>WBMY01010275.1:372939-383560 GCA_013397315.1 Donacobius atricapilla | reverse complement strand
AATTTGAGCAGGTTTCTGTAAATTCAGTGAAGCAGTCCAAATAAAGGAAAAGTCTATAGAACTGTGTAAAAATCTAAAAAGCAAATCAAATTCTAGTAGCCATGTTCATCAGGTACTCCCTCCTTTCTGACTTTCAGGGAAAAAACAATACTTTTAGTTCATCTTAAACCTTAAAAATTATTTTGATGACATATGTGGCAAAAAACTCTTATTTAGTTTGCCATTTCCATTTCTTTAGTAGCTACTCAATTTATGTGCTATTAACATTTATTCAATTACTTGCCCTCCCTTTAAGTTCCTCTCAAATGTAGTTGTTTCAAATTGGTGCAAATTGTGTTCACTGCCGTGGGTCTATGTTTTTCTAATCTGGGATGTGATCCTATATTCCTACTAAATTCTGTAGATTATGGGAGTATGAGGTACTATAAGAAGGTAACTTTTTTACTTTTGTACTTATTTTATGTAACTGAATACAAATAGAGTGCTGAAAATCTCAAATGCATCTAAAAATAGAGAATTTTTGAATTTGAAGTGTCAGTCACTTCTTTTGAAACTGTAGTCTCTTGAAAACTATGTTTGCGCTGCAAGACATAGTGCACCTTTGCATCAATGAAGTTAGTTCTACATTTCAGTTGTAAGTCTGAAGCAGCTTTTGTACCTATACCCTAGGTCACATCAACCAGTCAGTGTCGTGGGCATAGCTGGAGCCTGCTGTGAACTAAATAACCAGAAATTAAACTTTTTCTCCAAAAGATTTTATGGGATACATGGTGATCTGGCTACTTGGATGTAGAGAATGGGTTTGACCAAGTGTCAGGTGAAATCACATCACTGGGTACAGTGTAGACACACTTCAGTTTTTCAGTTTAGCCAGGATTCAGCTGAGCAATGAGATATTAGAATAGGTATATTTTATTTTAGCGGTTTAGCTTACGAATTAAGCACAGTAATAACACAGATGCCTTGGCTAAAAAAGAATAGTAGTGTTTGCATTCTAACTCTAAATGGGAATTCATGCACTTGTGTTACAGATTTGGAGAAAGGTGTCTCTTCTCTCACTCTAGCAAGTTTTCTGCATCCCAATTTTATTGAATATCTTATGATCTTCTTTTTACGGGTGCTGTCTTGTGCCTTGATCAGACCCAACTTGAGTCTTCAAATGGTTGCTTCCCTAAACTTCTTTCTCTTGCTTTGTTTCTTAAATTTATTACTGCTCCCTCTCCCTCCCCCCAACCCATCCTTCTGTTTTTTTGTTTTTGTTTTTCTTTCTCTGAAAATCTTTGCCTAGGCTTTCCCTATCCTCACTTTCACAATATTTGTTCCTTCCCTTTATTGCCTGATGTAGGACAGTGCTGTTGCAGATAAGAATAGCACCTGCGCACTCTGCCATTTGCAGTACTAGCAGCAGGTAGAAGAGATAAAGAAACTCTACTTGTGACTTTCAGGGCTCTAAAGAAACACAGGGAGCAGCAAGATTTTTGTTATAGAAAACAGAGAAGCCTTTTCATTTGTCATCCTCACCTAGAGTGCACAGCTGCCCTGTGGTAGCATTGTCGAGATGCGGCAATGTTAGGCAGCTGAGTTAGGCATGAAGCAGCTTGTGGCGGCTTCTCCTGCATGGTCTTGGCTATCTAGACCTGTTTTTAAGCAAAGGCAAAGGAGATCAGTAGGTTAGCTGTAAGTGCCTGTGGCCTATTCTTGTGTCTACTTCCCTCAGGCTAAGAAGTTTGGTTAGCACTATTCCTTAAGTGGGATGTATACAGGAAGGATCAGGGCTTGGGATAGGAGTTGCTGGTGGGTGGCAATAACCTCAGAAAAGAAAAAAAAGGCTGCTGTGTGCAGGAGCCCTCCACCACCTCAGTGGCAGCAGAATATCAACCCTCCCTCCAGGGTGACTCCAATCCAGAGCTGTTTTCTCAGTTTTCAGTCCCAAATCTGTTCCTCCTACTTTTCTTGTTTTAACACTGTCCTTCCCCATCTTTTGGGAAGCAAAATTGGGTTTCAGCTTTGCTTGTGGACAACCTAAATAACCTCTGATTTTGCCAAGACCCCTGAGAATGCCATTTTCATAGCAAAGCAAATGACAAAATTTCTTTCAAATATTTACTGTAATTTAGTCCATTACTGCTTGTACTCAGTGTGAATTTGTCTCATATGTATGTGTCTTTCTAGTAGGATAATTACAATTTTTGTACCCCCCAGCAGACTTGTAGTGCTACAACTCAGCCTGTACCCTGACATCGCCCATGTCATCTCACTCTGGTGTCAGCACACTGGCTGCAGAATGGGTATAGTATTGTCCACTGTGAGGATGAGGTAACAGGATGTATTAAATCCCTGACAAACACAGTAATGGGCGATGCCTTGCCGTTTTCAGGGGTTTTTAAATTTAAGGTGGTGAGACACTGGAACAGGTTGCCCAGAGAGGTGGTAGATGTCTCATCCCTAGAAACATTCCAAGTCAGGTTGAACAGGAATGAGCCTGATCTAATTGAAGATGTCCCTACTTGGTGAAGGAAGGTAGGACTAGATTACCTTTTAGGTAATCTTCCAACCCTATTCCAAAACGCTATTCTATGATTCTATGAATTGTCTGTCATCCAACCTTCTTCCACAGTAGCAGAGGGAAGCTCAGTGCTGGAAGAGGATTTGACATTCATTCATTCCTTCATTGGGAAGTGCCATAGCACACCATATTTTGGGTTACTCCTTCAGAGGCACAGTTATTTGTTTCAATGTTTTGGACTATTGAATGAGCCCTGTGGAAAGGGAATATTACTTTTTTACCATTTCCATTATGTTATCTTTTCCACTGCAATTACCAGCTAATTCAAAGCTCTTTGTGTTAAGCTAATAGCTTTTGACTCTGTGCTGTCAGCCACTCCTTTTTGTGCACTTTTCATACTGCTTACAGTTCCCACTTACCTATAGAGAACATTTATTTTTTCTCTGAGTAGAGGCTCATCATAGACAAATCATTAAATGGAACATCAAAAAGATCCCATCTGTTAGAGTTGCATATGGGTAAGATCACAATTATCGAAAGTCTCTTTTTTTTCCCCCTTATGCTTATCCGTACAATAAATGTAGTTGTCAGCAGGATAAGTTCACACATCGGATAAGGTCACAATTTCATTTAGTGACAACTTCCAACAGCGTGAACTTACAAGGTTCGATTTATTAAAGAGTCAGAAGGGATAAGATCACTGCATGGCCAGCCTGATTTATCAGGGTTTGACTGGAGTACTTGAATAGAGAATGTCGTATTTCAAGTTTATGTTCAAAACTGTAGTTTAGTGTGTGTTATGTCTCAGAGACTTGAAAATTGAGGGAGGAGAATTTACAGGAAGTATCTCAATAATGCAGTTTATGCCTGCCAAACAAATGTATGAACACTAAATATTGGAGCTACCTTATTAAGAATCACAGAAGTGGAAATGGGATAGTTCTCCAGTATCAGTGAATTGCTGTGTGCAGATGTACACATATTTGTTATAATGGAAGCAGCCATATATTAATTGCAGATTCTTCCTGTGCATATAGGATGGCAGGCAGATACTGGGTTCTGGGCACCACTTAAGAACTTCTGAGAGTTTGTTTAACCAGCTCACTCTGACTTCAGAGCGATCCTTGTTTGAAACTACAACATACACAGTTTCTCTGCCATGCAAAAATACTCATTAGAGAGCCAGGTGGCTGTGGACTGGAAATATGCAAAGAAGGAGACATTTGCTCGTGGAAATTGGTAGAGCCCCATGATGTCAAATAACCAATCTCTAATTATAGCGGAGGAAGAGCTTACTCATTGTTTTGAACCAACTCCACTTAGAAAGCTATTTTTAATTAAAAAAAAAAAACAACCAACAAACAAAAACAACTATGGCCAAAAGCTTTTAGTGACTTGCTTAGAAGTGTTAGATGCATATAAATCTGGATACAGTTATTTCTGAAAGTAGTTCTCCTTATGTCCCACAAAAGCTGCTCATCATTCACCTTCAGATATATACTCCTTTTTTTTCTTACTCCAGAATGTAGGTAGATGGATGAAAGCCAGTATTATTTTGTTTCAGAAATACTATATGTAGTTGAATTTTTCTGGTAGTCAGACTGAGCTCAAATCCTGTTAAGGGCCAAAAGCTCTTGTTGGATTCCTGTGTACTCTATGTTTTGGGGAGAGTTTTTTTAAATTATCCTGATTGTGCTGTGGAAGAATCCAAAGCTAAACTGACCTCTCTACCTCCTGTTTAATGAGAGCACTGTGTGACATGCCTGAAACAATATACATGTATGAAAAGAATCCTAAATGGAGTCCTTTCGTTCTGGTTTTCTATCCACCAAGGTGGCCTAATATCTTAAAAGCCATGGGATGTTTTATAGCTGTACTAGTGAGTCATGACTTGAGGCTTCTTTTACAGTGCAGCTATCATAAGTCTTTGAGTAATCACAGACTTTAAAAGTATGCTACATCAACAAGATAAGAGAAACAGCCCACAGCACTAACAGCATTATCTTTTACCAAAATTGATTAGCCCATACTATGTGTCTCAAATATTTTGTATAAACTTATTCAGCAAGCTGGAAATAAGTGTGTTCCTGAAGAACAAGCTGGGAAAAAAACCAAAACCCAAAAAATAACAAACCTAAAAAACACTTGCTCTGTAGCATGGCAAGGGCAAGAAAATATCAATAAATGTCTCTTAAGTAATTTTTTTATCTTACTCACAAAAACTAAAAGCAGAGTGTCACTTCCTCTCTACTTATATTTCTTAGTGCTGCTTTTGTCATACTTCTTGCTGTCCTTTTCAGTCGGAGAGCTGACAAGTCTAGGATGAAAAGAGTAAAACTGCTTCTCTACTTCATGTGGAAATTATGAGTATATCACATATTTTATTTCAGAGGTAGGAAGGAGTTCTGTTATAATTTGCTGTTATGTGAAGGAGCGTTGTATTCAGTACTGAGAGGGCCTGTTGCGATTGCTGATGTGCCTAACAGTGTTTGGCACAGAATTTTCTACTTCCTTTGGGTTTGAGCATGGATTAAAAGAAGCTGCAGAGGTTTTTCATTCTTTCTTTTCTTTCCCTCCCAACATGTTGGAATTTCCATGGAGAAGTATGTGTGAAGAGTCAGTACCAGCTGAGTCTTTAAACTTCTTACTGTGAGTGGTGATACAGCAATAAAGTCTCAGATCCTCTTCCTTCTCCTGATGCAATCTGTGAAGATTCTGAGCAGTTGTGCAGGGGATGGTAGCTGTAGAGAGCGCTTCAGATTTACATCTGAACTTCCTCTGAGGCTGAAGGAGAAATCTTGTCTTGTTGACACATTTTTAAACACTTCTAATTAAGGGTCACAGGGTGAGGTTCTCATTTTTCAGCAAACACCCTTGAAAGTCACACGTTACTTAGGGCCAGAGGTGTGGCATTTAACCAGCAACCCTGTGGGAAGTCAGCAGTGAGCAGGGGACAGCCCTAGTTACATCAAGTGGGAGACTGAGGCCCTGTGTGCTGCAATTGTGGTACCATTCACCAAATAGGAAATTCCGAAGAGAAAAATGTTGTAAATAAATGCAGAAAAGTTGGAGGTAGTGTTAATTTTTTTTCCTCTAAAAAACCAAAGATTTTCAGATTAAAAAAAAAAATCTTTGCCGAGGACTAAATTGCAATGTGCTTCACCTTGTATAAGCATAACCAGATTGTCTCGTTTTGCCAAAAAATGCAAGCAGATTGTCCTTCCGACTCTGACATTCACCCATAGCATTAAAATGGCTGCTGGTCATGGTGACAAGAGAGATATGTATCTTTTTTAGAGAACTGCTGTGAAGAGAAACAGAAGGTTTTACAGCAAAACATTTTGTTACCCTGTCTGCAATCTAGTCCTCTTTCATGATATTCTAAGTGGGTGGGGAACACAACAGTTTCAGTACACTTCAGCATGATGTTACCCATAGGCAGTACATTTCAAAGTATTCATATATACTGAATATTGCCTGAACTACAGCATGGAACTGTAACCAAAGAAAATAGGAGATTCTCTATCCATAGGAACTTAATTATCAACAGAAGGGAAAAATTATATTTGGAAAAAAATATGCTTGTTTTTATGCTTGCCTCAAATCTGAACTACTTATCAGGTATAAGATTTGTGTTATTAATTTTATTTAAAATATAATGTGTACCTTAAAACTTTGGTAGCTTTTTGGATATCACTGGTTGATCTGCCCTAAGTTTGTCGTTCTTAATCCATTAAAAGACAGGTCTGCTTGTAAATCCACAGGTACAGATAAGGAGTCACTGTTTGACTGTGTCTGAACCCTTTTCAAATGAAAAATGTCAGTGGCAGAAAGGGAGGCTGAATTATTTTTTAAAAGGGTTTTCAAAGATTCTCATGATTCCTCTGGTATCAGTTAAATGTGACATGTCCATAGACATGGCTGTTTTTTAGTGTGTAAAAGCAAGCAAATGCTGCAGTTTTCATCTCTATGTAGAGAGACAGTGCTGCAGTATGGCTAAGTGATAAACATGTTACTTTGCAATTTCTCTCTTCCATAATTAACATATAAAGAGATTTTTAAAGCTAATACAATTTGTAACAATGTGTGAGAAGGAAAAAAAATGCTTTTATGGTTGTTTGGTTTTTTTTGGTTTGTTTTTTTTTTTTGCTGTTTGGATGCATATATGTCGCATGTGTAAATTAGATATAATTAATCCATAAGCTTTTCTGCTCACATACTGCCTTTTAAAATGTCATAGCACTGTCATGATGAGGACTCACCCACATACAGAGAAGCTTTTGTAAACTGATACAGCTCTATTTCCTAGATTTGTTCCAGTTTGCAGGAAGGATCTGATGCACGCTTTTACGTAGAACAGTTTTGTAATCTGCAACACTCAGAGCTGAAATTTAGATTTCTGTGATTGAAAATGGAAGCTGGAGCCAACTCTTCTCTTTGGAAGATGGTCAAGATTACCCCTTTGGACAAGGAAAAGCTTTGCAGCCTGACTGCCATGTAAATCCAAGCATCCAGGGGAATGTTTAGCTTGG
The DNA here is from genome assembly GCA_013397315.1 of Donacobius atricapilla. Taxonomy (NCBI): domain Eukaryota; kingdom Metazoa; phylum Chordata; class Aves; order Passeriformes; family Mimidae; genus Donacobius; species Donacobius atricapilla. The sequence goes on along the minus strand of WBMY01010275.1, from coordinate 376,522 downwards.
GGAAGTCTGTGGAGGCAGCCTGTGAGCCAGGAGGAGTTACTCACTTCCTTCAGCTCAAGGTTTATTTCACAACAACCACGAGTTCTAAATCTGGGACAAAATGACTCCTTGCACAGTTGGACTTTGCTCTGTTTGTGGAAAAGCACCATCCTTAATTGGGGTGGAGTTATTGAGACACACTGATGCAAAAGACAGGAATCACTCTTGCATCTGTTTGGTATGGAAAGGCAGGGAGCAAGAGGCTTTAGCAGTCATGGAAAACAGATCATGAAAAATCATGGCTTCAGCAGAGTTGAGGTGAGCTCTGCTGCTCCTGAGAGCAACAGATTTTTTGCCTACCTTCAGGAAGAAGGTAGTGCATGAGCATGGAAAAAAGCAGTCAAACATCTAACAGGAAAAGTACAGATCAGCCTGTCCTTGTTCCATCGTATCCCCATGAAAGTCTGAAACCAGAGTTTATTTAGAAAATACTGTCAGAAATTGTGTATATAATTATAACTCTTGCTGTATTTTTAAATGAAACATTTGTTCATAAAAATAGTTTTAGTGAAGAGACTTCTTTCAAAGAGGAGTTGTCCAGACTATTTTTTAAATCTTGAAATAAAGTGAAAAAATATGAGGCAGGAAAGGTGGTCACTGAATTTTATTTTTCCCTCCATGGGAATGATCAATTGTGTTATTCTTTCTCTTTACTAGAAAATCCAGAAAAGTTAAGGTGAGCTAAGGCAAAAATTTTTCTTTTAAGTGTTAATTATTAAGTCTTTGCTGTTAAAAATAAAATTTATTTTTAAAAATATATATCATGCACTAAAAAAAAATCATTATACAGATTGTCCATTGCTTTTACTTATTTTATCTTATAACATTAAGCTACCTATTCAATTTTTTTTTTTTGTTTAATTCTGAAATGTCACTGCCTGTAAAATCTCACTCAGTTCAAAATCCTTTTTGTAATTGCAGTAAATGCTTTTGGTAGTATCTTGGAGGTGTGAATTTTTATGGCTATGTTTCTCAAATTTTTATTTGTTGCATGCTTCAAAATGTGATCTTGTGCAGCAAAGCGCATCAAGGAGGTTAATGCACCAGGTGTGGTTTCTACTGGACTCTCTTTTCAGCTGTCATTTCCCCCCTCCTCAGCACTTCTTAAGAACTCCTATGGAATGCTATTCTGAATAAAATTGCTTTCAAACTCTAATGTGTGTGAAAAGATGCAAGAAAGGAATGGGACTTCCTGAACCAAATTCGAATATAATTATAAGGGAAAAAAGGTTTGTTTTTCTTTTGCAGGATGACAAGATCAGTTGTTCTTCAGACATGCCTAATTTATTCTCATTATATTGGTCCTCAGAACACTGTGTATATAAAACCAACACAAAGGCAGAGGTGGTTGTTGTCAAGGTATGAGTGAAAGTACTCTCAACACTGCTTGTTTCCTTTGTTTGCAGGAGAGTTGGAGGTGGTCCAGAAGGACGGGGAACGCAAGATCCAGAGCCGGCAGCAGCTTCCGGTTGGAACAACATGGGGGCCTTTCACTGGGAAGATGGATCTGAATAATAATACCTTGGTATGTAGATGCTCCGGGACGCTTTGTTTTGTTATACTGTGTGTTGTTTTGTTATACTGTGTGTCATTCTTCAGGGAATAGCCCGAATTGCTCCTCAGACGGAGCATTTGAAAACAGGCGTTGTTAGCTTTACGGGACAGTGATATTTGGCTCTTTTCCAGTTTGTTCATCTATGGCAACCATCCACGTGAAGTTATTTGGAGCACAGGTTAATAGTGTTTAACTTGTTCTTTTACTGAAGGGAAATGTCACTTCCTTGTTCGCTGAACCAAGGTGTTGTGTTTCAGTAGTAATAGCTGATATTTTCTGGGGATTTTAAATTTTTCATTTTATTAATTGCTGAATACTTAATTTATATTAAAGAAAGGTATAAAAAAGAAATAACTAGATTATTTTAGGATAGAATTAATTAAATTTCCTTTATGTAATTGAACATAGCAAAATCTTCCACCAGATTCACATTTTTTTGAAAAGCATCAAAAGATACCTGTAACATAATATGTTCTCAGTTAGCCTGATCTTTTATTCTGAATGCAGAAAGTATATGGACCATTTTACTTAAAAGTAATGCTTTGCTGATCTCACTTCAGTGCACTGAAAATCATGTCATTTCTAGGTCTTCATTTCATCTTTGTTTGTGTTGGTTTTAAGTCTGAGCTTCAATATTATTTGTGTATAGTTCAGATTAATTTTCTCAAAATATCAGGAAGGAAATAACTAATATCCCTAGAAGGGTTTAAACAGTCTTGGAACATGCATTGCCCTGTGAGATATTTCAGAAGAGCCATTATCTGCAGCTGGATCACTGTTTGCTATTACAGACCTTGCATTGAATGTATTTAGCATAAAGATGTGTGGGATAGTTTCACAGGAGGGGATTACAGGCATTTGGGGTGCACATATCTGTGCTGCAGATGGAGAAACTGAACTTCCCAGTGTTCCCAGCACTGGGTATCATCCTGCCCTTGGAGGACCTGAAGAGAGTGAGGAGCCCTGAACTGCTGATGTATCACCTGGGATTGTGTGAGAGAGGGGTTACGTGCACAGGGGAGAAAAAGGAGGACGCTGATTGTCTTCAGCTCCTCCCTGGAGAACCTATGCATATATAATGAAGTTCTCTTTCTGTGGGTTGCTGGATAGGATGCATGTTACTTTCTGTAAAAATGCGTGTTAAAATTTGAGTGAAGCATTAATCTGAGTACATAGTACAGTATAGTATAGATATAGAGCATAGTAGACATTTAAAATCTTACTATTTTGTACTCTTTAGAGTAATTTATTAATCAAATGGTGCTAAGAAATGTCACAGAAAGTGGCGTGGAAACTTCATCTGAGTTTCCAAGAGTTTAGTATTCCCAGTCCAGATCAGATTTCCCATTCAGGCACCTGAATAAAGAATAGATTTTCAGAAGTACTTCAGCACCTTATTTGTTAGAAAGGAAAAACTGGAAAATTTGAACTTGTACCATTTTCTCCATTGTAATGGGTTAAAATTCGAAACCGGACAGAAACACCAAAAAAATGTGGTGGTTGTCACATTCGCCGAATTTGTTTTGTGAAACGTAGTGTGGGGATCTAACTTTCATTTTTTAGTGGAATAGAATTAAAAAGCAAGGCAAAGCAGGCTCAACTTAAAAATAGAAACAGATTTATTAACATACACTAACGGGTAAACAAAAAAAACAACCTCGAAACCCTTTCAAAGACAACCCCCCTCCTCCTTAGCAACAATCTACTTTTCCATGAAACAATGCAAAGAGACGAAACATCAGAACTCTTAAGTCAGTAGCACTTAATAAAATAGTCTTTCATTCAGTCTTTTGAGAGAGACAAGTCCCTCCTGATTCTTCTGGTAACTTTCCACAAGAGACACGGTCTGTTTGTGGCTTCCAGTTCCCACAAACGCAGCCCGCCGACACTTCATCTGTGAGGTTCCCAAATGCAGCCTTTCATATGGCCACATAAGGGCTGTGGACTTAAACATGGGGTTTCACCTTTTAAAGATGCACAGCTTCACAA
>WBMY01010275.1:309463-372787 GCA_013397315.1 Donacobius atricapilla | reverse complement strand
GGGGCCCTGGGCCCAGGCCCACCCAGCCCGGCCGCCCTCACCTTGGCCAGGTCCGATGAAAAGGGCAGAATCTCCCAAGATTCCTGTATTTAAGCGCTGTGTCCCAAGGGGTGTACACTTTTTACCTGATTGGCCAACTTGGCTGCCAGTTCCAAAACAAATCACCGATTGGTTTTTCTACCATTCATGCCAAACCAATACATCCATCCATTTAATTTTTATTTCTTCATCTATTTTATTATTGGCCTGCCATCATTCTCAAAATGTTTTTCATAAAAGGTCATATGTGACATCCATTTGTAATTCAAATAATTTTCTAAATCCCAGGATAACTAATTTCATCAGCTTTCATATAACAGAAACCTTAGTCTTGTTGTAGCTCACAGGCTGTCCAGAATCCATACTATAGAGAAATGCTAGTTAGGTTATGTCCACCTCAACATGAAGATAATGTTCAAGTATGGGAGGTGATATTGATTGTCCCTTCTCTACAAAATTAATCTTTATCAGATATTCTTAGGATGAATTTGCAAGGTGTCAGCAGCCAATCATACAATCATATTGTCTTTTTTTTTTTTTTTTTTTTTTTTTTTTTTTTTTTTTTTAGTGGAGTTGTAGAATAACCAAAAGCCTAGCAGGACCTTGCTTCTCCCTTAGTAGTACAGGAATGTTTTAAGGTCTGTTACTGGTTTATGTAATCTGGGCAAATTCCACTTTTGCTATATCAAAAAACATTTAGCCATGATAGTTGCATTTTAATGAACTGGTAATTAAGCAGTGTGCAGACCTGACTTTTAATTTTTTGATTGTAATGGGATAGAACAGCTTTCTCAGTGTCGTTCACAGAGATGTGCAATGAAAATTTTCAGGACTCATTTTCTCACTAAACTGGAAAGATACTTTTTTATTGTCAAATTAAAAATTGTAAAGTCTATTTTTACTAGCACTTGAAAGATTTTACTTTTGTTTTGCCTACAATTAAAACACATTTGGAAATTTGAAAAAGTTCCTGTAAACAGAATTTTAGCCCTCAGAAATATTGTTTTGTCCCCTGAGCAATTCCACCCCCTGAAAAAGTCAAAACAGAACTGAGTATCATCTTGAGCAATGTAATTTAACTTCGAAGTTGCATCTGACTTTGAAGTTTGGCCTGCTTTGAGCAGGGGTTTGGACTGGATGACATCCAGAGATCTCTTCCAACCTGAGTTATTCTCTGATTCTAAGTATTTTTTTCTTTTTCCCAAATATCCAATGTTTCCTGTAATCCTACATTTGTTACTTTAAAATGCTCTGTGAAGAAATACAAACCTTTTGATGCAACCTTAATTTGCTATTAAAGCAACAAAACTTCAGCATCAGCCTCTATATGGTTTTCTTTTATTTTTTTTCCTTGAAATGATTCTGTGTTTTTTAATGGTTTTTTTGCACATTTGATTTCTTATCTCACTATTGTACATGTTCTCTGTTCATCAGGGGAGCTAGGATTCTTTACTTAGGTTATTTATATCTGTTTTGGGAAGCTCATTTGTGTAGAGCCTCACATCCCTAGAATTCAATCAAACTTTCACATGAGCAGCTGAAAACAGGTTTATTTCTTTTCTGAATGAGAACCTCAAACATTGCACTGTTATAAACACCAAATTTTTGGAAAACAGTTTTAATCTGGATTTTTTTTGTGTAGAGAGGAAAGAAAAGAAAAATTCAGGGACCCCCAGGTAAGTAAATACCATAATTTTTGCAGCTGCTATCCTTATTGGGAAATATGTTTGTGTACTGACTACAAGTATCTTACCTGACTGTTCTGTTTAGTGTTTGCAATGTGTTAGTGCCTCACAGGATTCATTCAAGCTGTAACAGTCAGAGCTTACTTATTGCCCTTGCACTCTGCACCGAATGCAGCCTGTACATGTAATATCCTGTTGCAGTGCTTCTTGTTTCCAGCAGTGCTGCATTGCTGAATACGGTCTTGCTACTGTTGGCTCATGAGACAGAGCAATTAATTGAGCATGGTATTTAATTGAGCTACCGTGCCAGATGTCAATTACATTCTAGATCTTTCAAGTTTCTGTCTTGAGATATGTTAGCAGGACACATCTCAGAGTAGTGGAAGGTTGAGTACCTTGAACAAGAATTATTTTAATGCTGTTCTCAACTGCAATAGGAATAGCAGGTGTTGGTATCATCAGCAGTGTTGCAGCACTGTTGAGAAATACGGTAGCGCAAGATCCACATCAGGACTGGAGAATTCTTAAACTAAAGGTAGACTTGAAAGAGCTCAATGACTAATAAAGTTCTTAATTTTTCTCATCTAGTTTAGCCAATAGTCATGAATTACATACGATTACATTATGAAATAATGTGTGCTATTATTACTGCTGCTGTTGAAGAAACAATCTGCATGCAGCCAGCAGAAAATCGTAAGATGTTTTTAGCAAGTGAGTCTTGGATCTTAAAACTTGTCTAGGCATTTAAGTTTTATTTCAGTTTGACCTTAAGAACTTATAGCATTCTTAAATATTTTTAGATACTTCTATTTTATTTAAAATGATAGACCTCCTATTGAGATACTTTTAAATACCTGTTCCTGTAATTTTGCCAAACTACTGAAATTCCTCTGGTCTCAGCTGTATGCATAATTTGTATCTGTCAGCACAATTGGGCATGGAGTTTACTGCCTTCCATTTCCTTCCACTACTTTCACTTTCCATCCACTGTTCCATAATAGTTGGGTAGTCCTTAGAAAATTTAATGCATAGGAATATCTTTCAGGCCTAGAAAATGAACATCTACATGTTTCCAGTTTCTTCTTGAGATTTAATATAATCTCGCTGTTTAGACAGACACATGAAGAGTTTGAACAATACTACTGGCTGTCTGCAGCTGGTGAGACCTCAGCTGTAGAATGGAAGACGCCACGATTTGACTGTGAAGTCGCCAAATCTGTGTCTTGCTGCATCACGGAAAATTCAGTATTTCATGGATACCCACAAATAGATAGAAATACACTTTGATGCATCAGACTCCTAGTTTGTCTAACAAACTGTCTAACAGGAAAGTGGGTTTGCAGAAATGCCATCTAATATGACCATGCAGGTGAAAAGAGCAGAAGACCTCTCTAGTCTGGACATACAGACCACTGAAAGAGGAGCTGCTGGGTGTAAGCAGATCTAAATTCAAGGCACTAGCAACCTAGTTAAGGAAAAGCTGTTCACTTGCTTTCTTCAGCTGTAAATATTTTCCCTGTTTGAGGGGACAGCTTGATAAGAAAGAGGCCCATGGAAACAAAAGCAGCCCTGAACCACGTAGCCCACGACAGTTGTCGAACAGTGGTCGCTGTGGCAGTAGTGTGGAGGCATTCCAAGAAGCCTTTTCCCTTGGCTGCTGCCATCTAGTTTTTGGTGTTAATCTGTGCCCATGGCAGGGTTTTGCAAAGCAAAACAATGATCAGCTGTACTCAGCTCGCCATTCTCGTCTCCTCATTGCAGGGAAGAGGGGCAGGCCTGTATGAGCCTGATAAGGAAAAGAGGATTCATTGTGGCTGTGAAGAGAATCCACAGGAGGAAAATGTGCAGGGTTGGGCCAGGCAAGCAGTGGGACACAGCAGGGACCCTTAAATGGGATCTGGGAGGTTCAGCACCAAAGAGACCTCTCTGGATACGTTCATGGAACTGTTTAACTGGGGGTTGAGGAGCCAAGGTTCAAAATGCAGTAGAGTTATTCACTCACTAATCTGTGGCTGGTCACTTCAGGTCAGAAGCTTCATGTCTGTAGTAGTGACTTTTAATCTTCAGAGTTGCAGCATGGGGGTTTTCTGGGGACTTCAGTTGGAGGTGCTGCATGGCTGCAAAGAGGCAGTAGCCTGTCCATAGCAGACTGTACCCAGTTTTTAGTTTCTTTTCCTCTTAATCAGACATGGAAAGGGGTAAGGTAGATTTTATCTTTAGATATTGTTTTGGTTTATGGGAAATTTCGGGAGGAAGCCTCTGAATGGGGTTCCTCTGGAAATGTAAATTTAAACGGCCTCTCCCCCACAACTGGTCTGGAAAAAACTTCCTTGGAGAAAAGTGGAAAAATCTATTTATTTAACAAACATAATGTCCATGAGCACACAGGATGAATAATATGAAACAATAAAACTTTTTGTTGAAGTGAGATGGCAAACTGAGAAAAGTCCTTGCCGTGGGTGCACTTGTCTCTCTCAGTCTCTTATCAGTTCCTCTGGCACTGGAGAAAAATACCGTCCTGGGCCCCGGAGGGGCACAGGTGTGATTTTTTAGTTCTCCTCTGGGTTTTTAGTCTAGAGTAGGTTTAAACAGTCCCAAGAAAAAAAAAAAAAAGAAACAGTTCTCTGCCTTAGTTAGCTAAAACTAACTAAAAAGCACAGGAGATCTCTGTCCCGCAGCAGTCTGTCCGAGCCTCTGCTGAATGAAAAAAAAAGTCTTGGAGAGGAATGTAGAGGAGTAACATATGTTTTCAAAACAAACTGTGCACTTCTTTTTTCCCTGTTTTGCTCTAAGAATTAATTTTAAAAGTACAGAACACAATATACAGAATAGACGATTAGGGATACAGGCATTATAAAGTCACTTTAGGACAGATATTTAATTGCAAATAGAGAATTTGGCTCTTAATAGCACAAAGACATTTTTGTATTTTGTTACCAAAAATAGTGTACTGAGTAATGAACCTTGATTCTCATCTTTGTTACACTACTTTTGTACCTTTAAATATTTCAAGTGACTACAAAAGCATTTCTTTCTCATTTTTACTACTGTTACTGTCAGTCTCTTCATGTTTTGAACTAGTTTAAGATCAATTCCTTCCATCTGAAACATGAGCAAACAAATGTTATTGTTGCAGCACTTAGGACAGCACATGATGTCACTCAACAGCTATGTGCTGATGTGCTGTGCATGTGTTGGGACTGGCTGCTCAGAATCATAGAATCATTCAGATTGGAAAATACCTCTAAGATCATCAAGTCCAGCTGCTAATCCAGCACCACTGTGTTCACCACTGAATCGTGTCCCCATGTAACACATTTAAATGTCTTTTGAACACCTTGGGGATGGTGATTGCACCACTTCTCTGGGCAGCCAGTTCCAATGCCTGCCAAAGTGAAGAAACATTTCCTCAAATCTAGTGTAAACCTTCTCTGGCACAACTTGAAACCTTCCTACAAAGTAAAATATTTTAAAAAATATTGAGATATGCCAAGACGGCCATCCACAATGATCTTTCAGAGCGCATCACCTCACATTACTTCACCTTTTACCACGAGTTCTCCATTTATACAGACACATAGTTTAGGAGAATGAGATGACAAAAGAAGCCTTTTTAAGACTTTCAAGCGTGATTGTAGTTTAGATGTCCTTTTTTTTTTTTTTTTTTAAGAAATTATTTTTTCTTTTATTTACATTTACACCCATTTACACCATGCTAATAATATGACAGCAAGATGTGGTAAGGATCTGAATAAACACCCTGTTTTGAAAAAATCCAAAAGCATTTTATTTTCGACTTGCAGAAGTAGTTTCCAGATCTCAGAAAGGGGATGAAGCAACGTGGTACAGTTTAGGAGAACCTTAATCCTTCTCTTCCGTCTAAATGCTCTTAGTACACTGGCATTAGTACTGCACACCATACCAGAGCCTTCATTTTAAGTTATTCAATATTTAAAATTTAAAGGACATACAAATAAGACAGGATTCATTCTTCCTTTTTTTGTCCTTCATTTATTATTTGGTTATTTCCAGAATATCAATGGGGGACTTTTACCCCCATTTTATTTGATTTTAAGAGAAAATTGCTCTTGTTTTTTAACCTCATTTCCTTAACTATAGCCCTTTTTTGAGACTGCATGTACCCATGGAGCATTTTGACACCTGTTTATCAAAACAGCAGAACTTTAGCATTTCTTTAAAACTATCACCGGTCATTTTGAAAGGTTTTCAACCACAATTCAGTTACTTGGTGCTTGCTGTGAGTGTCTCCATTAAGCAGAATTTATCCTAAGACTATTGCAATTAAGTAGTAGACTTTAGCAATCATTCCCAAGAAACTAACTCAGTTCCCTGGGAGAAAACTCAATGTGAGTTTTCTCAAAATCTGTCCTATTTTGGCAAGCTTCATTTCAGTAGGGGGGTCCTTCTGAGAGTGGGAATGTACCCTAGAGCACATTGCCAGGCAGCTGCTGAGAACAGAGCAAGGGGATGGTTCTGCAGAGAAGGTGAGGCAAAGTCGGGAGCCTGGGACAGAAAAAAGGCAAGAAAATTTGGTCCAGGGCCTCCCAGACAGTGGTAGAGGGAGACGCTATCTCTGGGTGCCAGGCTTTTGCATTTTAGGATGTGAGGAAAAGGGAGAGAAGGAAAGCTGCTTAATTAGAGAATCACTGCAGGAAACTTGAGTAGCAACATATTTTTGTGCTTCTACACTATGTCAAATATCACTATTCTTATATCTAGTCTAATCTTCTCTGTACCATAGGCTTTAAGACTCAGATGCTTATTTTCCTATTGTTGGTTTTGCTAAATTTGTAACACATCTTTTAGAATGGGATGTAGTCTTATTCAAAAACCTCATATAAGAGAAACAATTCATTAATCTCCATTTAAGGTCATTCATGCAGCTCACTGCACTACAATACCTGACAGGCACAAGTTCTATACCTGTGTTTAAGATGAGAAATTCAGTATTAAATGTTGTCCTTTGAGGAAAATTTTTCAATTCATGCTTTTTATAATGATAATTCTTCCTATCTATGATACATACATATTATATACTAGGCAGATACAAAATGCCAGATTTAAATATTCAGCAGTTTTGGAAATTATTTTCTTCTCACTAAATGTTAACACTATCTTTTTTTATTCTGAAATAAAATTCAATTTCTGAAATGTTGACATGTAGTTTCACAAGCCTGGGAAATTCTATCTCCATCATTTTAGTGGCACATAAGGCTATGAAGGTGTTTGTATCTATGAAGATTTTTGCATTGTTTAGACACGAATTTGGTAGTTACAATGGGCTGAAGGACTAGGAGGCTTGTGCTCTCTTCTTGAGCATTTAAAAATAAAATATCCTGGAAGCTCATGGCTATTTTTTTGCCTACTACTCTTAAAGGTATGCCTGCCCAAGGATATTTAGCCTTAGGGTACACTGGTAGTGGAAAAGAGCGCTGAGATTCTGTTGCCTGTGTGGAACTGTGGTAGCACCTTGTTGTGCTCAGTGTGTTGTCAAGGTATGTTGTCTGGACATACAAATGCATAAGATTATGAAAACATCAACAGATGCTTTCCATAAGACTTGTGGATGCCATAGGGGGCAGTTGTTTGGAATAAAAGTGTGCTGTAGAGAAGATCTTGATGTGAAAAGCCACATTTTGATGGTTTCAAAATTTGTTTGTTAGTAAAAAGTGCAGACCAACATACCTTGTCATTGTAACAATAACAATATTTTAAATTATTGTCTATCTTCATTAAATAAATAAATTACTTAAAGTAAAGCAATGGACCTGTTAAGGCAGTGACTTCTTGCTGATCACTTTCATAAAGTGTGATGGAATGATCAAAATACCAAAGATCTTTCCATATGAATATGCTTGAGAGAAGTAGCCTATAAATTTTCAAGAAGGATGAAAATTAAAGTTATTTCTGGTTGTTTCATTGCCAGCCAAATTAACTGTGTTCTGTGAAAGTGTGGGTTTGAACATTTTGAATAGAAAAAACCCTCTCATTATTTCTAGTAAGTGTTGTTAGTACAGTATGTGTGAATGCATAAATATATTTAAAATAGATATTTAAAAATAAAATGTAAAAAAATATAGTAACTATATATATACATACATATATATACACACACAGTCTAAGTGACTGTGAGCATATAAAAATAACATATTCTAGTCAGAAGGAGGTATTGACTGTTACTAGGTCCTAAAAATCTTTTATTTAAAATACTTTAATTTTAATTTCCTCACTGTTCAGCTCTAGCTCCTTTTCTAATGATGTTGAAGTATCCCACGGCCAGTAGCAAAATGAGTCCTTTTCCAGATGCAATAGATCTACTTTGCACTACCAAAGTATGGGCAAAGAAATTTAGAGCTTGGCCTCAGAAATTCAGTGCTGAGTGAAGCTTATAAACATCATAAGCCTTATTTATCAAGCCTGGAGAACAAGTTCATCAGTCTAATCTGCTGGTGGCTCTTCAGACTCCAGGGAACATCAAAAGGCAATCAACTCCAGCCATTAGGGCTCCAGAGCCAAGAGCACGAGAGGCACCATCACTTGCTGTTCTTACTTTCTCCAGCAGCCCCAGACCTGCAGCAAGGACTGCACAGCTAGTACTCTACCTGATGATGTTAATTTTTATAGATTTATTTGGGTGTGCTAATGTTCCATACGTGGAAAATTATATGCATAGCCTTGTTGGGGTTCATATGGTTTCACATTTATATTGTTTTATTGGTTGTAGAGAGGAGGAGGTAGGTCTCTTTTCCCAGGTAGCCAGTGTCAGGAAAAGAAGAAATGTTCTCAAGATGCACCAAGGGATGTTCAGGCTGGGCACTGGAGGAATTTCTTCACAGGTTGCTAAACATTGGAACAGGCTGCCCAGGGAGGTGGTGGAGTCACCATCTCTGGAGCTGTTCAAGGAATGACTGGATGTGGCACTTACTGCCATGGTCTGGTTGACAAGGTGGTGATCAGGGGAAGGACTCAATATGATTCGATGATCTCAGAGGACCTTTCCAACCCAAATCATTCTGTGATTCTGTAATAGTCATGTCCCATCTTAAATAACTTTTTAAATTAATTAGTAAACTTTTGCCTCCTTTATTTTAATTAATGCATTTTAATGTGTTTACAAAACGCTTCACAAATTTTGAATCATTAAATATAGTTTTTTGAGCTCTTTTAACATATTTAGGAAATAGTTGAGTTTTGCATAAACAAAATAATGTCTTTTCTATGCTGTAAGGGAAGGATAGCATACTGAACAATACTGATGCATTTAGGAAAAACTACATAACATATGAGATATCATCACAGTTTATGTACATTATTCTCACTCTGAGAATATGTCTCATAATTTAAAATTCTTCCTGTCACAGATTAGCTTTTATATCTTGTTTTTGACATTTGATTTCATATCTGAAATGCATAGAAGATACTATTTTTAATAAAAGATTTATATATGTTAGTAATTATTTTTATGTATTTATTTAACAGCATCGCATACTTCCCAAAATAGTTCTTTTTCTTTGAAGTTTTCTGCATTACAATCTCTGATCTGGGGGACAAGTGGCCACTTTTTTTAAACAAGAAACTGGAACTCCTGCGATGTGTGAGGACATTAAAGACACGTTTAGGGGAGCTGAGGGAGGTGTGCCTCGAAGCTGGGGAGGTGAGGAAGGATTCTTCCCTCTCTCCCCCTCCTGCAAGCTGTTGTCCTCACTTTTGGAAGAAAACTGGGGCAAATTAGCATAAGAGAAAAAGAGCAATAAAGCAGAAAACAATAGTAGATCCAGAGTATCTTACTGGTTTCTTTTCTGCTTGTGTTGAAGCAGGCCTGGTTCTACTATTGCTAATATTTAATTCTGCGGTGGACATTATAGTACATCTTAGTGTTATTGCTTTGCTTTTACACTGTTTCTTCCTCTTGGATGCAGTTGCATTTACTGCAGTAAATATTGGATTTTGGTTTTTATATTTGTTAAATTCCAGATCATATTCTTCTCTTTTGGGATCCAGTATTTTACCTTAGTCTTGTTTCCCTTCTCACTATGGTCAATTCACCTTCTCCAAGTCAAAATACCATCTTAATCCTGCTTGCATCCGTGGTGGAGGATTTTCCTTGCCTCTTGGATCTACCTGTATCACAAGCCATGGAATGACATGAAGGATTGCATTAGGTGAACCTTCCAGACTCAGCAAGGTATCAGCAACAGAGATTTAGGTTAGCTAGGAGAATGAGCTTCGTAATGTTAAAGAGAGTGAAAAGCTGGAGGAGATTCAGGAGGTTGCAGTAAATCTGTGGCTGGTGTGTTTCAGAACAGGCTGGACCAAGACGACAGGAGGGGTGTAGGCGCAGCTGAGCTGTGGTGTGGGGGAGGAAAGGGAGCAGATGACCCTGTGGCTTTTGGCAGCCTGATGCCGAGAAATGTCTGCAGCCAACTTCGCTTGTTTGGCTGCCCAGAAATGCCTGCAGGTAGCTAAAATCTTTCAAGATTGGCTTTCAAAGGAGCAGAATGAGACACTGTTTTTTTGTAGAAGATGGCAGATGGGACATTACAGGAAGCTAGACAGTTGGTCGCACCAGTATAGGATACCAGTTTCAAAATCTAATTGAAATATAACAAGGGCTAGCTGAGAGATAAGGAAGTAAGCTGCTATATTTCTTTGGCATGTCCCTTCTCAATTGCCTGCATTCTTTCTTCTGAATATTCTCCCTTCCCACTCCAGTTTCTTGCTAATTGAAGTTAGAATTATAGCCAATATAAAATCAGTGTAGCTTTGTCAAAACAATTACTTTCAGTTTTACTTGGGATGTTGATTCTAAATTTTCTGTGCTTCTTTTTTTAAGGACTATATAAGGATCATTGTCTCAGAATTGTAAGGACCATTGTCCACGGTTTTTGTGCCACGCATTTTCAGAGTGAGAGCAGTGGTATTGCAATTTCAGGATGCCAAATTTGTGCACTTTGATCTGGCAGTGCAGCATGCCTCAGGGAGTAAGCTGAATCTTGATTTTTATGGTCAGTCATTCACTATCAGGTACCAGAGCCCCTATTAGACAGGCTGAAGAACAGAGGATACACCATGGGTTCGATATGGAAATATTTGCAAGGAGGGTCTTGGCATCACCAGCATCCTCAGAGCTCATTTTGTGCTTCTGTGCTAGTACATCTCTTAAATTTATACAGAAGTGAAACCTGTGTGCAGTGGATGACAGCAATTACACTGATTACTTTTGAAACTACTTCCCCCCCCCCACCACATTCTGCAGGGGAAAATAAGAATAATATGCATATTTTGAAACTTGACTTCACAAATGTGAGACCACATGGTGTGGTTGTGACTCCTTAACATTCCTCACATTCCCTGTCCCAAGCCCAGTTGTTAGCACTTGTTGCAGGGTTTAAGTGGCTTTGTAGTAGCACCTATTAGCTTGCTCTGGCTAGTAGCATACCTGGGACTAAGTGGCCTTTCTGACCTTTAATGAGCATTTTCTTGTCAATCATACCAAAAATACTTGACTGTCTGTCTGTTCACTATTACTGCCATAATTGAGAGGTCTCCTGAACTCTTCTGAGAAAATGCAGTCATGACATTCTCATTGTTTCCTCTGGTTTTTTACTGTTCGCTTAGAGCACAGTATCTTGCACTTGCAGTGTCTTCTTTGCGATGATTGCAAGGTGTGGGGAAGTAAAGAGTTTTACAGGGTGGAGTTTGCTTCCATGACCCTCTGCAGCATGGTATTCAACCTCATGAGAGCTACAGTAGCACACTGCCCTGATATTCTCGCTTTCAATCTGTATTGGAATAACGAAGGTGGTTGAAGTTATTCTGTCAAAGGCAACACAGAGCATGGGCAAATCCCTTGCAAATAAAATATGTGTTAGAGGTCACAGTTCTATGTCTGTGTTTTTTTATCTAGGTGGTTTTCCGTTTCTGTGTAGTGCTTGAAAAAAAATACGAAGCAATGAAAGGGGCTGCACAATGATCACAAATTTCCACCAGTGATTAGTAGTGCACTTAGGACTTCATTTTGCCTGGCACCGAGCACTAGCAGGAGGTGCTGAGCACCACAAACTTCAATTCATAGCAGTAGGGTGAGTTATGCTTAGCATTTTCTGGCACTAAATGCTGCAAGTACAGCCTCTCCGTGGAAGATAAATATTTGTTATTTATATGACCTTGAAGATGGGACTGGTTTGATAGGGTTAAGGTCAATGAGTATATTATTTTTAGACAAGATACAGAGTACTTGGATGGTTCTGCTTTATTTTAGTGTGTTAACATCTGGCAGCATTCTGTGTTCCATATGCTGCTGATTGTCCTGATACATTCATCTTCAGTGATTATCAAAAAGATTTCAGTGCTCTGGAGTTAGTAACACATTTGAGAAGACAAATACATGAAGATAAGTAGGAAAGCTGCCTGTAGGTTTCTGTTTAGAAGACCAATACTTGTGCAATCTTGGCAAGTACATTATTAATTCAGAAATGTTTTTTAAATGGACTTGATTAGCTAATTTTTGTAAGGGTGAAAAATAGTGTATTAGAATTTAATATTGTTGTCACAATAGACAGTAAACATTGCTTCTTGGAATTCTGATTACACCCTTTTCATTCTCCATGTTGCAACATGGCTAATTTTTGATAATGGTGAATAGTTAAGGTGGATTTTAGATTTACATCCTTTTCTTAAGTATTATTTTTATATGGCTTGCGTCTATGAAAGTTTAGCTATGCTTCTGCTTTTTCATTACAATAAGTGCAAACATAACTATCAACTGAGTTTTTTTTTTTTCTTTGTCTTCAATTTTCCTAGGTTGACTTTTTTTTTCCAGAGCTATCTATAAATTATTATTTTCATTCTCTGCTGTTTTGGCCTTACATGCTAACAGCTTCAAGGGAGAAAGACTTAAGAGTTTCACAAAGAATTTGCCACATCAAAAAGCAGGTATTCCCTTTTAGAGTACTGCCTTCTTTCTAAGAACGCAGAAACCCTACCACAATAAGAACGAATGGAGAGCTAAGCCAAATGTCTGTCAGCCTTGTCTGTTGTGGCTTTTGCCACAGCCCACACTTACCTTAGAGACCAGGCTAGCCCACTGTGGGGCTGCCCAAATTCCTGTGAGGAATAGTTCAAGTAAGGGAAATAGCTGCAGGGCTCAGTCTAGAAGGATGACCCTTTGCTTCCAACACCTCCTATCAGACAGTTCCTTGCTGCTGCAGTCTCTGCTGAGAAGGGAGGGTGCTGTGAAATCAGCTGTGGCCGTGCCTCTTGAGCCAAACCCTGGCACCAGAGTCTGTCAACACAACATGGCATGGGACGTCTGGTCTAAATAGACATCAGGAAAACAGGAGGAAGACTTAAGTGGCAGTTTGCCACGAAACAGAAGGTACAGAACAAACCAAGGTAGCAATGTTGCTCCTCAATATTTCTCTCTTAATTTAATATCTATCATTTCAAAGAAAAAAACAAGGGCAGCAAAATCTCCTGAGGCACATAACATATCCTGACCCACTATTCAGATAAAACTTGTTTTATTTAATTATGCACAAATTTGTTTAGATCTTAGCAGTGACCACTCTTCCTGTTGCCAATATCTATTAATGATAATTACTGCAAATACTATACTCACTCAGTGATAGCATCACATCATAGTGAGGAAGATTGTGATCTTATCTAAACCTATTCTGTTTAACTCTGACACTCCTTCTATTATAGTGGGGCCCCGATAAGATCATGCCTGTTAGGATCAGACATTAGTTGAAATCAATATTTGAAAATGTGCCTGTTTTTGCTTAATAGCAAAGTTAGTGTGAGGGTCATAGTGAGATCATTTGTTGGATGAGATTGTACAGCTTCATCCTGTAATGGAAATGTGTTCCTTGCTTCAGCTGCTGGTGAAAAGTAAAAACAAGGGCTCTTTGATAGCTGTACAGCTTTGCTAATAATCACTGTGTGAGGAAGATACAATCATTATTATGATGTTTAACATCTGTAGTGCTGCAGCCTGTTGAGGTTTGAGTCAGGAACTAATGCTCCTTTCTGCTAGACTCTGGACCTGATATTAAAAAGGCAGCTGCTAGCCTCAAACAGCTTCGGTCCAGGTTTTAAACCAGACATGAATGCAATGGCAACAAGTGAGTGAGGAAGCCAAAACCTAAACCAGCAATAATTAAGATCAGTATAGTAACAGTTACATCACACTAAAGCAGCAGACATGAGTGTTTTAGATATAGGGAATGAAAAATGCAGTGAGTTTGCAGATGACTTCAGAGAATTCTTCCTATATGCATTAATCCAGTGGAAGAAAATATAAATAATTGTGAGTATTTATTTAGATAGAAATTTTGAAACTTATTTTCTGATAAAGAATGTAATCTAGATCAGTGATGATGAACCCTTTTAGAGCTTGGTGCCAAATTTATTTTAAAAAGCTCAGAAGCTCTTGTACTGCCAACATTAATCTCCCTGTAACAAATTTGGCACCAGTGCCAGCTGTTTAGAGTTACTGGTGGAGATGAATAATTAGAAAACACAAAGCACCATAATGCTGTTTTGCTGAAAAATATGGTTACTCTTACTGTAAGATGTTTCAAGATTTAGTTGAAGAGACCAAAGCAGAGCCCAGAGGCTATTGCATGGTATATATAAGACCTGCAGTGCCCTCTTCTCCTTAAAGCCATTAATTTTTATTCTCCAGTAAATAAAAAAGTATAACAAAATAGACAAAAAATGAAAAATGAATAGTGAATGACCTGTTGTTTTGATGGCAAGACTGCAAAATGTGAGTGACACTAGTTCTGTGCCTAAGGCACCGAAGGGCCTCATGCATAGCTTCCAGGGCAAGGCACATGCCCTGAGCACTACTGTGGGGAGAAAGGCTCCAAGTAATACCTTAATAGATCTGTTAAATCATTCCAGTGTAGATTTTTTTAAAAAAAATGAAAAATCAACAACTTCCACATTTTTCTTGAAATTGAGGTCTGTTTGAATGTCCATCTAATTATTCAGATAAAATGCTAATATTAGTGATGTGCCAAGACCTGGGCAGTGTTTACCAACTATTTCCATTTCAGTAATGACAGTCCTCACTGACTGTGAGGACTTCTTGTGGTTTGACTTGGATTTCCTCTGCAGTTCTCAACTTGATTACAATTCCTCACATTTGACACACCAGTCATAAAATTTATCATTGTGTTTTCTGAAAGAGAGGAATGTGCACGACAGAAATGATAGTTTTTACTAGACAAAGTCAGAAAGTTTTTAATTTGGAATGGAGCATATATATTATCATGATTTCTGCTGATCATTTATGTGTATGTCTGTACCAGTATCACATATGTGCCAACTGGTAGTTATGAAGAGGTGTAACTTTAATTTATGTTTGTACGAACACAAAAGTAAGTGGAATGACAAATTAATAAATCATTGCACCAGTGTTAACAGTAAAAGCATGACTGAACTCACTATCATCATATTGCTTTTTGAGTCAATTAAATGCCACTGTTTACTGTTTTAATATCATATATGAAAGCACTGTAAATTGAAATTAAAAAGTCATCAAGATAGATTTATATAGATGAAAAATCTCCCCTATAAGATATGTATAAGGATATTTGAGTGGTGTTTTGCCCACAAAAAGGGAGGCATTTCTTTTTTCATTGAATGGTGCATACTTTTGGATACAAGATGAATAATAAAGATGTGTATTTCATTTTGCTTCTTATTTTAGTTGTAACAATCAGAGGGAGGAGCAGAGTTATTTTGAAATCATCCCTGAGAAAAATGGGAAGAATGTATCTTTGAAACAAATTTGAAATATATCAAGATTTTAGGCAGTGCAGGGCAGAATTGTCTTAAGGTTTTGTTTTCCATTTACCCAACTTTATTTTTAATCTGTGTCCATACTAGAAGTGTTTCTTGTATAATCTGATACATCACTGCAGTATTTGTATACAAAAATGGGTGTTGTTCCTCTGGTGCATTTCTACAATGTGGCATTCAATAGACTAGTGACAACAATTTGTCATGAATGTTACTGAAAAACAGCGTACTGGAAGAATTTTGAAGTGTTAATATTTAAATATTGATCTCTTTAAAATGTTGACTTTTTGAACAATTTTCTTCATTATTTATTGCTTGTTTTTTTAATTCTAAAATATTTTCAAATTCCTGGAATAGCGTCACTTTTCACTTGCCTGTTTTTATTTTAGAAGTCTTTGTGACACATTTTATGGCCACATTGTGCTAATTGTAGAACCCCAAATGTTTCAGTGGAGAGGTAACTTTTCTTTCTTGTTCTGAAACCATGATGATTTTAATTTTAGACACAATACAAAGCAGAGCAGTTTTCTGCCTTACTCCCGGATATGTATAAAATAAGGATATCATTAAGAAAATTGTATATATCTGAAGAAGCAAGGTGGATTTTTTTTCATCAATATGCCTTCTTTCTCCCTATATAAAGAATGATGAAGAGCCATAATTTTACTTTCATAATAGCAAAAATTCCACTTACTCCATTCCTTAGTTCCCAGCTTTGGCCACATGCAGCAAGTGTGAGACATTCTGTTCATCTTGTGTGACAGTGTAGTCAATTCACTTTAAACCTGACTCCAAAACAACTAGATCAAGAAGCAACAAGAGAAGATTAACATCAATTATATCTGCATAAATAACAGACATCAGTGTTTGTGACTATTTATTTGAATTCTGGTATTTTAATTGTTATAACTTTATTTTTTGATTTACCCTTTCTGCCCGAAGAAGAAAGAAGAACTTATAGACAAAGAACAGGAAACATTTTCTAACGGAAGATCAAGGCATAAAGCAATTAACAGACCTGCCTGACAGCACACTGGAGGTCTCAGGTTTCCTACAGGTTAGACGATCACCTGTGTTATGAGATTATTCCCTGGAATGATAAGCAGGCACCCAAAGAGTTGTACATTATCGCCCTGAGAACTGAACTAATTTTTATACTTTTTATAAGAAAATTGGTACTAAAAATAGACATCTAGGAATCCATCTGTTCATAGACAATTCATGATACAAAAGAAGACTAAATTTTTTATGTATATTATATGCAGATCTTAACTATAAAGAAAATACAAATACGAAACAATGCTTCTTTGAATGCATTCTCAAATGCACCACTTATGAAAAAATAAAAGAAAATCAGTACTCATATATAAGTCAAGAAACAATTACTCTGCAAGAAATACCTGTCATTTCATAACTGATGCCTTAAAATTCGAACATGAAGGTATATTAAAAAAAAAAAAAAATCCAGATTTGCAAAGAGTAGGATCCCTTACAATGTAAAGGGATGATTAAACCAATAGATAGCACACTGGTGTGCATAGTCTGGATTATGTCTTTGAAAAAGAGAAAATGCTTGATGATGGTGTAGCAGCACTATGTTTCCAATAGGCCAGTCAGTCAAATGCAAATACAGTCTATAATGAAAGAGCTGGTTGGCATAGTAATTGGGAAATGAATGTTATTTGTAGCTCCATATTTCTGTCTTTAGGAGTCTAAGAACTGGGAGCTTGGTATTGATAAGAGGGTTTGTGTATAAATCCTTTGTAATGAGGCTGTGCCTCTTCAGTCATTTGTATTAATTTTAACTTTAGATATGAACATCATTCTCTGAAAGGGGTGACAACTAAAATAACTAATTTCACAAATGTCTAGGGAGAAAAAAAATTACTCATTTTAGAAAAAAAAAATCCCTGCTTCCTGTTTGATTCTTTGGTTGCGTTTGGGTGGGGTTTTTCTGTGGCAAGGGGAATTTGAGAATACATACGGGATCACCTTCTAGCTGTGTAAGGTATGCACTGTAGAGTATTCCTGCATTTGTGCAGATACTGACAAGATGAGTTCATGTTTGGCTGAAGGAAATTGTTCTGCAGGAGAAATACCAACTATAGCATGTGTCTCGAAAAGTATGAAAGTCCTTGCAGTCCTTAGCTCAGGTCAAAAACTCTCCAACTTCATCAGCTTCAGCCATTGGTAGTATTCTCGTCTTTGTTTGTTTGTTTGTTTGTTTTTCCTGTTGGCCTATTTGGGTGATTATTTAGCAACGTATTTGACAGTTTTTGCTGTCCCATGTCTTCATGCATACACCCTTATTTGACATCTTGTTCACATTCTAAATGTCTGAATGTTTCTGTAAGATCACCTGGAATGCAGAACTTGATGGTCTTACAGAGTAGAGTCTCAAGCATTGTGGCAAGGTGAAGTTCTGGCTTTGATTGCCTTTGTCTTGTTACTCTGTCCATACTCCAACAGGTCTCTCCCTTCAGGATTGTTTGCAGCCACACGGACTCCCTTGGCTCTTCACTTTTCTGTCCCACGTATCCTGATATTTATGCTTTCATCTGTCCTTTTTCTTACTGATCTTGAAAGATCTTCAAGACCTTTCTGTAATGTTCAAGGACTTGCCCTTACTTCATTTCCACCTCCACCCCAAACAGGTATTTTAAAGTTAATTGCTCGAAGTAACATTTAAAACTGATTTTAAGGCTATTAAAGGAAAAAAAAAAAAGATTGAATGGTAATTTTGTGGAGAATAGAAATGTATGATGAGTTTCTCTGTTCAGGACAGCACACCTATTCCTTTTAGGCTAGTTGTAGGGCTGACTTAAAAAGGATCCTTATACTTTTATCACTGTCTGTTATTTGCTGCTTACAGGGACATAATTGGTTTCTGTCTTTGGGCATTAAGTGAGCACAGCAGAGAGCAAGAAGGAATCTCTTGCTTCTTCCCCTGCCCAAGTTTAGCATTACACACAATTAGTCAGGTGTATTAAGGGCTTACTGTGCCATCTTCTGCTTAAGCATCAGACTTGGGTACTACCAGAGGCATGCTAGCAGGCTCAATGGACCAGTGGACTGATCTTTCACAGTAAATCCCATGTTTTTGTGATATGTTGACAGACCCTTACCCCAAACAGTGCTAGGAGGCACTGCTGTAATAAAACCAGACTGGCTCATTATTTACTTCTGAGATTTTCCATAAAAGCGGCATAAATGTTAATGAATAAATAATTTCCCGAATTTCTTACAATAACTGAGCTTACCCCAGGCAGGTTGTGCTGCTGTAGATCAGGGTTTGAAGAATGTGAGAATTCCTTATTCCCAGTAGTGCATTGGGAAGAAAAGTTTGTCACTCCCATGTCATTTATTTCTCGGTAAGGTGTTGAGGGCTGCAGTCTCTTGTCTTTACACATCCTTGCTCATGTTAAATCACTCACTAAGAGCTAACAAGAAATTTTAGAGGAAAGAAAGATAACAGAGAAAAACATGCAAAATATTAGTTAAATTAATAAAATAATCCCACTTCCCTGATCTTGTGTGCAGGAAGAAAAGAAGAAATTGAATTGAAAATGCATTAGGTAATGCCTGATCTAGGAATTAATCTGCTTACTTACACACAGCAGAGATACAAATTCTCTTGAGATAGCTAACTTGGTTTCTGATGTGGTATAATCCATGTTTACACATGTTGCACTGAATTGTAAAGAGAAAAGATTCCTGTGTAAAATGAAGTAGGGATGGAAAGCAGAATGAGAAAAAAAAATGTTTTTTAACTTAAAGTACTACTCTCTTTCTTACCGTCCAAAAGAGCACATTAAAAGAAATATGTCACCTTTGAGCTGAACTGGAAAAAAGGTGTTTGTTTTAATTGAATCTCTTGCTTCAGAAGCTTTTAGCTACATTTTTGGCTGACTGAATAAGGCTGTGGGAAAACGTAAAGTTATTGTTGTTCAGCCTCAATTGAAATTAAGAGTCTGGAATAATTCTTTCAACCTGTCACATACTTTATTTTTAATTGATTTAGTTTCACTAGGGCACTTTATTCCTTTGCATTTGGATCACTCCATAGATATTTGTCTTTACTGAGAAGTAAATGTCCTGTTGCCACATCTTAACTGACCTGTGCGCTGGGAAATGATATTGAGATAAGTTTTGGGGAAAGACCTCCATTAGAGATGGCCATCTCATTATCCATGCCTATCTAGGAATTTGTAGGCAATGCTGGGATGACTGATTTTCTTGAGACTATAGCAGACCTTCTTGCCTTCTTTTAGAACTCATTTTTGTGAATGAATTAGAGAAGTGTTTCGATTTTGAGAAGGTTTAGAATTTCAGACACATTTCATTATGAAAGGGGTGGGGGGGCATCATCTTAAAGGATATTTTCAGCTTTTTGGATAAAACAAACAAACAACAAAAAACAAACACAAAACCCCCCCCAAACTCTCAAAAGAGAAGATATATATCATCTAAGAAGAATTGTTCAACAAGTTGTCCGAAGTACAAAATGAGATCATGGCTGCCCTGTCTGTGATGAGCAGAGGAACTGCTGATATGTCTAGTTGTACCTTTAACAGTGAGTGTAAGGAGATGGAAATGGTGCCTGAAGCCCTGAAAGGTGGAGCATAGAGCAATAAATGGGATTCTTGCAATCCTCATAAAGGCATCAGTGATGAAATACAACTCTATTTGATATTAACTGTGTGGAAAGTTTAAAACATTCAGGGCTTGTGACAGTTAAGACTCTTCATGCGTCAATTAGTAAAACGTGCGATTATATTTGGGGATCTAAATAGTGACATAGTAAAATACGTACACTAAAGATGACAAATACTGGCTTAAGTGAGACAGTACTGACATAACACTGCTGTGAAATCCTTACATTCTGTAGATCTGATTTTTTCATAATTTTTTTTCTGTTTTTTTTTTTTTTTTAATTTATCTATATTATTTTAGTTTTTCATACAGTTCCTGTATATTCAGTATCTCGGTAGCAAAAGACACATGGAATTTTCTGGAATCCCACTGATTTTCACATGAAGTTATGAATACACTGAATACCATCACTTACCACCAAAATATGTGGCTCTTACTTTTTCATGTCTGGTCTTTTTATCTTTTTTAACTTTTTTCTCTACTCTGATTCTGTAAATCAGAAAGGTGAAGTCAGGGAGGAGAAAAGAGGGGAGATATAAAAAGCGTGAATTTTCCATCATGTGAGAAATTTCCTTCAAAATGCTTTGGGGTCCCATGCCTGAAGAAAACCCCTTCCCACAAGTATCAAAAGGGCTGTGTGTAGAGCCGGTTGTTTCTGTGACATACCATGAAGATCTGTTTTTCACCTGAACTCCTCTATTATCATGTTACTGGGTTAATACTTTTTAGGATTGTGAAGCCTGGAGTGCTTCATTATATTATAACTATTAGGGTTTTAGCAACATTGCACTGAATTTTAATAATTGAGAAGATGCTGTACACCTCGGCTCAAAGAAGCTGTTTCACTCTGCTGTGCTGACAAAGAAAATAACAACAACAGCAGTGAGATAACCAGTAAAAAATATTGTTTATCCCTAGAGAAAAAAATGTGTAACTTGGTGGCATACTGCAGCTCTGTGCACCTGTCTACAGCCATGCCGCAGCCAGTGGTTATGAGAAACATCTGTATGAAAACAGGTGTTTCTTAAAATTGTTACAATTTACCTTCCTTTAATGTTCTCTAGAAGCAGCCTGGAGTCACATTTAAACATTTCAATATGGTCTAGATTGAATTTTTTTTTTTTTTCAGTGGACACTGATTTTAAATGTAAGCAAAGAAATAGATACTATCAGAAAATTAACCTAAAATCAAAACTTTATGGTGAACTGTTTGTTTGCTTGTTTTTAGAAGAAAGGAAACATTAATCATGGGGCCTTTTTAAACCAAGGCAGACAGAGAAGAAAGTATGATAACATGCATTAAAAGACTAATGATTGCTCAATCGAACTTTTACTGGCACCTCCTTAATCACTTAAATCGTGATGCATGTTGTACATTGGAGAGTTAACTTCAGATCTGGTATAGGTCTGCTTTCCTCTAATGTGGGTGGTATGAAGTTTGCACCCTTTTCACAGAGAAAAATATCAACTGGGTGGGAGGATAGGTCATTATAAGTTCTTATTGATGACAGACGAGTCAGAGAGGTAACACCAAACACTCTGTTCCTGAAACAGCATCAGTGTATGCTTGTAACTCCTCACTGAACCACAAGGATTTGGGATTGCATGCCCTGAGACAGAGAAGAAACAGAGGTGAGCTCAAAATGGGTTTGACAATTCTGTTACACTTGTAAGCTGTTGAAGGCACCCGCATGTTCCTACATGCACAGCAAAGTGACCTCTGCTGAGAACAATGCAGATTCCGCATTCATGAGATTCAAATCCTCAAACTTAACGGGCAAGACCCCATGAGGCTTGATGTATTAACATTGAATGTATTGTTTTGAATAGAAGAGCAAAAGCCTACTGGCGGTCTCGTAGTTGGTGTTACTGGGCTTTGGTTTTCAGTGTGCGGCTTCATGGCCTGATTTTGCAGGTCCTGCAGGCTGTGCACAGCTGCTGAGCACTGATGATGGGTAGGTCCCAGCCAGTGGCACTGTGCTTAAAGGCTTGGGTTTCTGGAAATCTCAGATCACTTTTAGGTTTACCCTTCTTCCAAACTTCATTCAGGCAAATGGAGAAGGAATTAAAGGTTTATTCATGTAAGCCAAATATGTCTTCAAGGGGAGTGAACCACGGTAGATCCTGAAGCATCATTTAAACTCCATGGATGTGCTGGCTCCAGATTTCAGTATTAAGCGTCGTTGGGAGCAAGGACATGTCTATTGGTGAGCTGGGCTCCTCAGCACTGTCTCTGACAATCCTGATGGGAGTTCTTTAGATTTCTTTTTCATGCGTGCACAGCAGAAGAATTGGAGAACATTGACAGTAGAGCCCTTGCAGCTGTCAAGGTGTCTGAAAAAAGTACATACATACATATATACATGTACATACATATATAT
Source organism: Donacobius atricapilla (assembly GCA_013397315.1). Classification (NCBI taxonomy): domain Eukaryota; kingdom Metazoa; phylum Chordata; class Aves; order Passeriformes; family Mimidae; genus Donacobius; species Donacobius atricapilla. The sequence goes on along the minus strand of WBMY01010275.1, from coordinate 350,196 downwards.
ATACTCATACATATATATACACACACACACCCCTATAAATAAATGTATACATAAATATATGTATATTTTTAAACCTTGGCAGAATCAAGTGTGAGTGGCAATGCAGAGTTTGGGGGTGCTCTTACCTACCAGCACATTTTTATGCTTAGATGAGATAACCCAAAACAGTGTTATTTGTTTTATGGCTGCACCACTAGCACTGTGCAGTGATACTAAAATCATCAAAAATGAGGATCAGTGTTGAATGAAGCAGTTCACTAAATTTTATTAACAGAAAATTAAGTATCAAAAATTATGTATCCAGCTTCATGAAAGAAAATAGAGTATGAGGTGCTAGAAGGTGAAAATGTGGGACAATAAAACCTGGTTAGGTGATTTTTTTAACAGTCTAAAACAAAAAAGAGAAATATAAATATTTTAAATTAGTCCTCAAAATGCAGGAAGCTTAGCTGTAAAATTCCATCTGATCACTATTAGGCTTACATGAGATTACAAAAGCCTGCTGATAATAGAGTTAAATTCAATTTCAAAGCACTGCGGTGAGGACACTGAAACTGTGACAAGCCAGTAGTACTGTTTGGGTGAAAAAGAGTGGATACTCTGGGCATAAAAACAGCGAGTCAAGAGGATGCTGTTTGCACAGTAATTGACTGTAAGGGTAATTTTTGTGATATATTGTTTTCAGGGTTTAGATAAGGCATGAAAATAGAAAATCAATAGTGTAATAAAGGAGAATTTCAGGACTTTGATGGGTAAGGAGGAGGCCTTTGGAGGTCATACACAATTATCAAAGATCTCTGTTTACCTTGATTTTATATTCTGATTTATTTCTGAGCCAAAACCTGGGTAGGTGAGGGTTATTTTTCAGTTTTTCTCTCACCGTTAAATAAATTTCCAAAGTGCCTGGGTATATGTGTACAAAGTTAACTATGCAGTCATTGCAGCAATTCAAACCCACACCAAGTCAGAAGAGAAAATTCTAAAGGGAAATATACTGAGGCTACATGTCAGATGTTTCTCTCTTCTTTTCTCTGCCTCTCTTTTTATGCACACAACACCCATATGCACATGCACATATATTAATATATATAATATATGCAGATATTGATGGAATTCTATGAGTTGAAAGAGAGGGAAGATGTCTTTAAGGATCCATATCTCTCGCAGCAGATATATGTTATTATCACTGAAATGTGGCCTTCAGTCTTGAAACAGTTAAAAGAGTTCTACGGCCACAAAAGAAGAGATTTCTTCAGAATTATCTCCCGCCTCACATTTGCTCTTAGGCAAGCAGTTTAAAAAAGCCCAGTGATTGAGCCAGTGATCCAATTTGAAATGCAGAAATGATTAGAGCTGCTTGCCTCATTTCATATCGAAATTCTCTGATTTATGACAGGGCTGCAGCCAAGATCTATCTCCAAAGGGAATTAGTGTGCAAGTTTGCATATTTTTGTTATTTAGGTTTCTGATAGCAGCTGCTAGCTAGAAATACTGAACTGGGAGGTGGTGGTGCAGGGTTTTTCAGCCATTGGAGCAAAGAAAGATAAGAGCCTTATGTTTAGGACATTTAGACCCCTTGACCATCTCACCATACAGTAATTTTAAACTTCGATTGCAGTAATACAGGAATCCAGTGGAATGGTTAATTGTAGTTGTGGAGAAGGAATTACCAAAATTCTGTCTCCATGTTTTAACTAGGGGAATTTTAATGAGGCATAAAACTTCAATCATGCGACTGACCTGTGGGGCAGAGTGTAGAACATATAATGAAACAGAAATAGAATTCTGAAAAAAAATTATTACCTTATCTGGAATTTACATGAAGTGTTAACAGGAAATTATGCAGCAGTTATAAATGAAAAATATGGGATTTAATGTACTTATTAATAAAGATTTGTTACATACATGATACCAGTGTCCCAAATCTGCTGTCCGCAGCTGTCCCCAATTTCTCTTTTCTGTGTCCTCAAATACATTTAGTGTCTTATTACTCCGGAAGCTAAGGCCAATATCCATTTAACACCAGTTTCTAAGACAAACGGAAACATCTTTGTGTAGGGGTCAAGGACTGAGGAATTTCCCTTCTCGACGGCATTCAGACAGTCATAAAATTCTGGGTTTTTAACTGTGAATTCAGTTAATGTTTTCTTTGGATATGTAAACCTTCTGTGATGAGGAGGAAAGAACGAGCACATGGTGGCTCTTAAATAAAGGGGGGAAAATGCCTTCTCCACTGAATGAAAGATGAGTAACTGCTGAATTATTGAGTATTGCACTGAGCAAAGAAATAACACTGTGAAAGTTTATTACCTTAGCTACTGTCCAGCTCCATATGGAGTCATTATGGCCTAGAGTCTCAACAGTGCTCCTGAATTGACCTCACTATAATGCAGCTGTGCTTCCAGGTATTCTCATATTTCACTGAATATTCCCTGGGAGATCCAAGGTTACTGTAGTAAAAACTTCAAAATTTCATTACTTTGTTCTTTGACAAAGAATTTGGTAAGAAGATCCTACAGCCTCCAGATGAAAATGTGTGAATTATTCCTTTTAAATCTGCTCTTCTTGCATGCTTTTATTTTTGCATTCCTATCCTTGTTATTCAGTGGTAAATCTGCCGAGGGAGCTCGTCATGTTTAGGTGCATTATGCAGCTACCTAAGTAACCCACTTTCTTTGTAAAGTCTCTCTGAACATAGTGCTGACCTTAAAATACCACCGTGATATTGCACTTAAAGCAGCACTGACACTGGGGATGAACTTCCCGTCCCTCTCTGCAGATGTGAGTGATTTGGATTTTACATTAGCACACTTGAAACCACAATTTAAAACGTTGTGCACCTGGTGAGGGAAGAGTTATCAAAACTAGGACAGAATAGAAATGTAGGAAATGGAAATGAAGTTAGTTTTCCTGCGACAAATTCATCCACTTGCTTGGGACCATTATTCAGACAAAACAGACAATGCAGTCAGGTGAAACTGTCACCTGAAGAGAAGGACTATTTTTATATACTGGCATATACATTAAGACAATCTATGTGTGTTTTAAATTTTTAGTTTCCATAATAAGAGTATAAATGGCATATATTGAAGATTATTTAAAATACAGAGATGGTGGAGGGGTTTTTTGGTTTGTGTTTTTTTGGTACTAGTAATACAAAAATTCCAGCAGAAATATAAAAGAACCAATCTTTAAGTCCACCTTCTCTGTTCCCAGTAAAATTGAACAAGCTCTCTTTCCTCCTGCCTTCTTTAGTGATTTGATTGCAATGGATTCCGTGCCTGCTATACTATGAGTTTTATGATTCTGTGAGAAAAGATGAATATAGCACTATAAATGTCCCCTCTGAATGCTATTTTAGCTTCTCTAAAGGTACTGTAATCTAGTCTATCCATGGTATTTGCAGAACAGCAGGAGACAGAGTTTTTGTTAGCTAGTGAGTGAAGTTATCAGAGCGTGGACCCAATTTGTGGACCTGAAGCTTCATAAGAGCAATCACTGATGAATGTGTATATTTTCACATTTTCACTTGTGCAGGCACAAATGGAGATCTTTATGTGAAAACATGGTGCAACTTTGCTCAACTAAAAGGTTATGTTTAGAGTTTTTTTGTAAAGTCCAGTGGTGTGGAGAGAACGAGGATCAAGTATGTCCAAGGCCATTGCTTTAGTTGTCAGAGGATATATTTGTCCTTAGAGAAGTCCCTCACTCAGCAAAGGTAGAATGGGTTTTTTTCTTAGTGTAATGCTATTGTGGAAATATAAAACATTTATATTATGAAGGAAGGGGTTTAAACTGAAAGCATGCATACGTCCTTCTGAAGATGACTTCCACCCTCATAAAGTATAAATCCTCATAAATAACTAGTCTTGCTTTTATCTTCATTAAATTATTTTACTTTAAATTTTACCATGGGCTATCAAGTCTGAGAATCTCTGCATATGTTAAAACCACTTCCACAAGGTATTATTTTTAAAGCATATTATTTTAATGATTCATCATAAAGTATGATCTTTTGTATTGCTCTGATAGCCAGTAAAAGTTAAAATATTAACTGTGCAGTATAGTTAACTTGGATAAGTGCAGCATTAAAGTAGATACACATTAGCCAATATGAAGCATCAGAGGTAAAATCAAAGGGATTAAATTTGACAGAAGAGCCCCATTTAATTTCTTCCAACCCCTGTGGTTCTATTGAATAAAATGTACTTTAAGTACCTTTCTGGACTGCACTAACATCTGCTGTTCTTGGAAAACAGTTTTTGCCAGAGATAGCTATATTACTGGGAAATGCTGGCCCCACAATGGCTTGCAGAGAGTGCTATCTTCTTGTCTTATTCTTACTAATTAATTCCCACAAGACTTGCTCCAGGAATAACTATTGTCAGTCCAGCAGTGTGAAGAGGTTAGCTGGGAAAGTCATGGGGAGGGCTGTGGTAGCAGCAGCAGAGCCCATGTGTGCGAGCGCATGTGTATCCCCAAGAGATGTATACATACAAAAAGATGTATGAAACAGGCAAAGACAGGCAATAATTAAAGTGACTCAGTTAGCTATGGCCCTTCCAAACAGCATACATGTTCTATAAATTATATCTAGTCTGCCCAATTGGACACCATCCCGAAACTTAAGAACTTAGTAAATCCCTCAAATATGATTGATTTTCGTTGGGTACTTTTGGAAAAATAAGCCTTCGTTGAAGAAGTTGTGAAATCCACTTATATTTGGAGACCTATCATGCCCCAATAAATAGCAGTGATCAAACCCCATGTGCTTCATGTTTGTGCTGACTTCAGTGATGGCAGTCCCTAAGACAAGCCTGGGTTACGTGATTTTATGTGGATGCATGTATATTTGCATGAGCAAAGGCACACATGCCCATACACACACCACACATATGAACAGACATTTTCTAGGAACCCTGCTTTCAAACCACTTCCTCAGAGAAGAAGGGAAAAACAGTTTTAGTTTCACAGAACTGACCAGGAGAGATAATGAAGTACTTTCAAAACTCTTTATGTGTGGAAGCCCTAGAGGCAAACCCCAGAGCTTTCTTACTTTTAGCAACCAATTACCACAAAAAAAGAGTTTCCCCAATTATGAAGTATACTAACACAGGCTGCACGGACTCAATTTCACAAAGTGTATTGGAAAGACAGCATTCACATAATTAATGAGAAAATGCTGCATGTGTTCAGGCCTTCTGTTAATTGATTAAATGAGCCTATGTCTAAATCTGATTATAGTCATGCTGTGGCAGTACAATTGAGAGTGAGAGGTAAAGGGACTCTCTCTTCCTCTCTTGTACACTGAGATATGTGGACACACGTCGTCACTCCTACTCCCGCTCCCAAAATTGTAAGAACGTGATGAAAACTGGGCTAATAGGAAAGGTAGCAGACTCCCCTATCAAAAGGGGGATAGCTTAATCACAATTACTTGAACAGTTGTTCTTGGTTTAGTGTCTTGGTTCCTGTTTAATCCATCACTGTCACTTGTAAAGCGCAGTGGGTTTTATACGTCAGTTTGATGCTTATTGTGGTTAACAGTTAACAAGTGCTGGTTAGTTTTCCCATGGAGTTGCAATAAAACACAAAACCTGCCATGTGCTTGTCATTTTTTTTAAGGAAGGCTACAGTGTTCCCTAAGGGTTGTGAGAGAAGTTCATCCCATTGAACTGGTCAGCAAGATATCATTAGCTCGTTGTGTACATGAAATCCAGGGGTTAGAGCACCAAGCGTCACAAGCCAGTTTCTTTACCTCCTTGAGCTGATCAGAGGATCAGAGTATCAAGGAAGGATTAGCACTGACTTGGGATTTGTGTGATTGGTTAATTTATTGCGGCGATGGCAGGCCTTTCATCTATGGCAACATTTAATCAGCACGGCCATGGAGGCTATTACGGGTTAGCTCTTTTCTCAAGTCAGCCAGGGCTGCACCATCAGCCCTATCACAATTCCCCTGAAATTTCCAAATTATCTGGAACAGGCTTTAGCCTCACAGTAATAAAAATTAGAAGAGATCCCTGATAGCGCTGGTGGAAAAGGCTTTCACTTGCACAGGGCAAATTATAAATAGTATGAACGTGCACTTTAAAAAAAAAAATTCTCCACCTCTTAAGAGATGTGCAGGACTTATCACCCCTGCTCTGATCCAAATCCTCGTGGTTGAAAATTTATATTAGATTTTATCAGTGAGGCCTAAGTCTAGAAAAATCAATGAAGGTTATCTTTTATGTTGCAGGAACTTGTGGAAATATTGATTTTCATTTTATAGTGAATTTGGAGCATGAGTTGGTAATCACTGCTGAGCTGACTACAATGTTTGCCTACTGTATCTTTTACTGAGTTTTGCTCAAGTATTTAAGATAGTATATTGCTGTTGATTTTAGCATGTAGTTTGAAGTCAAATGTTTCTGAATACAAGTTGGTGCATCTCCTGTTATACAGTGTAATCCTTTAGAGTAATGTTGATTAGCTCATGTCTATTGAATGGTTTCTGAATCTAATAGTGGTGTTCAGAATGAGAAAGAGGGAGATTTCAGGACTCCACTCATATATCTTGCTTCTCTTTTTTCCTTACCAGTCACTAAACCACTAAGTAAAATACAAAGTATAAGAGAATATAATGGAAAATAAGATAGAGGATGCTAAAAGATAAAATAATCATGTATGAAAAGACTTAGGAACCTGAATATCTGCCAGTGTAAATTATAGTTATTCAATCTATTAAGCAATAAATCTTTCAGAACTAATGAAAACTAGAAAAACTTCTACTGATAAAGGACACCGTGGCCAGAGTTTATTAAATGGATCTAGATCCTTCATCTTGGCTCTAAATGCTTTAACTAAGTAAAACAGTGATTCAGAGAATGATTTTAGAGTTTTTCTCATGTAATACCCTTATTCACTCTCTATAGTTTTTATTTCCATAGAGTATGTTTGCTTTCGATGTCATTTCTATGGGTGGTGCATCTGTGCAACAGATTTTAAAATGGATGAATTCTTAAAAAAAAAATTTGAATATTCAAATCTGTTTCTGCAAAATTTCTGCCATTTTTGTTTTGATTTCAGGTAATGTGAGTTTTCTTTCAGACCTGATATAGCAAAAGGAATTTCTAATATCTTCCTCATACAATCTAACTTGAGGGCAAGCAAAATAAGACTCCATGAATTTCCAAAGATAAAGCCTAGGTGACCATAAGTACTTAAAACAGGGATACTCTGAGATAGCTGTAGGAAAAAAAAAAAGTATAGTTAGCTTTAAATAGATTTTGGACTATGGGCTCTGCTTGTTCCCTCCTTTGCAATTCCTTTGGGCAGGGCCTGTTGTTTCCAGAGTATAGAAGGCATGATGGTAACAAGACTTTGCCTGAGCAACCTTTTTAGCTTCTGAAGTAAGGATTTAAATCTGTTACTCTATAGGGATGTTGAAATACATAGGTTTTTTTAAACACTGGTGCAGGAAATTGGACTGAAGTGGAGAAGCTTTTTGCAAAGTACACATCCTCAAGACAAATATGACACTGCAGGTGTCCATGAGCATAATCTCTAAATGCATCATCATTCTTAGCTACAGAAAACTGACAGGAAAAGGTATATGAATGTAGATATCTGAATCTCCTGGTTGGAGCACTTGCAGCATGATGCTGAACATACAAGGATGCACTTAGCAGCATGCACAGATATATAACATTCTAGTTCCTATAATGAACTGCATGTCACGGCATTTATTTATATAGTATTAGCATCTTTCTCCAAGTTTATTATGCCCTATTATGCTTCTAATGCTGTCATTATTTTAGTATCCTAACTTTTAGTCTTCTACTTGAGTATTTAGTTGGTGCATCTTTGGTTCTATCCATTTTTCTCCAATCACAGTCTTTTCATATATTACACAGATGTATTATGGATTTGTAGATATGAGTAATGATGTGTCACTGAGATCAGGGAGAGCAGTATTGTATCTATTTTGTGGTTTTTGATGCTCTGATTAAGCAGATTGTTATTCCTTTAGATGGAAATTATTTCCAGGGGGGAAAAAAAACCAAACAAATCCAAAAGAAATGGAATGTATTCCTTAGTGGAATTATGAATTCCTTACTAGTCTTGGAGTTTCTATGAACTATGAGTCCTGGTGGAATATGTACATAAAATTAAAGTAGGTTTTACCTCCAGTAATGTTAACTTTTATAAAGTGCAATGGAATAGAAAAGGGTATTTTTTTCTTCCTGTAGGTAAATGCATGTGATATTCAAAGCCTGTAATCCTTGAAGGGTGTCCCACAGCAACTCCTACTGACTTCTCTGGTATTTTGAGCTGAAGTAATGCAGAGATAAGTATTTCAAGGATCAGGCTTGATATGTTTGGGGATGGGGTGTGTTGGGTGTGGGGTAGGTAAGAAACATCTTTTCCCTTTAAATTCAAAATGAAATTATTAACCTCATAAAATCTCTGACAGTCAAGAAACTCCAAAGAAAAGATGATCTGCAAAGATTGGTTTAAATCCTGTTATCTGATTCGCAGGTGCAATTCCTTTTGATGTCAATGGGAATATTGTCTTTGTTACTGAAAGCAAAATATGACCTGTTGTCTATTTTCTTGTCTGTTATGGAACTACAGATGAGGCTGCAGAACCAAACAGATGAGCCTGGGCAGATTCGATAGCCTTTGAGGACAGTTAATCTTGAACCTGGCATTTGCGTGAAACTACACTGAATATTTTATTTTGTATACTTTAGGCCAGTGCTAAGTTTAAGGAAAACACTTCAAGGGTTCATAATACGATTATTCAGGATTTGAAACAGTTTTTTTGTATTCTCTATTTTATTATTATTATTTGTTTGAGTCTTCTGCCCCAATCTACTCAGGCTTACCATATGTTCTTAAAAATTTACCACAATTGGAAAGTACTTTTTTATTACCGAATAATATATTTCCATGAAGTTTTGTTTGAACCATCTGTAGATTCCAGCAGTTCACCCTTTTTATGATTATTCTCTGTTGCCATACACCAATGAGAAACTACCAAGTGATTACATACAGCAATCATCTGAAGCATTTCTTCTGTTGGAAATATACCTTGCTTAGCTGATTTTTTCACAGTGATAATTGCCAAAATTAGCCATTAGTTATAACTTTATCAAAAGTTTTTTGCTCATTAGGCTTTAAGAAATATTTTAGATTAAGTTTAAGAAATGGAGATGTGCAGTCAGACGATGAGGTAGATGTGTGCTGGATTACTGAAGTTTACTGAGCAATTTCTTGTAACAGAGCAGATTCTCCCACCTAACCATTACTCTGTGCAGGGAGTGATGCTCTCTTTCTTTTGAATTTTTTTAGAAAGCCCTTTTCCTCCTGTAAGCTCCATGACTCTTTTTTTGCCTGATCAAGAAGGGCAAATGCCCACAAGAAAGGAGGACTTCTCTGGGGAATATGTGGTGAAGTTCCCCCAGGTCTTTAAAGATTCTTCAGAGAAGAAAATATTTGACCCTAGTTTATCCCAAAGAAGACAAGTCCTTGTAATTGACCTGGACAAAAAAAAATCGCATAGAAATAATCTTCACCTTTCAAAATAATGATATACAACTATAACAAAGCCAAAGGAGTTGGGATCTGTACGTATCTGGTTGGAGATACAGGGACCTCAAGTCAATTGGTTAGCAGATCAGTTTGGGAAACTCAGCAATTTAAAGGTAATATGGAAACAAGGTGGAGTTGGAAGAATAATAAATAAATAAATAAATGGTGATGCTGTGTTTTTAAAGAAAAAAATCTTACTTGAAATAAAACTGTGGAAAATTAGGATTGTTATACCTTCCTAGAATTATGTGTAGTATGTTGGCCAGACAGTACATTTCTAGATTATTTTGATCATATTCCTGGGAAATAAGCCAATACTGATAAATAGACTTGATGTTTGAAAAGCCTTTGGGATTAATCTAATGGTTATAGTACAGTAAATTTGGAATTTGACTCTACAAAATGTAGTCCATTTGACTTTATGAAAAAGATAGATTTTGAAAAGATGTGCAAGGTAAGTTGCTTTGAATGCTGTATATCACATTAATTACAGAAAAAATGGGAAATGTTTCAGAAGTTGAAAAATACGATTGGAACACATCCTGAGTCAGAGAAACCAATTCAAGTCAGAAGTAATTCTCCTGGTAAACATTTTCCTACCTGTGTATATTCCAGCACCATCCTTACATGTGTTATACATCTCCCTCATTCAAAATCTTAAATTACCAACATTAAGCAATTAAAACAATTTGGATCAGACAAGAGGTGTCGGTTTTGCCCAGTGCCGTCAATCTGTTCTTCAATTTATTTACAGTGCAGGCAAAGTCTGTGACCTTTATTTGTCACATAGGTATTTATTAAGAAGGAAGAAGTAAAGTTGGCTTGTCCACTTTAGTGGGTTCAACTTCCTGTAAATAAGAAGAGCATATATTAAAGATTCTACCATCATTCTCTGACATACATATTTATTAAGGGAATCTAGTTTCTTTATTAAACCAATTTTTTCTCTACAGAGCTTCACTTTGTCATGATACTGCCAAATAGATATTATAATGAAACTGTCTAGATTATTGAGGTACATGCAAGTATAAATTTGATAGTAATATTATCTGCGACTTGTAAAAATTAGGAAGTCAGTTTTCTTTTTGGCTAAATTTTCTTGCATTTAAGGAATTTTTCAAGTCAAATACCTGCCCATTAATTTTCAATGCACTGTGGTTAACAAAATATTATTTTGTTAAAATCCCTGGAAGTGTTCTGTGGAGTACTTAAGGAAGAGAAGCTTTTAAAAAGTGTTTGAAAAGTAGCCTGTTTATAATGCAATATTTTGCATTATGTATATTATATATTTTCTTTTCTTCTGGAAAATATGATTTTTACAACCAAATATTTCATAACTAACAGAAAAATGCAGGACTGTGGTTTATTAGAAAACATCCCATTCCAGTTGTCAAGGTTTTAATCAAAATCCCAGACCTTGTGGAGTTATCTAAGGATTTTCTTTTCTTAGTTGCTTTTTGAACTATTATCCCAGTAATGAGCAAGTAACAAAACTCATCTGTACCTATGAAACTACCACCTATCACAGTTCTTTCAGTCTCAAACAGGATAACCAGAGCATAACTACTGTGAAGCAATACAATTATGAATTTCTTGAGGGGGAAAAAGGAGAGATAAGGGCACAGAAGTCAGCTAACACTGATGCATGGGTGGCTACAGCATGCAAAGGGTTAATAAGATTTTCATTTTAGATAGTTGCCGTAGTAACAATCAGAGAGCTCAGGCTGTATCTTTTCTATTTGTGGGGAATGTTTAGATTTACAGAGTAGCTCAGCTTATTATATATCTGCTTTGATTGCTTGATAAGGTTCGTTGATTAAAAACAGAATAAGATGCATTTTTATAATACTGAGGGAACCCACTGCCCCCTGCCTCTGCCTCCCATCACTCTTTGTCCAGATCTCTCTCAGCTCTCCCAGCACTTGCCCGCTGCCCAAGGTGTGGCTGTAAATCAAGTTTCACTTGAACTTTCAAGGAGCAGGGGCTGGGTCTCCCTGAGCTGCATGTAGCAGGAGCGCGTGGTCCTGGGTGTCCCTTTTTCTCTTCCGGTGGCTGATGTGAACCTAAAGCCATGGCACACCAGCTCTGGGTTTGAGCACTGCTTCTTTTGTTTGATCTTGTAGCTTGTGTTTGCTTGTTCACTGTCCACAGCTTAGTAAAAGAAAGTTTGATCAAAGGTCACCTCTGCAAGTGAAGGAGTGAAGAGGCAGGTTTCCATCATCCAGCTGTTCTCCTCAGAATTAACAGGAGCTGTCAGAGGCTCTGCAGATGTGACCACCTCCCTTCAGTGTGCAAATGGGATCTGACTTGTGAGAATCAGGCAATTATTCATCTCCTTCCCTGAAAAACTGAGAAGGCTTCTGGTGACCACAGCAACACCTGTGCAGAGATAGTAGTAACCCTGAAACCTGGAGGCTGCCACACGAGACCAATGCCCCATGCTGGTGGTGGCTTCACACCTCACCTGAAGGCTCATATTTCTTGGGAGCAGGGAAAAAAGCTCTGCTCAGCTGGAACACCATGTTTCGAGTCTGCCTTGAACAGCTGCTGTCACTTAGTGCCAAGTGGTATGAGGTGGTTGGTTGAAACTGATATGGTGGCTGCAGTAGTGTGGCATTTTAATGCCTATTTCTGTGATAAGATGAGAAATTCTGGTATAAAGTTGTATTAACTTGTGGGATTTGATATCCTAGTCTACTGTGATTCTGCCAATTTCTAAAGCTTTTACTCTTCCCAAGCTTGATTTACCATTGGTGCTTTGTGGTGTTAGGTTGCTTTCTTGGCTCCATAACACACAAATGAGGGTCTTCTTTCCCTTTTATTGGCTTCATTGGTATCTTGAAGTGCTAGGAACATTTGGAAGCTGGGTTTTTGGTTTGGGGCATTTTTTTTTTTCTCCTTTCTCGGGTATCTGAAAATTAATTGAAAAATTGTACTGGAAGGATAAAGGATTGGATTTTATTGGATTGGATTGGGTGTTCTTTGTAGCAAGGGAGGACCTTCAAGAAAAAAATTACCTTTTGGAATTAAGAAGTAATTTTTTGTGAAACTGGTCTTAGCCAACAGTAGAATGGTTTTCTAATCACTTAAATTCAATCTGCAGTGTGGTGGTACTGAGCTTGACTCTTATTGCCACTGTGAGTTTTCATTTCATACAGCAACAACAACAAAATTAACCTGACCCCTGTATAGGACCTAAGGGCAAATTTGTTGTTCTTTTTGATGCTCCCTACTTTTGAATGTCAGACCACTCCTACTTAAGGACAACTCCTTGGATTTGTGCTGTCAGAATCTTTACAGATCCCAAGATTTCCTATCAGAGAGCACTGAGCTGCAGCACTGCTGGTCCAAAGTGGCTTCATCGATAAACTGGCAACTGGCAAGAGTTTAATACCAACAGTCTTCAGTCATAGATGTACCCAGTTACTGCATCCATCCAATTCACATTCTTTTGCTTCTACACATGGAATTGAATGAATCCATCAGCTCCTTTTAAGCAATTGCCCTTTTATCAGCCCTGTCATTTAAACATAGGATACCAGCCTGTGTATATCCATCAGTCCCAGAAATGAACTTTGGTTCATAGGGAAATTCTTGCTGCAAAGAATTTCAAAAAATCAATTTCATTTCCTTCTGAGAAAAACAAAAATCCTTTCAGTAAACTTGTCAAGCTTCCAGTTTCTATGTTTATTGTTACTTATTTCAAGTGATAGTGTTTTTTTTTTTTTTTTTTAAGTTCCGTAAAATATGTTAGTATGGGAGGGGTTTGGGCTTCGTTCATTGTCATTTTCAAGTTATAAACATAGCACCAGGTCTCTGTCTCCCTTTTATCCTTTCTTTTATGTGTAAATGTTTCATAACTATCTGTATGAAATTTCCAAGTAAAATGCATATTCTTGGAACTGTTTTTCCTTATGGAAAGTCTTTTACCCTTAACTTCATTGTGTTCAAAACCAAAAGCCTGAAAACAGCATTCCTACACTACTTCTTTGTTTCCAGATTTTAAGATCTATTATGCAATAGTACAGTGCATAATCATAATTATGCATTCATGATGATGTTTGTACTGGCTTAACTCAGGAATAGTGTGAGAAAGCTAATCTCGAAGCCACAGGCTGTTTTCCTGGACTTCAGATTCTGATCTGAGCTGTTTGTTGAGTCTTACTGGAACCAGAGCCCTGTACTCACCAGTCGTGCTGCTGGATTCTTCATCTTTATCTCCAGTCCCAGTGAAGGACCTTCACCCATTCTTTTGAAAGTTTTTTTTCATGGAAACTTGCATAGTTGCAGTTCTTAGTCATGCTGCATATAATCAGTACACTGAAACAATTTAAATGAGAGCTGTGTCACACAACGATGTCATACAAACTACAAAAACAGAGGATACTGTTCTTCTATCATTGGGCATTTTAGGGAAATTAATTTTCATTTTTGTGTGAGAAAAGTGAATTAAAATCCTCATGCTTCTAAGGCAGTGGGGAAAAAATTGCCTGATTATGTGTAGCATATTCTTCAACTGGAAGAAAGTAACTGCTTGCAAGGTAAAGGTGCTGCTCTGCTCAGTTCATCTTCTTGGTTCAAGCATTCTGAAATGATAAAGAAAATGTAAGAACCATGAATCTGTAGTTCAGATTTGTGACAGATCCTATTGACGAGAAAACACAGAATTTTGGAAGACATTTTCTCTGAAATTCTCCTATTAATCAGTTACTTAATGCCACTATTATATATTTAAAAATCTATGCAAAATTTGATGGTATAAAAAGAAAAATTAAAACCCCTAAAATACTGCACAGTCATACATTAAAATCTATTGAACTGATTTTCTTTTGAAGCCTATTTTCACTGATGAGATTTGGGAAGGGGTTTTCAGAGGAATTAAAAAAAAATTATATGAAAACAAAGCATATTTTATGAAAGTTTAACCTTCTAAAGGAAATTTTGCAACATTCCATTTTTGATACACTAGAAAAAAAGAAATTGTAAGTGAATAGATAATAACCAGATAATTCTAATTATTTGTAAATTTTTCTATCAGTATTATGTATATTGTGTGTGTAAAGTTAATTGTTCACCTCATTACTTGAGAACAAGAAATCATAGACTAATAGTAAAAATCACTAAAGGAACTTTGTTCCAGTTTATTTATACATTAGCTGTCAAGTATTGTGCATAATGCAACAGTGTACCAACTAGCAACACAATCGCAGAAGACCATTTAAGTTTGTTTTTTTATGAACACAAGAAGCTGATTTTAAAGCCATTCCTAAGAAGATTGTCCTTGATTTTACAATATCCTGGGTGGGTGTTTCAATTTCTTCCATTTACTATCATGCTCTCTAGGGGAAAAATATCCTAGTGTCTGCTTAATAGTGATGGAATTTTCTACATGAAGATGTAAGGAGGAATTAGGTTTTACCCCATAATTATATATTAAATCAGTGTTAAAATACAGTTGTAATCAAATCCTTTCATATCCCAAGGCCACACATTTGATATAGTACATTGGAAGGTCAGAATACTTAGCTGAGTATACACCCCTTGAGACTCAACAGATGTACAGATACGTGGCCTAATCCCAAAAATGCATTCATAAGTCTGGAAGATCAGAATTGAGCCTTAATTCTCTAAAGGACTGCCACAATGTTGTGTGGTCCTTTCATCCAAATTAGAATGATTCATTATGCCTAGTCCATTAGCACCATCAGGGATAGGTGTGGGCCATAAAATCTGCATTAGGATTTCTAAATATGTCAAGGATAATCTTAAAAGGAGATAAACTGGGATGTTTTAACTGAACTAAAAATAATTAATCAAAGTCATACATACAGGCTTCTGGTTGTTGAATCATGCTTTAAACTTCTACCTTAAATGATTATTCTGTCTTAACAAATATAAAACTTGGGCAGAGGATTGCATGTTGGATTTATGTTCTCACTTTAAAGTTCCACGTTTCCTCTTAGTAAAGAGATATATATAAATAGCTAATAAAATGAGGCATAAAAATCTTTAAAAGTCCTCAAAAAAGTAACAGATTCTTTTCTATTCCCCAATTCTATTTGAAATTAGAGAGGAATTTATACATAATACTCTGTGTGCATTCAGTGTGTGCATCAGTGAAGTTCAAATGTTGTATAATGCTTCACCAATAGAATTACACTGCAATACCTACACCATTGACTACAATGCCTTTGTATTGAATATGTATTTCACAAAGACCTCACAATATTCATTGGAAATGTAATCCTAATAGAGCTGCATTCATTTATACAGTTAAAAAATTGTACAGGTGTATACAAAGAACTTTTTATTTTCTCCCTCTTTATTTCTGAGAAAGAAAAAAAGGTTAAAATTAAAAAAGTTATCTTTTACTACTGCTAAAGTGTGACTTATTCACTATTCATGAAAAAAACATTCTTTTTCCTAAAGTAAAATATACAACCTGAGTTTGCAGTTCCAAACAAAGTAATAAATATATATAATAAGCAGAATCTATAGCTAGCTATTCTGTAGTCCTGTGTAATGGATGATTTATAGAAGGTGTTATGTGTGTCCCTTTTTATTTTTGTATTTTTAATGGATTCATAGAATCATGGAATGGTTTGAGTTGGAATGGGCCTTAAAGATCATCCACTTTCATACTCCCTGCCTGGGGCAGGGTCACCTTCCACTAGACCAGGCTGCTCAGTGCCCTATCCCACCTGGACTGGAACACTTTCAGATACAGGGAGTCTCATTTTCTGAGCAACCTGTGCCAGTGCCTTACCACTCTCATAGTGAAGCATTTCTTCCTTGTATCTAATCTAAGCCTACTCCCCTTCAGTTAAAAGCCATTGCCCTTTGTCCTATCATTACCCCCTTTTCTATTCCTTAGATAAAAATGAATATATGATACATGAAATTTGGAATTCTGGAAAAGGTGATTTAAATCATCCATTCCAGGATATGAAAAAGCATAACAAAGAAAAGAAAATATAAAATTGCTCTAAACTGGAAATTATTCAGTACCACATTAAATTAAGGTGGAGATACAGCAATCATTTTGGATGGCTTTGGTGTAAATAACTAGACCATGGGACCAGGCAGAATTGATCCATATGCAATACAAATGCCTTCATGTCTTCTGGGGAAACCTCACTAATTGTCCCCTCGATCATCTGAAATATCTCTTGTCACAGTAACTGCCCCAAGCCCAACTGATACTTGCACAAAGTGAGAGACCAATTGTCAGAAGCTTACCAGGGACCGATGGTTTATCCCACAGTTTAGTCCGTCAGCCTATCCTGAGTAAATTTGGTGTTTGGAGAATTACAGCTGAGCCATATGTGAGCAATGTTTGGCAAAAGTGAAATGTTGCATTCAAGCAAGTCCATTCGAAAAGCGTTTACTGGCCTCATTAGTAGAAAGAGAGATGAAATTCTTAGAGTATGCAATGATTTACAACAGTGAGGTTAACCCAGGAGGAAAAATGCACTGATAAATCAGTGTGAAAGTGTGCAAGCAGCACTGCATTATATCTTGTCTAAAGATAAGTTATATAGTGTGTGATTTCATCGGTACAGGTGCATGTCATCTCTGAAATAGTATTATCCAAAGTATTCAACTTCACAGTAAAGCAGGAAGGTCCAACACCCATGGCAGATACTTGAACACTAAGACACACTGACAGTGCTCATGCTACCCACTGGTATCAACTCACCACAACAGAGATGGTTCACTTACAGTTGTCAATTTTCAGAATATCCTCACCATATTTATGCTAATCACAGCACTGACTAAGAATACGATTTCCTGGTTCTGGTCATTGTGTAAACACACAATATGTATATACACTGCTTTCCCAAAGAACAAAATAAACAGGAGAGTTAAAGGAAAAATCAAATGAGAAAGTGAAGTCAAGAGAGGAGTGGCAAAGTACACTGCTCTCCATCGCATGCTCTTTGAGAAAGGAAGTTATCTATACATAGTCAGGTATTTATAAAATGGAGAAAAATAAGAGGGAGGAAAGGGCAGGAGAGCAGCAACTGTGGAGTGAAGCCAGAGGAAGGCTTTAGAGGAAGGAAGGGTGAGAGTAGATAGCCCATCAAGACAGAATGATATGGGCCGTGGAAGATCACTGAGTGTTCAGAGATCCATTTTCCAGCTTTTTGAATCCTGTTCCAATCAGTTGGTTGTCACCTCCTCCAGGACTACAGAAGCAGACAAAAAGAATCACCAGGAATTGGCTAGGTACAGGTATTCCAGAATATGGATTTATTTTAAAGTTTTTAGAACTGGGAATGAGTTTGAAGATGCATTCCAAGGATATCCTGAGTTAAAAATAATAAATTTAAGTTGCATTTGACATTATTTTTAACCTAAATTACAGTGACATTTGCTTTATGTTTATTTTACTGATTTGAAAAAAAAATGCACTCTAGTTAGGTAAAATGAATTGAACCCCATGTTTAGCACACATTTAATTTGCATTAGGCAGCCACATTTGATAGTAATAAGAATTTTGAAATCATATTAAAATCCTGACAAGTGTTGGAAAATACTAACATACCTAGGGTGTGGGGTTTTTTTGTTTGAATAATTTCTTTGGTCTCCTTTAGATTTGTAGAGGAAATATACATAGCGATACATGGTGAAATGTATGCTCAGTCTTGTCACTTGACAAGTGATGATCCCTTGGGGTACACGGCAGGGTTTCGCAGTTGCAGGGAATCCCAGCTGTCTTTTGGAATTCCATCTGTGTGCGCTTTTTGTTTCCCCCTTTTTTTGTGTGTGTGTGTGTTTGAAACGTTTAAAGGCTTTGGTTTGACCACAGCCTCTTCAACTGTTACCAATATTTTTCTTCTACTATCACCAAAAAAAGGTAGTGGGAAGTAGATCCTTCTTTTCTTCATCAATAGTTTCATGGCCCATCACAGGTAACAATTTGTGCAAATATACAGGTTCTGGAATGCGCTCTCTGAAATCCTGGATCCCACAAAGTTGTAAAGTAGTAACTGAAACAATTATCCCATGCCGCCTGAAGATTTAAGTGAAATTAACTGCATACATTGTGTTGGTATCAGGTTTTCAAAGTTTGTGGGTTTGGGTTATTTTTTTTTCAACCACATGGACTAAGGATTGCAAAATTTCTTTTGCATTTAGTTTGTTTCAAGATCTCCCCTGCAGACATAATGGGGGCTGTGGAATCTAAAATGCTTTTGCAATTGTAAGATTCCAGCGTGGGTTTATAGCTGGAGACTGTCATGTCTTCGTTTTAATTAGTGATGTTGTCATCAGCATGGAACCCCGGCGCTGAAAACCTCCTGACATCTCCACTGTTGTATTAGTGGAGAGGAGTTGCCTCTGCATGTCTGGCAAAGAAAGCTGTGGCACTGTGAAGTGCTGCCACCGGCCTTGACTGGCAGGTTTTCCAGAAAAGCCCTTGAGATAAATATTCTTCCAATACTCAATCCTGCTTGGAAAAAGATAAGAGTTTTCAGGGAAGCTACAGAAAGTGAAAGACAGTCCAGCTGATTGCACACAAATAAACAACAAAATGCAGATCTCTGTCTGTCCATTGGGCTGTTTGCATGGGATTGTCTTACAGCGTCATAAATTTGTAATCAGTTATAAGGTAAAGAAATGCATTTAGACAGTCAGTGTGAGAGGTGATAAAATGGAGTTACCACATTTCTTATTATTCAAAAACATCTTTAAACAAATACTAATTTATCAGGGATAGTCTGGGACCTATACAAATATCTGTTGTTGCACTATCCAGAATGACCCTTAGGAGCCCTTCCCAGCTGAATTGTTCTGATGAGCTTTCCAAGTTTGCTGAATTGAGTATGGTGATCATCAAAGGTGAACTCAACCTCCCAAGAGGGGATGTTCTATATTTTCAGCAGGTCAACCTTGTGATGATCCAATTGAATTTAAACTGAATTTCAAAATAGAAACCTCTGTCAGTGTATTAACTGGTGTTTTGCTAGCCCAGACTCGTAACTGAAGGCACCTGAGATATGTCTACAGCTCTCCTCCCAGTACACTCGTGGTTTTAATTGACTATATAAACTAACTCTGCCCAGGGGGCATTGGAACTTTCTCCAAGGTCATGAAGATATTCTGGTAGTATTCTGTATCTTTCATGGGAACTGATGCTCTTCAGAAGATTTAGAAAGAAAATCTGTTTTCAGGAACCATAGTAAAGTAAGAAAGGAAGCTTTTGAATATCAGTACGTCTCCTTAAATAATGTTGAACACTTCTTGGAACACTGTGCCTGGGACAGGATGGTCATGTCACAGTGGCTTGAACATGAGCTCAGTAGCACAGCTTCTGAAGAAACAGCTAGCACTGATCAGGCGTTTGACATCCGAATTTCATAGATTTCAAACAACTTGATCATGCTGTATTTTTCTTCAGTGTGGGGGTTTCCTCAAGTTTCTGCCAGGCCACACACATCATATGTTAGAAATCTTTGCAGGGAAGAGCCTGTCTAATGTAACTTGTCAGCATTGATTCCATTTAGCAAGAGCACAAAACTATTTTCGGTCTTCTGTGATGGCTATTTTTATCTCCATTAACCTCTTGACTGAATATAAACATTTATTGAGGGTTACCTCCCTTGTTTGTCCAGTTGCTTCAAAGGTTACTGAAAAGTGGATGCCTGCCTGACCTCTTTTATCCTCATTAGCTAATTCTAATTGTTCCCTGAGAGATCACAGTTTTGACCCTGCTTGTCCTTGTCAAATTTGTCTAGTTATGGCATAAAAACATTAGCAGAAATTACATTTTCAGGGAAACATTGCTCAAGTGTGGACTGTACAGTTACTTAGTGTAGAGCAGTGAACAATACTGTGGATCTATAATGTGCCCTCATTTAAAAATTGTGAGCTAATTACTGTATGGCCCTCTCTTACAAACACCCATGTTAGCAGATCCCCGTGATTATACTTGGGCAATAGGGAGAATGTTTTGTAAGCTTGTGAGTAATGTGTAGCAGTTATTTCAGAGGGAGAAATAAAATAATTCGGGGTTTTTGAAGTCTTATTTGTAAACAACTGCAATACTGTTGCTTCTATATCAACACAGCCCTTTTTGTGTGTAAAAAGGTACATTTCTTAAGCTAAAGATCTTCCTGCTAGCACTTTAAAAAACCCAAACGAAAGAGCATCAAGTAGGTAGCACCTATCACCACTATTTTGGGAATGACCAACTGAATTTTGCAGTATGACAAATATCTTATGAATGACAGGATGATTTTCATAGAACTCTCAGAGAGTCAGAGCATGAACGTGCTTCAATTCAAGTAGGATGATGTTGCAAAGGTAAAAAGAGCTGTCATGAAGAGCGTGTTTCCTTGCCAAGACTTTCTTCGGTGTCAAGCCAAGAAAGCCCTTTTTCATGTTCCTTGGTGGTTCTCAGCTGTGGTTGTACACTTGAGACAAAGAACCTGGCAGGTCTCAATTAGGTATCTCAGACAGACAGGTCCCAGTCTTCAGAGGTTGTAACCAGTGCCTTAAATCCCACAGACACTTAGTGCAAATTAAAAAGCACTGGTTTAATGTGCTCAAAGCATGATATCCTGCTTTAGAAGCGGGTTGCTGCATTCTGCACCCGCTTCAGCTTTCAAATGGATTTAAAATGTAGCCTCAGGTATAGCGCATTGCAGTAGTCTAATCTTGAGGTGATAAAGGCATGACTGATTTAACCACAGCTTCTTGTTATCTTGGACTGGGGTCTTTTAATTTTAACTATTTTAAGGAAATGTCCTTTCCTGAATCAGCAGACTTGCTTCAGTTCTTACTATGTAATAAGGCACAACAAGAGCAAGCCTCTCTCAGTGGTGAACACCTATGAGCATGTAAACCTCACGGGATGCCAGGCCCCAGAAACTGCTGCCATGGTCCTGACCTGCCTTACAGCTCATACAATATGCCAGTAAGGTGCATCAAAGGGAAGCCACTGCTGGTATCCCTCAGTGGAGCTGCCAAGCTTTACAAGCAGCTGGGGTCTTGTGAAGTTTTGCTTTCATATTAAAATAAGTTTATTTACATATCTGTTCAGTTTGGGAGCAGAGCTATGGGAGAATGGGAAATTCTTTTGAGGTGTCCACCAGTTCTGGGCTAGCAGAGCTGTGAGATGAAACGCCCTGTTCCTCCTCCAGCCTATCTCTAGTGCTTAGGGACCACTTACAGCTGCGGAACTGATTACAAGTCTAACTGCCAAGCTGACCTGGAAGCTAATTTAGTGATAACCATGGAGTTTTTAACTTCCAAAAAAGCCCTATAAATGGTGAATGGCAAAGCAGACACACATGCTGACTGCTGGTGCTCAGTCTACCTGCTGCCACCACTGCTTCACCTCAGAAGGGATGAGGCCTAGGCCCCTCTCCTTGTCTGGAGAAAACTGGGGCGGTGGCCTGGGACTAAGCCTACCACTTACTAAAGGAGAAATTAATCTCCATGAGAAAGTCAAACGGTATCTCTGTATCTCATTCTTCCTCAGCAGTATGTGGTTAAGTATAATCCTTTCCCAGGACATATTATTTGTCCTGTCTATGTAGATAAACTATTGCCCAGCACAAGAAGATCCTGATATTATTTGAGGCTTTTTGAAACCACCTTAATGCAGATAATACCCTTAGAGATGGAAGAGACACAATGAAATGTCAGACGTCTGGAAAGAAGTAAACCAGAAATAGGAATAAGATCTTGTGAAAATTAAATAGATGATCCCTTCTGCACTTAAAAGATAGAATTTTGATTTGTTCTGTTTTTTAACTTGGTCTCCAACTTAGGGAAAAAAAAACTTTTTTGAATGTCTTAATCATTTGTGCTGTATTTAGAAAAGTCTCCCAGCTGGATAATATTTCACTGTCTTTTGATTGTACTTGGGATTACCAGAGACTGAAAGCACATATAAGCACAAAAACATGTTAAAGGCTTGACTGAAATGGCACTGGGATAAATGCAGCAAGTATTGGAGTGTGTCCTGATCCTCCTCTTCATTATTGCTATTGCAGCCATGGTTGCCAACATTCTTGCTACAGCTTGTATTAAATTTGGGTATGATTCTCAGCTGTGTGAGGAGGAGCCACTCTAAATTGTTTCTGTGGCCTTTTTTTGGTGTAAATTACAGTAAATTTCACACTTTTCTATCATAGAAGATAGAGATGATATCTTGATTACCTTCCATCTCATCTGCTGCGTCTCTTTTTCAATTCTTGCCTGGTTTATGTCATTATTTTCTAGGTAGCCCATATGCTTTACACTGATTTCATATATGATAATATCAGGCTTCTTGATAATTTACATAGAAACTTAACCAAATTTTAAAAAATAAAATTGTTTTGTGTACTGGTCAATTATTAATAAGAATTTAAATTCACAATACAAGTGTATGCAGTTGGGTTGACTCTTGTAATTCTTCATACAAGCAAAACATACTTTCTGCAGCTTCCTATAGAAAAAGCGCTATTGGGAGCTGAGACATTGCGTGTCTCTTGTTTCAGTATTTTTACACTGGGTTGGCATATTTTTGCTGGATGTTACATTCCTTTTTTCTAATTTCATTCATAATTTCTATCTGTTTTTTTGCAATTCATGGGGAAGATGAATAATGTTATGGACTGCATATAGAAGTGTGACTTATGCATAAACATTTGTATGTAAAATCTAAAATGAAAGTTAAGTAAGATATATTTGATAAAACTGTATTAGAGTCTAAACAGATAAAAACCCCACAAAAATATGAAGATCTGTGACATATAGTGTCTTTTTCTATTATCATTATTAAAATATTAGTGTAATTATGATAATATATATTATTTAAAATAATTGGTTTAATCTTACATAACTAAAATATTTTAAACAATATCTTATTTTCAATAGATATTTTCAGGTCTATTTTGTGAATGTAATATGTTCTGAGGTAAATGTTGTGATTCCTCTCTACATTTCTAGAATAGTTATCAATAATAAATGTTGGCAAAGTGTCTGGAATGTCCATGTGAATATGATTCTCTGTAACTTAAAATTTTTTATCTTGGTCACTAATACAGAATATCACAATAAAAAATAGGTTGAGACAACTAGAGAATTATTGGTGGAGTATAAAAGTAATTAAATTCTCTTACAAAATGTTGGAATGTCTTGGACAGCATTATATCCCAGAAAAAATAATTAAAAGTTACATTGTGGCTGTTTAACTTTGTACTCTCTGTTGTGGTTTTATTCTTGATACAGAGGAGAAGAACTGGCTATGATAGAAGTGTGCCACATACAGACAAACTCAGGATTACCCATCAGATTTTTGCCATTTGATTAGTAAAATGAGTTCAGTGTTATTGGCGGCCTCTGCCTTAATGCCTCAAATAAAAAATTCTCTAAGTATGGAATCTGAAATACAGAGAGGAGATGGTAAATTGCCTGTATGCCTTTCAGGTGTGATGATGTCATGCTTTATTTTCAATGTATTTATACATTATTTTAATGTATTTATTTTGAATGTATTTATAAAACTTGTTTTGTGGTCTTTTTGCAGTGAATCAGTAGCATTATTACCATTTCAGACATAGTAAAATCACACATCAACACATAGCAAAAGGGGGAAAAATTCCATTATCCATTCAGAACAATTTCCTATGATAATACAAATGTTACTCAGGACAGATCTTGAAAATGGATACCAATTCTTTAAATTCTTTCCTCTCTGCTTCAGGAAATAGTGAGATCCCATTGATAATGAGGTACAATGTGTCTAAAGTTCACTTCTAAACACTTGGCTCTTTGCTGTGAAAGTCATCTACATTCCCTTTATAATTCTCAGCCACCAGAGATCTGTGTAATCTTGGAGATCTGATCCAAGATCATTTGGAAAAATTCTTGATAGTAGTTTCACCATTCAATCAATGAAAGAACTAAAGCTTCCTGCTTGTGTCTTCTTTAAAAAAATCTTGAGGCATGGGAATAAGACTTTGGCTTATGGGTTTTGAGATTTTGTTGTTTGCAAATAAAATGATTACCATTATTATTCACGTTCTTAATCAAGGCGAACAAATGGCATCTGTTTGTTATCATCCTTCCTACAGAAGACAAAGGCTTCAGTCCCTATGGTACTGACTGCTGGCCCCAAGTGGCTGCTGGATGTGACTTGGCAAGGAGTAGAAGACAACAAAAACAACTGCATTGTGTACAGCAAAGGTAAACACAAACTGATTTTTTTTCTTTACTTTCTTGTGTAAGCTACTGAGATAAATACGTGCCTGTTGCATACTAGGAAAAATTAATGCTAAGTCCCCTAAATGTCAGTTTTTCCTCCCATTTTTCTTCCATGTTCTGGTTTTGCCTTTTTTTTTTTCTTTTAGTGATGTAAAAACCCACATGGTACCTGTAGTTTATTAAATGCTTTATAAAGGATTTAATACTGAAGGACATCAGCTGGTATAAAATGTACCATCCATTTCTCTCTGAGTCAGTGCTCTGGGAAACATCAGTGAAACTTACACACTTTGAATAGGTGAATTCTTTTTGACTTTTTTGGGGGGGAATACTGGATATTATTTCTCTATTTTACATAACATTATAGACTACTAACTGAAATCCAGCTTCATATGCAGAATGAGAATTTGATTGGACTATGAAAAGACTTTATGTCAGCATGGTAGCCTAAGATAAATGGAACTGGATTTCAGGGTTGTCACCTCTGACATTCCAGTCTCTGCGTAACAGCATGGTGTGATGATGCTTCACTGGAGTGTATTGGTGAGTGGCAATGGGTATCACAATTATGTCTTACGTGAATTTTCAGAATTTTCAGTCAGTACGAGTGATTACAAGGCTGCCTGCCGAAGATGCTTTATCTAACCCGCCACATCTAACAGCTCCTTTGGTTCGAGGTGCACAGGTTTTTGTCTTGCATCTCAAAGCAACACAAAGAGCCTTGGGTGTTTTAAAAAAGGAGAAACAAAACATCATATGAATACTGGGAATAAAAATAACAATGTAGCTATGTTTGGCATTTACCCTACAGATCAGGTTACAAAACTCTGACTTTCCTTTCTTGTATTTCAATCACCAATCTCAGCACTTAGTGAACACTTTAGAACATGAACTGTTCTTGTTTAATTTCTTTTAGGTTTTATTTCTAACCAAACAGACCTACTGAGATCAAAGATTTGTTTGCTGAGGCAACCTAGTGACCATTTCAGCATACAAGCATCCAGGCAAATAAGCACCCATATCAATATATTAACATACAAAACACTAATCATAACATCAAAGACTCCTAAAAACTTACTAGAAACAATTACAACTTGTTCCTATAATCATTGCAATTTATACACTTATAAGAGGATTGCCTTTAAACTGCCACAAGCCTTTGAAAGTTGAAACGCTGAAAACAGGGAATTTGCATGTTAAAAATGAGTCGCGCACCAGGGTCTTATAAATTCTTTCTGTTATAATTACAGAATGTCAACACATTCATTCTACAACCTGAAACACCTGCAGTACTAGAGAACTGGGCTCTGACCTAAAAAGCGTTGAGCTGCCCTCTCTTCACAGCTTGCTGATTGCAGCCCAAGTGGAAGAAGCAGCAAAGTGCTCTGAGTAACAAACACACTGAGCCTTTCTGAATGAATCCCAAGCTGCAGTTTACTGTTCATAATATTGAATATACACAGGCAAACTTTTCTGCAAAAAACTTCTAAATGTCATGGGAAACTACTTTCACTCCAAAACATAGGTACTGCAAATTCCCATAGGATGATGTCTTATCAAGTACTGTATTCTTTCTGTAATTATAATAATACTTAGCACATATTTACCAGTTAGGCTTTATATTTTCAAAGTATTTTACAAACATTAACTAATAAATTAGATAATTTTGATCCTGTCTGATTTATTCTATTGAAATACAACTTTTTTTTGTCAAATAGTAAGAACTTGCTTCAGTTTGATGCAGTCTGATTAACCCAAAATATTAGTATTTTCATTCAAAGACGATGGATTTTGTTTCACTGATCATACTGGCTATTTTAGTTCTTGGTTAACAAGGTGCGTTGAGACAGTTGAACAGCACTCAAGGTGAATACTATTGTCTCTATGACAGATGCATATTCTAACTAAAGTTGAGGACAAATTTGAGGATAAATACATGTTAAAAACCTGCTACTTCACTAAAGTAATGTAGGAAATAAGTTGTAGATACGTTTTGCTTTCACTGCGTTCTGTTCCTCTCTTTGCACTCTGAGGTGGCTGCTCTGTCAGTCATTAAGCATCTACCCTTGCCTTGAGCTCTGTTGGGATTTTTTTTACTAGAAAGATTAATTGGCTTGGATCACAAAACAATGTCAAATAGAAGATGGTAAAATAAATAAATAGAATAATGTTTCTTCCTTCAATTTGTATCTCATCATTCCAGATTACACTGCTTTGATTTGTGTTAGCTTCTGTCTCCTATAGTGCCATTACTTCTAATGAAACGATGTCAGCTGGCATGTAGCTGTAATTCGATGTTATGTTGTAGTTGCATGTGTATAATTTTGTTAGTTTGCTTACCAATACGTTGTTATTTCTGAAAGCAATTAGCTGAACAAATGCGTGGAATTGTCCATGTAGCAGATTTGGTCACCTGGGAGCTGTTTTCCATACTAATCTCAAGATGAGATGAGTGGAGTAAATTGGCACATTTCTAAGACGAAGATAAGTTTAGAATTGGCGAACAGTACACAGTACTGGTTGATCAGTTGCTGACTCAGAAGCACATGCCATATTTCCTTTAGCTCATTACCGAGATATCTTTGAGAGCAGAATTTTTCCCAGATCCTTCAGGAGACTGTAGGAATGTCAGTCTGATTTCCAATTCACTGGAGCCCGTGAGCACTGTAGTCACCCACATAGTGCACGCAGAATAATCACAGGGACAGGAGCCTAGAGTGTAGGTTCTGTTGAAAGAGAATTTGAGCTGGCTGGCTAAGTCCCTATTTGCCTTCAATGCTCTTCTTCGCTGCATAAAATACTTCGTAATTTCCCTAGGCAAACAAAGCACATGTGTACATATATATGTGTATATATATATAGATAAATATATTTATGATGGACACATATAGGATTATGTTTCTAAATTATTACAGTGCAATCACAAGTCATCTTCTATACAAATCTTTAAATAAAGAAACCAGTTATTTAAAATCACACATCAGAATGCATTCAAAGTGAATAGCTATGAAGTAAATATTCAGTATTTGAAATAAGGGGTATTCTAATGATTCAGTTTAGTCTAGGATCAGTACCTGTGTGATTTATAGCTACCTTTCCCCAGTACTAGGACAAGTTAGAAAAGAGAAAAACAGTTCATTAGGGATAGTTAATAATAATCCCATTTTACAAATTCTGATAGAAGCTGGCTACTCATGGCACATGTCATTATTTCCATTTTCTTGAAAGGAAACTTTTACTGCTGTAATTACATTCAAGAGGAATACTGGTTTTCTTTTAATATTTATCGTGAAATTCTCTCTTGTTTCAAAAACGGACTTTCAGAAAATCTATTCAGTAATTTGAGATATGTTCTAGAAACTGAGATTTAAGAGATAGATTTTATGAATTAAATCTTATTTAGAAATGTATGTTCTTTAAAAGAAAAAAGCTTCAGCATAATTCCAGTGAGTTACAGTGGAAGGAAGTATTAATGCATGAACTGTATCATCATTGCTACATAGCGTACTTCAGAAACATTTTTGCCTAACAGAGTTGTGCACCAGACCTGGAAAATCTCTAAGACCATGGTTAAGAGTCTCCCCACAAGCTAGGAGGGGGCTGGGATATTTATTTACTGCAAATCTTCCACTGGAGCAGCAAGGATTGTAAAAAATAAATTATGACTGACCAGAATAGAAACAGTGTAAAAACCACAGTTGCACAGACTAAAAGCCATGCTTATGTAACAGACATTTTTCTAGATATTATTTAAGCCATTTATGTGAAATGTATGGATACCGTATGTTTAGTGGCATTGTTAAAACAGGGTGTCTGTACAAATATTTAGCTGTGAGAATTATAAAATCATAAGGCGATTAAGTTAGCTAGTTGTGAAATTCCAATATTGCTTTTTAAATGACTTCAGGATATAGGAGGTGCTAAGGTTATTATCTGTTATCAGGAATACAGCGGAATTGTACGACTGGATAATAACTAAACAACTGACACAATGTAAAATTACATTATCAGTGTGTTAAAACAAAATTGCGCCCTAAAGGAGTCTACATGCCAGCTCAGAGCTGCAGTGTAATTATGCTTAACTCTGATAATTAAAATACAACGGAGATCAACAGAATCATTTTCATTAAGAAAATTATTAATGATGGTGGTATAGCAGTAATTGATTGCAGAGCACCACAGGATAACTCTGTGCAGGAAAGCCAACATGTGTAACGTGTGTCTGGGCTGGTCGGGTTGCGTTGTGTCCCACCGAGCATGCTGACGGCCAGGTGGCAGCTGTGGGGCACCTCTCCTGCTCAAATCCTAATTTAGGAAACCACTGCTTTGCAGGCTGCCCCTTGGAGGGACAGGGGTGAGTGCTGGTGCTCGGGATGGTGGGATGAGGCCAGGTGTGGCTGCTAAAAGGGAGGTGGCTGCAGGCAGTGACTCACATTCTTAAGCCAGCCATCATCTCAGTTTGTGTGAGGCAGTGTTTGGTTTTGCATTTCCATTAGTGATTTACTGATGTTATTTCCTCCTCTGCCTGGCCTCACCAAGCAGTTTATGCCCTTTGTTATTTCTAAGAGGATGCGGGAGGAGAAAAAAACCATCCTTGCCCCAGCGCGGTTCCGCAGGCGCTGCATGACATCTCCATGAGTGATTCCACGGGGTGCTCCGTTAATTGTGCTGGTGGTGCAGGCACAGGATATCGAGTGCCATAAAAAGCCTCCATCCCTCCGTAAGTGAAATCACAGTCAGTGCCCACTGAGTGACTATAACAAAATCCTTGCTAGGGAGGATGTTGCCTAAGGGTGAGATCTGAGAATTGTCATTTTCTTTGGTGAACAAAAAATGGGAAGTGTGGGGAGGGAATTTCGAGGGAGTGCTGCTCCACACAGCTAAGGAATAGATCCTTGCTCAAACAGATGTGGCTTTTGAAAGCTGCCAAAAAAAGTCTATTCTCCAATCACAATAGAGAAGAAACCTGCTAGGGTGGATTTACAGAATGATATTAGTTAAAATCACAGCTGCCCACACTGAAACTGTGTTATGTAGTTTATTCCTAGAAGCTTGAGGAAAGGCAGCACAGAGGAGAGGGCAGGGCAGAAGTCAGGGCTGGAGGCAGCAGGCTGTGTTCGAGCTTTCTGGGGCTTCCACTGGCTGCTGAGCCCCATAATTCATGTAAAATAAGTCAGTAAACAAATATCTGGTTACATATTTCACTGATACTGAGGTGGCTTATTTAGCTGATGTATGTGCCATTTACTGAAAATACAAACATTGTAAATGAGTTACATGAAACCACTAAGAAAAATTGAAGGCAATTTTTAATTTAATAAACATTCTAATTTTTAACATAGAGGAAAAATCAACTGTTGTAACAGAAGGCTGCTTAAATTTTTGTTTTGTGACAGGATTATTTTTCTTGATTGCTCTGTGAGATCCTTGATGCCATGTTTTCCCCAGCAAGAGAGTTTTTAGCTAGCAAATACATTTTTTTCCCCCCTGAAACTTCAGGCAATGTAATGGTACATCGCACTACAGACATACAGCATCAGGGACCCTAATGAGACAGAGGTCAAATATCATAAGAAGTTTAAACACTGCTGCATTAGAATATGAATATAATTTGGCTTGGGTCAGAGAACAAGTTGTTTAGTAGGCCAAAGGTTTACTTGGGGCATATATTTTAGATTGCAAGGGGCTTTTTTCCACATACTATTAAAAAGCAAATTGAGTAAATTTACTAAGTCTGTTCCACATGGACAGTCAGAAAACTGCAGTATCTGCTGTCTTACTGGATGCCTCCATTAGCTGTATAATGTGCTGAAGCCTTTGGTGGTGCTAGAGGTTTTTGTTCTTTCTTGGTATCCATTGACAAAGAAAAATCTGAGTTTTTAACAGAACACGGGACATCCTAATATCAAAAGTCTATGGAAGAGCTTGTTTTGGATTTCTTTTTACACAATACTGAAAAATTGCAAAGTGTTTCTCAAGAGAAGTATGATTTATGTGCATAATGCTTATGTAGAATAATATATATGCATTCACAGTCATTGGAAGAAAATGTGGATACAGACATAAGGGCATGATTGCTAAATAGATGTCAGGCTCCCTGCTTGGTTTTGCAGGGATGCTGAGAAGGTGGGATGCCAAATGGCATTCTTATGAGTGAAACTATGGTAAATCAGTCCTAATAATTTCCTTGATGGATGCAGGAGAAAATATTTTGCCTCTATCACTAGTGGTTCTTATGGTTTGTTGATGGAAGTCACGCTGTTGTGTACTTCCTTCAGACACTATTCAGCTTCAAAGAACTCACGGAGCAGGACTGTGCTCTTTCCTTATGTTTATTTTTTACCTTTGTAAATAGATCCAGTGGGGTATTTTCTGCTCTAGAGAGTTAGAGGTCAGGGCCTTGTATATCTTAATAATATTAACAATAAAAAGGTTATTTTATGCAGCTTTATGGATATGCATATAATAGCACACTATATTATTACATGCCCTTTAAATTCTAATCATATAGATAATAAAGGGAAGATGAAAGGAAATACCAGAGTACAACTAAATTTCCACTTCTAATATGAAAATGCTTTTGTTTGTTATTAGTGCATTTCATTTACATAGCAGACGAATGATTTTAGTTATTCTCATATATGTATTGATTTGGGTCGTTTAACTTACGTTCTTATCACTTACTGTGTAGTGTATTTCATAGTTTGAAATTGGAATTATTTCTCATTTGAGGAGACAAGGAGATAGGCAGAATACTGACATGATTGTCATGGAATTATGTATTTTGGACTGAAGCTATAAAAAGCTGTAAACTGAGTTTAAAAACTCACCTGTGACAGCATGTTCAGGATGGAAAAGAAGCTCAGTCTGCACTTCACACTGTGACCATGTGAAAAGAAACATTGCTTCATACATTGAGACCACAGGCAACAATAAATGCAAGCAGAGTGCAGTGATTTTTTTTTTTCAATGTATGTATTTGTCCCTCATTTTTCTAAGTCAATTGCAGTAGAAGCAGTCATTTAGAATTTTTTTAATAAAACTGTTTTCATTATTATCAGGATATGAGATATATGCTAAACTAAACGTGTTCTATTTTTTTGTTTGTTTGTTTGTTTACCCATTATGCTCAGTAACTACTGAGGACTGCAATAACCTTGTGACCCCTGGGGCTCATGATACCATTACCTCTGTCATCTTCCCTACAAAGCAAGAGGGAGGAAAAGAGCTCCAAATTTGCTGAGCCACACATTTCAAGTTGTCGACAGCCCCATCCACAAGAAAACAGAAGAAAATATATATGCACTCTGTCCTGTCAAAAGGCTTTCACCTTATCTTGAGAGACTGTCAGGGCAGGAACATCATGGAATGGACAGGAGTCTATTAAATTAATAAGCTGGTGGATGGTGTCTGGAGAGTTATGATGCTCCATAAATCCAGTTTGATCATGGTGGACAAGGTTTAAATCTGCAGCCTTCTAATACACATCCAGGTCCTGGATTGGATTTGAAGTTTTGTGCTGGAGACACAGAGATAGTCCTGTAGCTTGTGAATTAAGATTTATCATTTTTTCATACTTTTTTCCCCCTATATTTCCTGACAAAAATGAAAACACCTTAGGGATCCTGGCAAATGTTACAGCTTGAAATGAAAGAGCTGTTGTCAAGGTGAAACCATGACCTAGAAGCCTAATATCAAACCTGGGTCATTCTTTGCAGGCAGCTCCATTGGTGCTGAGTATAAAATGTCTGTATGTGAGGAAACAGGGCTATATTCTTCTGCAGCCTGTTTTATAGTGATTCCTATTAAATACTTCTACCGTGTATTTGTGATAGAAGACAAAGTAATGGTGTGCCATGTAAAAGCAAAAGCTGAAAAATGCTGAAATATATTCTTCCCCCATTCAAGGTGGTTGTGTGTATAACAGACACTGAGGTGTGAGAATTCTATGTCCCTTATCTCCAAATGGATAAAACATGGTGCTAAAAAGAGAAGATCCTTCTATAGCATTCAGGGTGCCAAGCTCTCAGCAAAACCTGTGTGATGTGCAGCTGTGATGTCCAAGTGGGTAGTGGAGCTGGGCTAACTGGGATGCAGCATTAAAATTGTGTTGGGATGTGTTTTGTCTTTGGCAGCTTATACACAAGGCCATTATTACAGCACAATGGGTGGAATTCAAGTGTTTCTTGGCCACTTGATTGACCTGCAAGCCAGTGATTTGTTATTAGGTCCCTAAGCTATTCCTGTTACTCTGGAGACTCCAGCAGGTGATTGCTGTGCTTGCCAGCACAGGCAATGGCAGAGCCAGCAGTTCTGTCTTCTCAAGCTCTGTAGCCATGTTTTGGATCCTAATTTATTTATTGATAATCCTTGGACTCTCTGTTAAAGCAATTTGTGCTCATTTTTGTTCTCATTGTTAATTTAGGAGCTTAAGGAGACTTCCTGATGTTAGAGAAGTCTTAAACCATTGTATATGTTAAAGGAAATGGATAGCTTGTGTTGCAATACTGGGGATACTGAGATTTGTTTTATGCTCAGGAAAATGGATTCAGAGCCAAAAGCAATTGAAAAAAAGCTCTTCTGGAGTGTAGGTTTTCTTAAACAGAAGGTGGGATCAAGATGTAACCCTCAGTCATCCATACATACATCTCTCTCCACCATCTTTCAGGAATTGCTTAAGAGCTGTAGCTAGAGATCATGTGTGACAGAATCCTGACCTCTCTACTGATCCTAGGGATCAATGTGTGTACTCTCTGATCCAAAGATTAATGTTGGCGTTTCTCTCCTTCTGCCGTGGTATTCCAGCGCTGCTTACTAGTGTAGGCAGAGGCCACAAGGAGCAGGACTTCGTGGCAGGGCACCATGGTGCTGAGGCCAGCACTGCCGACCACGTCTGTTTTTCCGGGTGCGATGGTGATTGCACCCTGTTCTTTGAGGCAGCTTATGAAATGGGTGTAGTGAAACGGGGAGAAGGGAGGCCAAAGGTTATGGAAAGAACTCCAGGATGGCAAAAAATACAGGAGTCACTCATTGCAGTTCTCCTTGCACTTGAGGCAGGATGTTCCTGGTGCCTACAGGTGCCCTTCTCACCAATGCTGGAGCGCCCCTCAGTCTTCCCAACTGAAGAAACTGAAGAAAGTATGGAGAAGTTGCAACCTGCTTCAATATGTTTTTAATATCTAAGGAATGAGCTCTTGTTTCTGCAAACATGGAGAGAACTTATCAGCTTTTTTTTAAAATGTAATTTCTTTCGGTGTTAGAAAAAACATGGAAAAAAAAGCTGTTTCAGATTTGGTTTTTTCTTTCTTGTTTCAGTTTCATTTTGTAAGGGCATATGGGGCAATGTGATGCTGACAACTGAAATTCCATGCTAGAGCATGCTCAGATTGTGACATTTGAAGCAAGTTGTGATGTTGAAGCAGATTTAGTAGGGATGTTCTGTAACTGAGGGGTGATGCACATGACTGAATTGGTTGGTGGCATGCAGAACCAAGGCTTGTTTCTGTAGCAGAAATTCCCTGTAAGATGATTTCCTGTGATGATATCATAGTTTGTAGGCATATATACTTGCATACATGCATATACATACATATAAGCAGAAAACAAAACCTCAGGCTTCAGTTAAACACCTCAGCCTGTATTTAACTCAAGGTGCAGAAGTCTCTGAAATCTCTTCCTACAGCTGCAATATATACTTCTGCATGGGTGGCTCCATCTACTCTAAACAATTATACTATGACAGGTTAGTAGGCATTAGGAGGAAATATTTGAAAACGACTTCAGAAGACAGAATAAGTCCTGGCTAACATTGTTAAACCTTAAGAAAATTACTACTCTTAGCTTTATAAATTACAGAAGAATGTTAGTTTTGCAAAAAAATGGTGAAAGTAGAAGACAACATAGAAAAAATATGCAATTTACAGAGTGCAAACCAATGTAGAAAGAATGTTGAAAAGTTAAATTGCATTAGAAACACTAGAAGAGACATTTATTCCAATGTATCAGATGGATTAAGTTACCATTCTAACTTCTTAAAAAAATTAAAATACAGTCAGATAATACAGGGCTCTGTAACTTTATTTTGGTAAATGAAGAATTCTTGTTTGAAACAGTGGTGATGTAGAAACACACAGGTTGAAATTTTCCTTTTACAATTGAATATACATAAATAATATACTGGAAGCATATAAAGACAGTGAACTAATTATTCAAGATCAGAAAAAATTAAAGACATTTTTAAGAAAACTGAGAATCATTGGGTTAACAGGAAATGACTGATATGAATCACAGAATCATGGAATCCCCTGGGTTGAAAGGAGCTTAAACATCTAGTTCTAACCATCCTGCTATGGACAGGGACACCTTTCACTGGACTAAGTAGCTCAGAGTTCCATCCAGCCTGGCCTTAAATGTTTCCAGGCATGGGGCATCCACAACTTCTCTGGGCAACCTGTTCCAGTGTCTTGCCACCCTCACAGTAAAGAATTATTTCCTAATATCTAGTCTAAATCTACTCACTTTCTGTCTGAAGCCTGTCACTTTGCCTGTCACTTCATGCTTTGTCAAAAGTTCCTCTCCATCTTCTTTCATGTACTGGAAGGCCACAATTAGGTCACCCCAAAGCCTTCTCTTCTCCAGGTTGAAGAAATTGAATTCTCTTGGCCTTTCCGCATAAGAGAAGTGCTCCATCCTTCTAATCCTTGTGGCTTCCTCTGGATTTGTTCCAACAAGTCCATGTCCTTTCTGTGCTAGGGACCCCAGAACTGGATGCAGCGCACTGGGTGGGGTCACATCAGAGAAGAGTAAAGGGGCAGAATCACCTCCTTTGACCTCCTGCTCATGCTGCTTTTGATGCAGCCCAGAACTTGTTGGCTTTCTGGGCTGCAAGTGCATTGCTGGATCTTTTCCAGCTGCTCATCTGCCAGCACTCCTAAGTCCTTCTCAGCAGTGCTGCTTTTGATCTGTTTATCCCCCAGCCTCTGCTGATACCGGGGGTTACTCTGACCCAGTTGCCGCACTTTGTATTTGACCTTGTTAAACCTCATGGGATTCCCATGGGCTGCTTCTCAATCTTGTCCAAATCCCTCTGGATGGGTCCCATCCTTCAGGTGTGTCACCCACAGGAGTGTCAGCTTGGTGTCTTCTGCAAATTTGCTGAGGGTGCACTCGATCCTTTTTTTGTCTGTGTCATTAATAAAGATATTAAATAGCACTGGACCAATAGCGACCCTGAGCAACACCAGTTTTCTCTAATGTCTGTCAGGTCTCTGAGATGTTAACCACTGCTCTCTGTATGTGACTGTCCAACCATATTCTTATCCGTTTAGAAGATCATCCATCAAATCCATCTGTCTCCAGTTTAGAAAGCCAGGATGTTGTGGAGGGCCATGTCAGAGGCTTTACAGAAGTCCAGATAAATGACATCTGTTGCTCTTCCCTTGTCCACTGATGCAGTCACTGCATCACAAAAGGTCACTGGTCAGGCAAGACTTGCCCTTGGTGAAGCCATGCTAACTTCAATTGAAAACTAAGACGAAGTATTGTTGTCTTTAGCTGAAACAAATTTTCAGACGTAGGAATGGAAGCGTCTGAGATGTAGGGAACATGTTCTTGTCTTTGGCCAGATTAAACATTTGCTGACATGATAAGATGGGCAATTGAACTTAAAGTATGAGATGAAAAGGAAATGTTTTACACTAAGAAATGAGAAGGGTGGCATCAAGTGATCACCATGCATCTTCTATTAATAATCTGTTCTTTTAAATGGGAACAGGCTCACTTTTATGGTGACTGCATGTGCATTTTAATGGATTTAAATTATGTGAGGTTTAAATGCATTTTCAAGTCACAATTAAATGAAAATTTAAAATAAGACTGACAGATTGCTAAGGCTAAGCCAGTTCTATGATTAAGGTTCAATTAAATTATATTTATCATGGGAGCAAATGAAGTATAAAATCACAAACAATGATATTTTTCAGTGGCTTACTTTGGTGGAAAGTGTAGTATGAAGTATGACTTAGAGACTTTTATCTTTCATTCCCTCCTAAAGTAGAAATTAATTAGGGCTAAACAAGCACTGGCTGTAGGTTCAGAACCCCATCCTGAGTCTTTTGTGGACCAGTGGTCCAGGAGCAATTTACTGTTTGTCATGCAAAGTATTATGTATTTTATTTGGGTTTAACTAGCTAAGTTATGGAGAAAGTTGAAATTTTAATAGTTGTTTAAGGAATTAACTGGTTTTGTTGCTTTCATGGAAGCTGCTTCAGGTCCTTTGCACTTTCTCAACAGATCTGCTGAGGCTGATTCTTTAAGTATGGTTCTTTCTGTTTCCAGGTACTGTCTATGTAAATCCCCATATGTCAGAAGCTCTGCAGTGAGTCTAGAGAATGCTGGGTTTGTACATGCCACCTATTTCTCAGTTTTATCCAGTGTACCATAAAAAGTGAATCACGACAGTTTTCTAAGTTGCTACAATATGATCTTCAGCTTTCTGTAGGTGGGGTACTGGTGCTCTGTATTTTTGATACATTTCTTAAAATTCATTATTTGTTTGTTCTTACTTTTTCCTACAGAAATATGTGTAAAAGGAATTATATTCTACATTCTCTTTTATGGATTTGATCCTAATTTTTAAATCTAGGACATAAGTGGATTAACTTTGGACATTGAGGAGCTTGATTTTTTTGATATCTTTAAAAAATTATCCACGGCATCGTAAAAAATTGTTCTTTCAAAGTGCCATTTCTCCCCTTTTTAAAAGAGTGATGTGAAGCAGGAAAAAAATAATTTTGGATCAATTACACCTAAAAAAGCTCTATAATGTACTCAGCTAGAAGATTCCAAAAAAGTGATGAGCTGATACATGACCTTCTTCTCTTTAAGAACATACGAACACATTCAGGAAAGTGAAGCATGATTCTAGTGCTAGTGTTTCTCTAATTATTGCAAAGCCTAAACATTTGAATACTTGAATACTCAAAAGACTAATTGTACAGCAAGAATTCAGTTCCTGAGTAAGAAACATCTCCAAAATCACCCATTGGGAAGTACTTTCCTTAACAAAAGCATTTTCTTAAATGGGATTATTTTCAGCTGTTAAACTGATACACAGGAGATCTAAGAGTTGATCTTAAAGCTGAAGATCTTGAAGAAAAATCTTAAGTTCAGGACTGCTATTTTTGTGTGTTAGTCTTGTATGGATCATGTCCCATGTGTCATCTCTGGGTGTTGATGTTACAGAGGAATCAATAGAAGCTGATTAGCAGAGGTTTCCTTGAGCACTCCGGTGTGACAATATGCCATTAATATCCAGAAGCATTTTTTGTTTTTACTTAGTTTCTTTACCTCCTTTCTTTCTAAGGAAAAGTTGAGTCAATTTGCTTTTCAATTTCACAGGCTCCAGTCACTAATATTGTGAGTTAATTCATTAATTATTATTATTAATAATGTTGCATACTGGGGGAAGAGATATTCTGCAGTTCTTAACAGTAAATCTGAATCTATTTTGTCTTTTGGAAATGGCCAAAACAGATTTTAGCTGTATGCTACAAATCAAACACCTGACTTATCAAACTCTATCACTTTCATAGTAACAACTTGTCAGATCCCCGTAAAAGGTTGCCTCATGTTGCATTCATGTTTCAATGAATTAATTTACTGCGGCCTCACAGAGTTACCTAGTGGGTACACATGCCCAGCTAAACACCATAAAAATATATTGTACGCCATTCCTCTTACTGTTATTTATTTTCATGTGGCAAGTGTCATAAAAATGGGTTAATATTTGGTAAGTGAAAGAGTTTTGTGGAATAAGACCTTAAGTAGAGGACACAAAAAGAAAAAAAACTCTGGGAAAAAAATTACTTGGGAAACAATATTACTTTCCTATGATATTGTTAAAGAAAACCTTGAGTTTTAAACTCAGTATTCTTGTCGAGTTGCTATATTATTTTGCTTTATCCTGACATAAATATTCTTTCTGTGGAAAATAGACTTCTTTCATAGCACTAAACCAGTTAGGCTATGTCCTTAACACAGGGAACAGCTGTTCATGTTTTGGTGTATTTAAAATATTTTCAGTATATAGCCTTTTGTTGGTACATTGTCTTATTGCTGTCGTTGGTTTTTTGCATCACAGTCAGTTCCTTCATTGGCACCTTCTGGTACAAAACAGATGTACTAGAGCAAAAGACCCATCCCGTAATTTTCCTCATTCATTGTTCCCATTTCTGTCCTGATTTTCTGATTCAGCAGAAATTCAGGTGCAGAGAGGGAAAGTCTAAAGAAGAATGAACCACATCTCTGAGTAGTCTTTTCTTATCATGTATAATATACCATAAATTGTGTGTACCCATCAAAAGTGAACTCTACCCTCCAGAGATCAAAAAAAAATTTTGCTAGTCAGGGTAAGTAATCAGCAGGGACTTACGAGTCCCTTGACATCCTTTCATCATAGCTCCTAAATATTTTCTTACAGTAGGGCTCTTTGGCAAATTAAAACAGAAGAGAGAAAGCACATATGACCTCATGTAGAATTCAGGCAATGAAAAGGAATTGCCAGAAGTAACCAAATCCCAGCATTTTGATAAGTGGCTTGTTTAATTACATTTGCATTTGTTCCCTTTTGAAAATGGCATGCATCATTCTGCCTTTTTCAGAGCTTGTATAGCAGTCTATGTGTGATAATCTTGTGTTTAACTACACATAGCTGGGCTGCTAAATAAGTTTTAGAGAGTGATAGCCTGCATATCACATGGGATCTTCAAAATCCTTTTGTATTATCCAGCCAGTATATTTCGTATAAACTGAAGTAATAGTACGCAAGAAACAAAAACAATTAAATGGTATTCTTCATGTCTGAGCAGCCCAAATATTGAGTGTATGATTTACAGCATTTGTCACTGAAATGCAGGAATATTTTTCTTCATTTTGAGTGTATTTAAATGCTCTGTAAGATGTTTAGTATCAGTATGAATACTTTTAAGACAGGAGGTAAGAAGCAAACATTTAATGCCTTATTATTTAGGAAGGACTTGGATGCTTAGCATGTCTATTTACATCTATCACTATAAAGTCAAGAGAATAAAGAAATATTTGGAAGGATATTGATGGATTGCTGAAATGTAACTACTCAGTGAGACTTTTGATAACTCATATCTATACTTGGAGTCAAAGGTACTTACGTGTAACATGGCTATATTTTGTTAGGTTTATGTAAGAAAAGTGGGAAATTTTCTGAATTCATTTGATATGCTCCTTTTTTGTTGTTGTTGTTTTTTGTTTGTTCATTTGTTTTTCCCTTTTCAGCATAGATAACTTCTTGTTTTGGGAAATTTTAACATAAAATTTTTACTTACTTATCCCATGGTCAACTCTCGGCTTAGCGAGTTCCTTGGAGTAGTTCTCTAGAAGTTGAAACCTTTCCAGTTCTTAGTTTACCGCAAATTTGTTTCTACCTGAGGTCACATTGTTTCTTGGTAGTAGAAACAAATTTGTGGTAAACTTGTTACCATCCCTTCATAAGGAGAAGAAACTAAAACTTGAAATACAGGCAGCATTTTTTTTGGTATTTCATTTGCTTCACAGTGAGGCATGGCTTTGAATTTGGACCTTAATTCACACTTCCTCAGAAAGCACTAACATTTGGATTTGGGAGAAGGTTGTATTCTTGGCTTGAAATAATTTTTTTCAGACTTGTACCCTTCCTTAATTCAAGGTTTGGTCCAATCATAGGGTATTATGTAATTTTTTTAATTGGGGGAGATTGTGAAGACCTGTTTCTCTTGGACAAAAGGAAATACAGAAAGGCAGCTGAAGAGACTGAACACAGTGTTATTCTAAACTGTCAGGTTGTTC
Organism: Donacobius atricapilla; assembly: GCA_013397315.1. NCBI lineage: Eukaryota > Metazoa > Chordata > Aves > Passeriformes > Mimidae > Donacobius > Donacobius atricapilla. Next base: position 309,558 of record WBMY01010275.1, on the reverse strand, counting down.
ATAGGTCTCTCTAATACTTCTCAGGTTCTAGTCTGCTGGTGATATAGTTTCAATAGATACTCTAAGGAAAGTGCCAAGACCAGCTTTGACAGGGC
>WBMY01010275.1:280208-309419 GCA_013397315.1 Donacobius atricapilla | reverse complement strand
TCTTTTCCCCCGCCCCCCTCCTCCTCTTTCTCTTTTAATCCCTGTGGGGCTCTGTGATTTTTCATAGCTGGACTAAAGTTGTGTCAACGGGAGACTTGCACCATAAAGACTGAAATGTTAAAGAAAGCTACAAGGAACAGCTTTGAGGCAAGGTTTCAAGCTTTGTCATCACGCTTGAAGAATTTTCTGTTTAATGTACTGTAATGCAGTATTCAATGGGGACAAGTTTAATTGAGTTTTACACAACCCAGTTGGGAGTAGCGCTGCAAGGTAGGTGATGTCTAGGTTTTTAATCTTCCACTCCAGAGAGGCTTGTTGACGAAGTGGTTCTTTCTCTTTGTAAGAAAAAAGGGAAGCATGAGAAATGATACATCCGTGGATAAAACCAATTGGCAACCCCCAAAGGAATGAGGGCGATAAGGCGAATCCAGCACTTGTAAGAAATAAAAGAATCCAACTGTTCATTTAAATGAGAAACAACACATGTGATTGAGGAGGCAGGGAGGCTGGGCACTGGAGTGGGGAGGAAGGGACTAATAAACAGAGTGGCTGGTGTTGGAGTTAGGCGTCCTGCAAAAACAAACCAGGGTTTGTTAGACAGATTACCAAAGAGATAGTTAATGACATGTATTTTTTAAAGCAAAAGGAGAGTCGGGCATTTTCTATGTCGGAGAAGGTGGCTGAAGTAGCAGGAGGGAGGAAGCTGCTGTTAGGCAAAGCCCTACTTAAAGAATCACTATTCCTTCCCTGAGGCCTAACAGCAGCTCTCTATCAAACAGCATAAAAATAGCACTGGACCCTGTCAAAGAGAAAATAATACCTTCTGTGTAAGCCTCAGTGTATTAAACTGTAGTCCTGTTCAAGTTACTTCTCCTAGAACTTAAGCAGCCGAAAGGATAAAAGCATGCAGTCAATATACTGCCAAATCATCTCCCAGCTCTGGCTCTGCATCCCTGCTAAAGGAAAAAGTGTTTATCTCTCTCTAAAAGCACTGTCTGCCCTTCATGAAAAATTCTGCTCTTGCCAATCATGCACAATTATGTGTTAAAGCTTATTTTAATTTTCACCTACAAACCAATACTCTTCCACTTGCTTTCTCTTAAGATATTTAAGAGATTTGACCTGGTATGTGACTGATACTGTTTGCTTGTTTGCTTGTTTTGTCCTTTAATGCATATGAACATATTCCTGTTTTTGTTCAGAGAGGTTTTCCTCCTCTCTCCAGAATCATTTGCTGGGGAAGATGCTGTGCTGTGCAGTGTTTCCAGGTTTCTTCTGCCATCTTACCATCTCTTATTTTACCCCATCTGAATCAAGAGGACTTAATACAGTGACTTTTTTTGTAAAATTTGCTGAATACCAAGGTAGTCATGAGCTTAAATAAGAAGTAGTTGTGGAGTGCTTTGCTGCCAAGTAAGGTGTTTGCATGCATTTTGGGAAGGCTGAGGGGCAGAAGGGCAGCCAGCCAGGCCTGCCTTGCACACACCTCATGGCTGCCTTCCTGTTCCTCAAGCAAGCTCCAGAACCAAGTTTAGCCTCACACCTTTTTACAGACTCACCAGCAGCCCCTTCTTTGGCCTTTGGCTCCCACACCCACCCCAGGGGAGGGAAGGCAGCTGTGGCTGTAGTCCAGCCTGCTTTAGGGAGGAGAGCTGGGGGTGGGTTTCATAATGGTGCGGAAAGCCTCGGTAAGGAGCTATTGTGTGGGAGGGTTGAATTTCACCCACAGAACATACACGGTGACAGAAATTGGAAATTGCATCAGAATATGCAGAATTTGCACAGTGCTGCTTTCTGAGGTACCACCAGAATCCCTGTTAAATTTATAAATACAGTGCACATACAAAGTGTAGAGCTGAGCAAATAATTCACAATGAATAATTTATCTGATAAATTTAGCCTTTTTTCTGCTCATGAAATATCCATGAACAGATCTGTGATTTGTAACTGCAACCTTTACAGTGCATTAGCATAGGGTTTTTTTTTAATTTAATTTCCTTGTGTAGTTTGGTGTAAAAAAGTAATTCCCTGTTATTATTCATACTAATATCTTAAATAGTCCGAAAGTAGACTTTGAAGTTGAGCCATAGACTGAGGGAAGGGGCAAAGGAGACAGGTATTTTTACCTTGCTGCTGCTGCTGTTTATCCAGAAACACTTTCTGTAGGCTACATTTACAGGGACACCTCACAGTAATTTTTATTTTTGCAGCCTCTATATTTAGTGTAGAAAAACACAGAGATTCCTCTTCTTTGATGGAAGAGACTAGTCTGAGAAATAACATCCAATAACACAAAAATTTCAGGTAAAAACTGAGGTGAAAGGTCTTGGAAGGATGGGGCTGCACCCCCACACTTTGTTAAGAACAATGCATATTTTGAAGGATTTGCCATTTATCTCTGTTGCAAGACATAGACTACATCCCTGTTATATCCTGAAAATGGCATCCTTTTGGATGGGCTGAAAAACAGCATCTGCATGGCCAGAAAAAATAGGGACAAATGAGACTCATATTTCATAAAACCTTAGCAAACTTGGTAGCTCTGTTTGCAGAACAAAATGCTTGTGACTAAAAAGCATAAACTAAATCCCTTAGGTTTTCTGAGAGAAATAGTTTGAAAATGTAGCACCAACATACATGCTTTCTGAATATTCCTAACATATTTTTTTCCCCGTTATCTCTTCATCTTTCTATTCTAGTACTTTCTCTACAATCAAACAAACTCATCATTGTTTACTGTGGATTAAACTGTAAGGAGTTTAACCTGTTTTGCTTAAATTATCTATTGAATCTCTTTGCAGCTTTGTTACAAATAGGGGTGGGAATTTTTACTGTTGCTAACCTTACAATTTACTGAATTCCTACCAAAATTTCAAAATTTCCAAAATACTTTTAGCCTAACCCAAATTCTTTTCTTTATGTATGTAAAACAAAATCTCTGATATAACCTCAGAGGCAATAATGGGCAGAAATAGAAGAAAATTCTGTTGAGAAACTCTAATTAAGTGAACCTGCTGTAGTCCAAATAATGTATTTGTTCTTCATTTGACATATTTAAGGATAATACATGGTTTGTGAGGCTCTCACAGATTTAATATATAGCTCTGCTCTGAAGAACAGCTTGAACAATACCTATCTGCTGAATAATCTCAGTAATCTACTTATTCTCTGCATGCAAAATTAAAACTGTAGGCTTTTCTGGAGAAGAAGGTTTACTCCCTCTTTTCTGATGTTATGTCAGAAAAGAAAGAGTCAGATGGATTTTATCTGTATGTTTTCTAGTCAGAACAATTTAATAAATTCTAAGTGGTTCTATATCAGTAGAAACCTACTGAGGCCATTGAATACCTTTGAGAGCTGCCATTAAAAAGAGACCAAATTTGATCCTCAGAAACACCATGCTTAGTGAGGAGTGATACAGAAAGAACCCAGCTGGACTTTCAAAGCCAGGATGAGTTTACACAACTGCTACTTATAAATTGATCCACTGCACATAGAAAGAATTGAGGTGTCATGAAAAGTCCAGCATCTATTTTTCATAATAGGCCATGACCACACATAATAAAAATGAATAGTTCATTAACTCATTTTTTGGTATTACATAATAACCAAAAAAGCCTTTAGGAAGATTTCAAAGCAAATCCTGCAGCAGTCAGCTGAAAGAAGGAATTTTGGCATTTCTCCATCCTGCAGACATAAGACAGTTTCAGATATAAGAAAAATAGGCATAAGATACTCTTCTTACCTTCTTTACAAAGCTGTTTCAAGCAAAGAGAAACCCAAATGCTCCCAGTGAATGAGATATTCATACAATCCCCCAAAATCTTGGTGTGGGTAGATGAGCTTATAATAAAAGTAGTTACTGTAGCAGGTTGTCTGGAATGATTCCAGATGTCAAGATCCATCCATTCTTGCATCCATCCAAATTCGTTGAAATCAGTGCTCAACCTGAATGGACATCTCTGAGCAGATCTGGCCAAAGCCTGGTGAAGGGAGATCTAATTTGGCATCAGAGGAACTGGGATTTAGCTCATAGGGCAGACTATGTCAGGTCTCTAGATGTGATTCTGACTTCAAGCCTACTCAGCATCCCATTTGTACATGTCATAGTTTTACAGCCAAGACTGGCATAAGATCAGGGAACAAAGTATTTTCCAAGAGCCTCCATACTGGACATCTGTGTCCCTGTCACACAGGTATAAATGCTTGTTTGTCTTCTAAGGAAAATGAAGAGCATCACAGGACATCCTGATGCAGGATACTGAAACACTCTATAGACCACCTATATCCTTCATTCAATTGCACTCAGGTAGAGTATTTTGGTGAAGTACATATCTCCAGCCTTCATGCACACATATAGACCAACAATTTACATAGCTCTCAATCCAAAAGTTGTTTTTTTTAAGTAATAAGGAGTTGAGATTTTTTTCCTTCTTTCACATGTTGATGGTTTGTACCCAGGGATGACAGACACAGCCACACCTGAAAACATTTGGGTTTGTGCTTGATGTGGTTGATCTAAAAGGAGGCTGCCAGAACCATCCTGGTGGAAAGCAAAATACTGTTTCCGCACATCATGCTGTGGGAAGGAGACTTGAGGGTTTGCGACTTGCTGGAGATGGATCAATTAGAAAAGCAAAAAAAGGCAGGGATGACTAAACAGAGAAGTCACAGATTATCCTAGGGGGGAAAATAAGTTTCGTTTAAACCTTGTGCTAGTGGGATGATCGTGCAATTTAGTAATGAGAGGTATTTCAAGTTATTTCAACCCAGTGTTTCAATGGCAAATCACTGCATTTAAATTGATAACTCTTGAGAGCAGTACAAATTAGAGCTAAATACCTGTGCAGCTGCAATAATTGTGTTTGATTGTTTTTTCTTTCTAAAAGTTACAATATAATAATATATTAAGATAACATAATTAGGTGGGAATCTGTAGAGCTTAAATGCAGTCATTTTTATAAAGAAGTGTGGAAGCTGTTGCAAACAAATGAAAACATCACCCAGAAGCATAGACTGAAGAGATGAAAATGTGCAGGGAAAGAATAACTGAGAATTCATCATTTGATAGATGATAACATCAGCACACCTATTATTAATAACATAATATGGAATCACGAATATCTATAAATTTCCTATAAATATCTAAGTATTTGTTCTATCTTACATTGTAATTAATTTCTGATATTGTCTTGATGCATCTGGAAACAAATTCTAAGAATAAACTCTCAAGATTTATACTTGTAAATATTAACTCTGAAGTCTATGGACATTATTCATTATTTTACTTGGAATTGAGTGAAGATCAGAAAATAAGGATAGTGATGTATTATGAATAGAACAAACTTTACAGGAAATTTTATTTTGGCCTAAAAGAATTTAGGGCAATTTGGAATTGTTTTCTGAGAAACATTCTCTTTTTTTCCCCATCCAGTTTCTGAGTTTTACATTGAAATGGCAAATGAATGTTCATTTTCAGATATTTTATTGCATTCCTACAGTGGCTTTTCCACAGCATATTTAGGTTTTGCCAAGCCAAATCTCCAGTTTACGTCCACTTTTGTCCAGTTAAGACCTTCATTTCCATTTCACCAAAATTTAGGAAAAGGAGTGCAAATGTGAGATCATTGAATGGTGATTTAGCCTTCTAAGTGATGGCATAGTATTTTCAGAAAATATTAAAAATAATTCATTATTAAAAATAATTTAATTATTTTAAAACATTTTAATTTAATTTTTTATTATAAAATGATAAGTTGTCTGTTGAAATGGAGAGCTTTACGTGGCTGGGGTACCGCCCAATTCTGTTAGGAAAATGTGCTGCAATTGCTAAAGAATTGCGAGGAATGAATGATTCCCAGGAAATGAACAATAGAAAATATGGACACGTTAATCAGTCTAGTTTTCCTTCCTTTCGCAAAAGAAAAAAAAAAAAAAAAAAAACTGAAACTTTTAAAACAGCACCTTCTCCCACTACAANCAAGGATCATACTCTCTCTGATATTAAAATCTATGGGAATTCAATGCGATAAAAGAAATGTTAAATGAACATTCTTCCTCTAAACAGACATGTCTAGAAAGGCAATTTTAGCAGTACAGCAGTGTAGCATTTTGTTTTTTCTGCAATAAAGCCATCAGATCAATAAAAAATTATGTAGCAGATTATTATTACACTGTGCTCACTATAGCTCTAATCGTAAATAATACAGCAGTTATCCTGGTTATATTAATTATAATTAGAATGCAGATAATGCAGACGGTCTTTTATTACTAGAGCCAAATCAATTTTCCAGTGTTATTCAATACAAGGTCACACAAAGTTGTTGAAGCTCTTAGACTTCTTATGAAATGACCTGCATATGTAAGAGAGGGTTTGGCTCAGCTGTGTAAGACACATTGACTGGGAAGTGCATTGAAATAATTACAGCCATGAACTCTTGCCTGTAATGGCAGAATTTCATTTTATAAAGTAAGCATAGCTGTAATCCAGGCTCCTTTATGGTGGGAAGCCTCATAAATCTTTCAGAGAAGACCAAGTCTTTCTCTTATTTGTAAAGCAGAAATCAAAATGAATTCGTTTCAGTTGTTATTCTTTCCATCTGTGCTGTTGTGTTAAACATACTGAATGTGTTCATGTCGTGTATCAATACAGAAAAAAAATTAAAATAAGAAAATACTTAATGGAAATATTTCATTATTTTAACACAGGCTGTTTTAAAGTTCAGTCATTTGGGCTCTGGCTCCCCTGGATTGTTTTTATCATCTTTTAGGATTGCATTGGCTTAATGTATTTGTCTTCTATCTCTCATGGCTTCAGTTAAACTCAGAATCACAGAGAAGCTGATATGCTTAAAATGTGCCTGTCTGTCCTGTAACTGATGAGCAGATTAGTAGGACACTGCCAGATAATCATCTCTCAGATGCATTGGATTCATATGTGTAAATGGCACATGGCAGAGAGGGGGAAAGATCGAGGAAAGTGTCTTTCAGTTGTGTGCTTTTCTGCTTTCTTTAAGCATGTGTGCAGATGGCCATTAGATATGCTCTACGGTGGATTCTTGCAGTTTGGAATTTACTTTTCCTCTTTTTGTTCTATGTTGTATGTATCGAGGTGCTTCCACAGAAACAAAGCAGCCAATAGTAAACAGAGCGGAGGCTGCAAGTACGAGCTAGTTTAGTGAGAGGCACAGTGCTAGGAACAATGTGAGGAATAAAGGGTTGGTTGCCATTTGCTTGCTCATTTACTTTGTTTTGCTTTGCTTTGTTACTCAATAGAACATATGCTAGAGAAAAAAAGGAATAGCCCGCCGCTGAAAAAAACCCCGTGCATTTATTTGAAGAATTGGTGATACTTAAATCTTTAATATTTCTCTCCAAATTGTGCTCTCTGATTTGCTTTTAAATCAGCAGGAATTTGGCATGTGCATGGGAGCATAGCTGTCCAGGCAGTCTCCTACATGCCCACATGTGTTCAGCCTTACATCTGACCTCTAAGTCATACCTTCAATCAGCAGTGTGATGGCATTTAAAAAAGGGTCTCTGATCACTTTTTGCTTTTTTTAGCTTGTCATAAATCCTATTATCAGCAGTACCTGAGCTTGAGGAATTCAGTCATTTGAATCAAAATGGTTCCTTCTGACAATAACCAAGGAAGGAGACAAAACCATTTGGCAAGCAAGTGAATCTTAAGTACACACACTGGAAATGTTTATACTTTGTTCTAGATAAATGTAGGCTTCATTTTGATAGTATATCAGTATGCAGCTTATAGAATGTGAATGGGATTTATGTGTGAGAGGAAATGTGAGAGAAATGGAGGAAGGGATGTTAAGGAAAACTTGGTATAAATGGACTTTGAGGCTTTATTCAAATACTGGAGATATGCAATTTCAAACCAAATTATTCAAAATGTAAAAAAACATATTTTAAAAGGTACTACTATTTAAAGAGGTACTTCTGTGACATGTATGGTGTTATACCTGTGATACTTCTCAAGGATCCTCCAATTTCATGTGACTTGATTTTATCTCATCTAGAGCTAATTTGTTCTCTCTGAGCCCTTCTTGCCTCTTTATTTTGATGGCAGTAATTTAATCAGAAATTTTCATAAGCCTCCCATTCTCTGCAAACACATTGCTGGGTTTGGTTGGTTGGTTTGGTGTTTAAATTACAACAATGTAGTTGCACTTGCAGGTTCAGGGCATCACACCCTAAGCCTGAGGTGCAAAACAGAGCAAAGAAATATTGGGACAAAATTTACTTTAGTTTATCAGTTTTTCACTGAAGGAAATGCTCCATTTTAACTGTTAAAAGAGCCCAGCATCCTTTTCCTCCTTTTCACCTAAATTGTTTGGTTTTATACAAAGGAAGAAAACTCACACTTTTGAAAAGTTCATTTTAAAGCCAAGCAGTAGTACAAAGGTATACTATATGATTGCTTAGTGTACAACTTTTTCTTTTCTTTGCATAAAAAATTCTGAGGCTCATGGTATATATTCTTCTGGGTTTTTTTTTTTTAAGGCACTCTATCTCAGAGGTAGCATGTGTATCAGGGGAGGCAGGGATTGCTATGGTAAGTACCCCTGCTTCAAATAATAGGATTTGGGAATTATTTTCAGTCCAAAACATAAGGGAAAAAAATGTCTAAAAGTGACCTTGTCGTCTGAATTAACTTCCATGAGATTCCACTTTAAAATGATATGCCCAGTATTATCATTTTACTGCCAAAAACTGGGAACACTTCCAAATTTTGACTTAGAAATTATTGTACTTCCAACTGAAAAAAAAAAAAAAAGAAGCTTTTTGAAGTACTTCTTTTTGTTGAATACTGTAATAGATGGCTCTGTAAAATCCTGAGTAAATGGCCAAGACCGCAAGTTCGAGCTGCCCCCAAGGCAGTCTTATCTTACACACAGGCTTTTAGAAGATTTTTGTTTTGTTCTTGAATGTGTGTAGTTTATGTGTTTCATCAGAAGATGCCTGGTTTTTTGCCTGACTCTACACCCCCATGTCAATACCACTCAGGTTCACAAGGGGAGTTAGCCGCGGGATTTGCGCTGTGCTGAAGAAGAAAGATTATCTGTCCTGTAGGGTGGGGGGAAGCGCATTGTGCACATCTCTAAAGTAAAGACTGCAGGAAAAAATGAAGAGGGCATAACTTTTTAATATACAATACCATTCCTAAGTTAATATAGCATGCCGGAATGTAGTGGAACATTTTATTATTCGGCAGTCATTTTTCTTTACATCTTGTAAATAAAATATTCCTTGTCTTAACGGGCATTCAGCAACAGCAGGGTAGGTTTCTAATCAGCCACACAAACCACTGCTCTAAGTGCACTTGATAGTGTCTCCAGCAAATAGCTTTAGAAAATATCCTTCGTAGTGTACGTAGCCTCATGTGAGGATTACCTGGAATGATACGATACATCCTCATACATTCAGGCAGCCTCGTGTGCCCCTGATCTATCCTGGTTTTCACTGTCACTGTTTCCAAAACGGCCTTTTTGCCTCCTGATCAAAATATGAAGCAAAAAAGTGCCATCTGGACACTGCATGCTAAAAAGTCAAAGATCTGTACACTGTATTATGCCCAAAAGGACATTTTCTTGTCAGTTAAGCTGCCATGTACTTTACTCTGTCACTGATAACTAACAAAATTACGGTATGGTAATTTTAATTGGAAGCTATCCATTTTTATCCCTCAGGTTTTTCCTTTATTCCCCGTGGCAATCTCCTGCAGCAGGCTCCCTGGCCGTGGCACAGGCATGGGCAGAGCCGAGTGGGAGGCCAGCAAGCCGGTGTCCAGCTGCCAGAGTGCCAGAGCCACTGATCCCATGTGTCCTTTTCCTAATTCCTTCATTCTGCTGCTTTTTTACTCACCTGGAGTCCCACAAAGCCATTTGACAGTTAAGATTATAGAGGGAAAAGAGGCAGTCCCCCCTGGCTGCTGGATGTTGGGAAGATAATGGTATGGGCCAGGGAGGGGGCACACTGGGGTTAGATGGAGAAGGGGAACATTTCCCTGTTGGAAAGGTGTAAGTAAGAATATTTAGGACATCAGTGTTGCTGTTATTGGGGAGGCAGAGAGGGAGTAAGGGCCTCTCGCCAGAAATAAGAACAGCATCCATGACTGCGGGAGTGGAGAAGAAGGGTAGCTTGCTTTGGAGGGCAAGAAACAGGGTAAGGACAGGAAAGTGGAAAGTAAAAAAGATGAAAAAGGAATCAAACTCATGGGATATGAAAGACTCTATTTTCATTTTAATGTATACGTAAAGATTGATGTTGTTTTGCTTATATTTATTTGTCTGTTTGTTATCTGAGTGGTGCATGGTGCAGGGAATTTTACTGTTTTTTCCTTTTATCTGGATGACTCAGAAAAGTAAAAAATGCAGCCTGTAATACTGGCTTATGGCCTGGCAGAGTAGAAAGGGGTGCAAGCCAAACTCCCTGTCACCTGAATCTCCTTGTAGAGGAGAATCAGGTATACATTTCAAATGTGGAAATAAATTCAGTGTATGAATGCACCAAAATAGAGTAAGTCTGCATATGGACTTAGATATAGAAATAGTAATTGAGAATTTCTTTTAAGAGAATTTAGGTCTCTATAGAATTAGTGCCAGATTGAAAACATAACATGCATTTTTCAAGTTACAATTTTATGGCCAATACAATTTTGAGTAAAATAAAGTGCTGTTGTCCATTTTCACAGCATCTTGAACTGTTATAGTCTTAACACCAAGTTAGTTGGTGCACTACCCGCTGGATTTTCATAAAGTTTTTAATGGCAAGATAAATACATACATTCTAAATTTAAGAGATTGACAGTTCTTATCATCTTAAAAAAAATCTATAAATATACCAAAACCAGAAAATATGAAAACAAGGATCATTATCACTTTAGTCTAAAAATTGGGATGGAATTGTGACTGCAAGAACAGCATGGGAAAAACAGAATGGCATGGAATGTAAGTGCCCCATAGATTGGGCCACTTGAGTTATCCTTCTGAATTTGCAGTGGATTATGTCAGAGGTCTTTTTCCTGAGTAAAAGTTAAACAAAATGCTTTGTCTAAACATCAGAAAACTACAAATATTTAAAAGTAAAAAATGAGCAAGGTCAAAATTCATCTGCCCAATGTGCAGCTAAATTTATGAAAACAAGTTATTTGTAGTTGTAGTTTTATTTTATATTTTTATAATTTAGCTAGGTTCAGTTACCTTTATCACTCCAATATGGAAAACCACTACACAAGGCATTTGATCCTGTTCTTTAATAGGAGAATGCTAATGGTGGGTCCAGTTCAGTATTCTCTCTGGATTATGGTCTGTGAACTTTATAAAAATGTGTCTGTAGGAAGTTTCAAAAACAGCAGAAAATATTGCATGAGAAAGATCCAGACAATACATCAGCTGAGAAAAATCCTTGCAGAGAAGTGGAAATTATGCAACATTTTTGTCCTGAAAGACCACAGCTGTATTTCTCTGCAGAGAAAGAAAGTCTTCTAAGCTGTAACGTTGATCATCAATATCCCACATGTATCTCTGGCAGGGTGGCTTTCATACAGTTGTGCTGGCAGTATTTCCTTTCTTTGCTGCTTCCTGAAGAAGCCTTGCTGAGGAGAAAGAGGTGCAGAAAAGGTTAATGGGAAGCCCTGATAAATCTTCAGAGACTGCCTCTATCATTAGAATCTCTTACACATATCAAAATGATAGCCTAGACCTAAGGAAAAAAAAAGAAATTTTGAGTTTTATGTAGTCTTTATGACAGCAAATCAGTTCTCAGTCTCCACTCAGGGAAGTGTTGGGCTTGCTGTGAGGTGGGTGCTGAAGTGCCTGGGCGGCTGAGCAGGAGCAGGGCACCTCCATGCTCTGGTGCCACACCAGCCAGAGCATCTGAAGTGCATGGAGAGGTGGCACAGCCATTCCCAACTTCCCTTCCACAGGACAAGAAAGATTTGGATTGCAAAAGATCAAATTCTTACATTTGGGCCAAATATTACCAGAAATGCATCTGAGGAGCAGCTCTGTGCAGCCACTCCCCATGCAGCCCCCACATTGCCTGGCTATGCCTTGGGCATGGTCTGTTGTTGGGTATCTCCAGCCTGAATCACTAAAGGCAGTCTTCCAGTGCCTGTCTCCAAGATCCTCTGCCCCAATAGATGGAGACTTTTTATCATGGTGATATTTCCCTGACAAACTTACAAAAGACATGTTTAATTTCTTTTCTAACAATGCCTTGCTATCTATGTTTATTTTAGCTTAGTCACAGTCCTGTTAGAACTTTTTTATCAGACCTTGAAAACTGAGTAGAAAAGTAGATTACTGCCTTTTCCTTCCACTTTTGGAAAGCTGGAATCCAATCTAACTCAAAACATAAAATATACTTTTGTTACCTCAAGATTGCAGCAGAGGTTAGTAGCAATGTGTATTTTATAGTATAGTTTCTCTGAAGGGACAATTCATACTACACCTATTCAAACTATATAGTGTGTGAATCCAGGACAAAAATGAATTTATTTTCCTTTTTTCCATTCATCAGAGATGAACACTAAATGCAAAGTTAAAATTCAGATTAAAATTTCCCTGTATCTGGATCTAGTTTTGGGCTGATTCTTTTACAGCTCAATGGATAGCCCTCACCATAATTGAAAAGTCCATGTTTCATTACATGTGGGAATTTCAAAAGGGCACATACTTTCTTGGAAGGTGGGTGTCTTTATGATAGTAGTAATAGTACTTAAAATACTAGAGTAAATTTATGATATCTTCTATTAATTAGTCTAGCTAACTTAGATTTAGTGACTTGCAGGCTGGGTCACAAAAATGTGTAACCATTGTTTAGATTTTTTTTTTTTACTATATTTCTTAACAACTGTAATGTAAGTCTGTGTAATAGTTCTGTATTTGTACAGTGATTTCACCTTAAAGCAGGACTAAATGCTCACCTCATCCCCGGATTAAATATGGATATTGTTCATAGGTTGATTGTATTTCTCAATGTATTTTTCCATGTAATTTTGTTTAGATTTTCAGGAAAAATATTTTAAATTTAAATGTTTTCAAAATCTTGTATCTTTTTTCATAACTGTTTCTGCTGCTGTTTTAACGACCATGTGTTGTAATGAGAACACAAGTGGAAAAAAAACAGAGGAGCAAAATATAGACAAGACAACATGCTTAAACAATCAGAAAGCATTTAGTCAATACATTGGTCTCAGCATACAGCAACAAACAAATTTATAGATGTATGAAAAGGGGAAGGGAGATTTGGATTTGAAAGAAGAAAAGCTCGATGGGTGCTGTTGGAAAGTGTATCAGAGGTCTGAAGCGCGCTGCAGAGAGCACAGACTGCTTTGAAAATATAGGAAGTGTGAGTTGGAGACTTGGCTCATGTAGAAGGGGAAGATGGAGCAGACCTCAAGGTACTGAGTGAAAGGGGAGGAAAATATTCCGTCCAAGTGAGGACAGATACTATGATTCATCCAAAAGAAGAGGGAAGGCAGCAGAGAGAGGCAAAGACAGGCATCACATGGCCAAGGCAATGGAAAGGAAGTATCTTGATAACAGCATTCTGACTAGATACCAATATTGTAAGGTTTCTGCAATTAACAGCGGGATCTTTGCTGTGTGGATGAATAGGAAAGGCTGTGCTTTTGAAAGGTAAAACAGGAAGGGTAGGCAAAGTCTTAAGTAAGATATGAAGGGAGATTAAGAACTGTTTTGAACTGAGGAGCTTGACATCAGAGAAATAAGGCAAGCAGAGTGGTGCATTTGTTGTTTTAATTAGTCTAAGATTTCTATAACCCAATATAATCTTATCCAAGTGAGAAGACAAAAAAGAGCTATGGAGTTCATCTGGCATTCTGCTGTAGAGACAGAAAGGGAATCTGTGAACAAGTAAATTGAGGGAGAAATGAAAAATAGCTGTAGTCTTTTTCGAAAGGGAAAATTCATTCCAGAAGCAGCTACAGAGGGGAGAGAATACAGGAGAATATTGGAACTTGCAAACCCAAGTTGGACATGGGATAGACCAGGACTGTGCTAAAAAACAGTAAAATTACCTTAATTTCTTCTCTGAGGCAAAGTACTTGTTTCTAAAGCACTTCTTCTTTTGCAGCACTGATCCTTTCTTCAACTGCAAACAAAGCCCTTAAACCTATAGTTTAAAATTCTGTCCACATTAAGGATGCTCTATCTATATTAACTTACGTGTGTGTCACTTAAGATTGTTAAAAACCTCAGGGCGGGCATAGTGTTATTTGCATTTGCACATTTATTCGTATGGCAGCACATAGGCTTATTACTAAATAAATGGTTGCTATGTGTAATTAGTTGATTTCTGGTTTAAAATGTTCATTAGCCATACAGATAAAACAAAGAAGTTACCTCAGTCTATTGTTAATAGATTTAAGCTTTCTTTTACTCTTGGGTTTTGGGTTTTTTTGTGGGTTTTTTGCTTCTTTTATATATCCAGCTTCCTTCCTTCCTTTTCTACTGCTGCAGAAAATTACTTTTTTTCTGTTGGGAGGAGAAGAAAATTTATTTTTTCATCCTTGGAACTTCAAGTAAACAACAAATCTAGAAATTCTGGACAGGAAAATTTAGGCATGGAGTATGAAACAGGAATGGAAAAATTAAAAGGTTGCAAAAACCTCTGTATCCTTCAGCACTTTCTTTCAAAGGTAGTTCTGGTGTCATTTACCAAAGGAGATGAAACAACTGAGAATATTAAGAGTAAAAGGGAAAGTGGTGCAAGTGATAATAAATTACTCAAAATCATCATAGTCATGAAATGATTTCACAGAGCAGCACTTAAAAAAAGGAATTACGAAATAGGAATTCTAATGCAGGCAGTTATATTTTTGGAAGTGTAATGTTAAACAAATAGTTCCTTTAGCTAGAGGAATGAATGGATCCAGCTTTAGTGCATCATATGAACATTCTGACTTTCAAAAATACTGAACGTCTGTACTTGAAATTAGTTTAAGACAAGGAAAGTGAAGCTCTGGGACAGGTTATATAGTCTACATCGTTAGATGTCTTTAAGGAGTGAAAGACTAGGTGAATTAACTTCTAGATGAACCAGAGTACTCTTGATTCTGTCTTGAGACAAGGAGACAGAACAGATGATCTCTTCTGCGAGTATACACTTCTAGAATTTGAGGGAGCAGAAGAGATAGCACTTGGAAGATAATGTCAAATACTTAACTGATCAAACAAACAGTACTGTATGCCCCTCTCAGGGCTTACATCAGTTGCAATATCAGACATGACAGGATACCTTTCACTCGGATACCTCTCACACCAATGCTCTGGAAAATAGAATGTGAAAGAAAAGTGACCCACTTGCACCAAATGTAAGGTGTTAAAGTTCTTTCAGAACAAGATGTGGGAAATCAAAATGGAAATGTTCTTGATATAAAGGCAATAGTGAGAGAAGTATATGGATAGATAAAGCAGAGTTTAAAGCGGAATCATCCTCATTTCTGATTTAATGTGAATTCCTTCTTTTATTCTCTTGTTGTAGTCTTCCTTGAAACCGCCTATCAAGTCTAATAGTAGATCTTCTAGATCCAGTAGATCTGTTATTGTTTCTTCAAAGATAAACTGCTGCTCTATAGGTTAAAAAATAGAGATTTTTTTTTTTCTAAATGCATTTGAAAAGGAAAAGAAGTGATAACAAAAAGCCTATGTAAAACAAAAACAGCCTTTGAAATGATGTAAAGGCTGGCTCTCTCCCTCACTAGTCTAGTCTGGGTTTTTTTGTTCAGCTCCAAAATAAGATACTGCAGATCAGGAACAGTATTCTTCATTTATTATTAATTTCTTTTCTTTACCAGATTATGCATCTCACAAGACTGCTGAGTTTAGGGTAAGAGACAAAGGTTCCCAAGTTAACCTTGTTATCCCTTTGGTCAATGAATTGTTTTCAAAGAAATTATCAAGTTGAAAAGATACTAATGTGAGAAGAATGCCAGCTTTTGTACACAAAGCAACCTGGTATGTGCAGGGCAGGTGAAAGGAGCCTTCACACAGGTTCTTGAGTACTGAGCTGTTGTTCCTCCAAAATGTGCACAGTGCAAGTGATCTGGGAGGTGACATAAAATTATTGCTTTGGGCTACACCAAGAGTCAGCAGCAGGTCTTCATCCTGGCTGTTCAAATACATGGCACTTCTATGAAGATAATGAGAAATTAAAAGTTGGAAATTTTCATTTTAAAAAAACATGAAAAGAGCTATCTTGGTGCATTCCAATCTACTTGTTTCTGCCTTTACCTTCCTCCTTGAGATACTTTTCTTTAGTTTTAGTTATGAACGAGAAAAGAAGATTGTACTGAACTATGAATTGCCTTTTTCTCTCTTTTTAGTTAAAACACAGCATGGAGAGATGTGAGTACAATTATTAGTGCTGGAGATTGTGAATATCTTTTGAAATGAAGGGCATTTGCCAGAAATCTGTCAAACTCTACGAATGACCTAGGTCTTGCTCAAGAAACCATGTATTAAAAGTAGTGACCCACTAACCTCATTTTTCCAGAAAGACCATTGGGCAGTTGTGGCAAGACAATCCAAGAGATTTGTAAAACTTTACATTTCTCTAGAGATCAGATAGTAAGATTTCAGATGCAGAAGCAACAGAAAATCATGACACTTTAAGCAGGAAGTACTGTTTCCAAATGAGCTGTGTATATTTAGACAGCTTGAGTGAGTGTTCAGCTCTTCTGATTCATGACTCCATTCAGGAACTGCTTAAGATGTGTTTTTACTCTGCTGGAGTTTTTTTGTCTGTGTTCTCCAGCATTTTATATGTCCATCGGGAAAGAAAACCTCTTTCTTCATTTTGTAAAAGTGAGATTATACACCGATTACTGGACATTTGCTCTTGGTACTTGAGAATAATTTTCCTTCCAATATAAGCCTCATATTGCAGTAGTTGTTGCCTTACAAATGTTCATAATAATAATAATAATCATTATCAATCTGCTTTTTGTGGCAATAAAATCCCTAAACTGAGCAGGAAGTAATGCTAAATTCAGAAATGGTAAAGGCTTTCCTTCCAATTTGAAAAGAGGATGAGAGAGAACAAATTAATCATAGAATCATGGATGCTGGAAACATTAAAAAAATCCAGCCAGTCTCTTTGCCTTTCATTTGCCTTTTATTGTACATCCTGCGGTATTCTGATGGTCTGGTTTTTCAAAAGCTGTAGTCTTAAAAGTGATAGGTTAGCGCTACTTTCTAGTAAGAGTGTATTAGAATCTCACTGATCAAGAGGATTTCAGAAGTTTGGCAAATTAATGCTAGTGCAGCAGTGGGGAATTAATGGTTCCAAACATATATAGAAATGCAAAGGAATTTTTTTCCCAGTGATTTTTTGTGCTGAGTCGCCATCTGAGATGTCTGTGCATATGTCAGTTGATCTATGTCTGTTTTAGAGCTGGAATATGTTCTCACTCCCTTAATAATCACCTCCTCACTTTCTGTGCAATTTTAAAATTACATCTGACCAGAGGATTAAGAATGTCTTAGTGGTAACGTAGTCTTGAAATTCATTTGACTGTGCATTGTTCTCTGAAGTGCCATATTTAGCTTTTAACAAGCTTGGGAATATTGTTTATTTTGCCGTATGATGTGTCAGTTGCTTAGCTAATTCTGCATTTAAAGACGTGTGTTCTCTGGGCTCTCACATGGGGGGAGGAAAGTGTCCTCCTTATGTGAGAAAGCTGCCGCAGCAGCTGAAATACCACTTAACACTGGAGGCTCTCCAGGGCTTGCATGTGCTGCACACGCTTACAATGTATTTTGGTATTAGTATGACCAAATTAATACACAGCACCAATGCTGAGAATAAAGTGAGTGCTAAAGCTCAAATTCAGATGCTCTAAATGGCAGTGTCTTTATTGCTCTACACTAAGAGGGAATGAACAAATAGTTCTGCAGTGGGCAAAGAAGACTGGTGTAGCGCCCTAACCCCTGAGGCAAATTTATTTCCACCCATCTGCTGTCTCAAATGCCAAGTCCTAGAAATGCCACTGTTTCCAAAGTAGCAGACATTAACCATGTGTGTGAATCTTCGGCATTAGTAAAAATTATTCCAAAAAAATTGCCTTTATTTGGCTTTCATGAATTTCCAGAGCAAAGAAAAAGGCCAAGGCTCATTGTGGGCTCTGATATCCTGGCACTAACAGGTTCGTAATTCCTGTGATGGAATATAATGAATGGCTATTGGTAAGATAGTAATTTCATTTCATTCATCTGCTGCAAATAATAAAGGCATTTGTAAGGCTGCAAGGTAAATTCTAGAGCTGGGTTCTGGTCTGTTTTGCTATGGGATCTGCAGACCCCATATCATGGTACCCAGCTGAAAGGGGATGTAAAGGACTTGTGGAATAAAATATATGTTCAGAGTCTGCAGACCTCTGGACCCTAGGGTGGGCAAGGAAAACATAGCTGGCTCATGGTGTATGGGTTTTCCCACAGAGGACTTAGGAAGGTCTCCCTCTTCCTGCCAACCAGCATGGGTTTGGAGAAAACCCTCCTGTTGCTGCTTCTCCTACTAGTAAATGGCAGAAGAAATTACATATTATTAAGTACAGAAATATGTCCTGATTAAAAATCCAAGTGTCAGGGAACATTAGTGCTGCCCTTTCCTTGCCAAAACTTAACGATTTCCCCTCTGCTGTGAACTGCTTTCAGACATTTGTGTTTCTTTTTCCATAGGCAGGCTGCGTATTCAGCAGAGTGACTCAGAGCACAGAATCTCTTTGAACTGTGTTTCTGCTCTGGGAAAGTCTTTTTTGGTTTTTGTTTCTTTAATATTTTTTTTAAGTCATAAGGAAATATGTGCTACTTGCAAGTTGCTCCTTTTGGCAAACATGGGATATCCCTTTTTAGTATGGATTCTGTTCCATATGTGATCGTTCCCTTTTTGCCAAACTTCCTTAGATGTGCACCAAATTGCAGAAAGATGAATACCAACTTTACATAATTTGAACAAGAAAACCTTGCAGTGCTACTTTTCTGTTTAATTTACCGGGGGGGGGGGACCGGGGGGGTGGAAATTATGAGATACGTAGGACATAAGTAAGGGCAGAATAGAGCCCTTAATCTTAATTATTCATTCTGCAGTATTATAAATGACTAAAGATTACTTCCAATGTTTGGTATAATCTTACAGTGTGCAGATGTGGTTCTCTTTGGTATATGCCATCTTTACTGAACTCACAATTTCCATAATGCTGTCACATTCTGCATGGGAAGCAGATTTACAGATAGGTAATCCATGTAAGGTATTTTAAAGACAGCTTATTAAAGGATTGAGGCCTGCTGTTAAATTACATATGCTTTCAATTGCTATGAGGAGCAAACAGTATCAAGAAGTACAATAATTTAGCTACAGCTGGAGAAAGGCCTATTTAAAGTTTTGATGACAGATCCTTTAAAGTTTTCCTTTAAGTTCTTTTCTGCTTTCTATCTTCTCCTGCATAGTACAGTATTTCACTTTATACAATGTAATTTCACCAGCAGGTCGACTGTATACACGCTAGGAAACTGAAATGCATTCCTAAACTGATAGATAGAGTTTACAAAATGACAGTGGGTGCCAGGCTCCACACTTGATGGCATTATCTAAACACCTGACAGCAAGGATGGAGTCATTGCATTGCTAATTATTAATAGCTCAGATTGTGCTGGGCACTGTGGCCGTGCGGCGTTGCTGCCGCCGCTGCCGCTGCGAGCAGAGCTCTCCGGGCACTGATGCTGTTGAGCATATTGGATAGTGCCCCCGTCTGTTTCTGGAACACAAGGCGATGTGTCACTTACGTGCTGTCTGCTCCTCGTACCCTTTACAGAAGGAGTTACAAGAGATTGCGTTTCCAAACAGATAAGCTAATTCCCCTCTCTTTAACTGGAATAAGAAGGAAATGACTGTAGAGTCATTCCTTAAATTGGGGGGCTGGGGAGGAGGGGGAACGTTTGGCGCTTTTTCCCTAAAGTAATGAAATAAATGAGAAAATAGTGATGCTGTTTGGAGCTAACTTTAAGTGTCGCACGCTAAGATGCTAAAAGGGGCACATTATGCAGACATGAGACTACAAAGCCTGAGAATGAATGTGTTAAACAATCATTTTGTTACGATGAGTCTGGCCATGCGTTTGCATGTGAACATTATTACAATCTGAAAAAGAGAAAATGTTATTATGCCATGTATCTTTGAGCCATTATTGGAATTAGGTTACAAAGCTTTGACTGCAAGGTTATTTGAATCTACTGCTTGTTGTTAATGTCATGCTTTCTATTTAATATTTTTTCCTTATTTGTTATGAACTAGTACACTATGAAAAGCAAATAATTTTTAAAAATGTGTCTAAAACCACGCACCACAAGCATAAATATATTTTTGATTTTATATATTTCAAGAACACCATACACTGTGGGAAAAGCTGTGTAAAGCTCTGGAAATACAAAGTAGCAAAAAAAACCGTTTTAAGAATTAAAATACAGGTTTTCAAAACATATCTTTTTTGTTTCTTCAACATTTCTGTGTAATCTAAGCAGACACTTGAAAAATAGTGACTCTAAATTTGGCAAAACAAAACATTTTTTTACAATGGGTGATCTTAACATCTTTCCACATAAATATATTAAGACTTCTTTTTCTTTTATTTTTGCTCTTTTAGTAAATGAAAGATAGTATTTTTATTTTGATGTATTTACAGTGTAAATTATGCACATGATATTTCTGTCCTCATCTAATAAATCTGTTTTTATAGAAGTTGTAGAGGTTAATAGATTTTGAATTGCATTAGATTTCTGTAATAAATGGATATATAAGACAAGACCTTATTAGGTTGATCTTTGTCTGTGAAATCTGCCTTCTTCAAATAATTCCAGAAACAAAAAATGGAAAATACAAACTTTGCCTAATCATGAATTTTTAAGCATATGTCTCTGTAAATATTAGTGCAATTTAGTTGCAGAAAATTACTTTGTTACCAATTAGTAGCAAAGTTTTTTAGAGTACCTGAAACTAGCATTTTTATTTCAGTATTTATATTGGAATATACTTCTTATAAAGGAAAAATGCTGTTGATAGCTCTAAATGAACTTCAAATTAATGTAATGTCAATATTATCAAATATCATATCGGTAGGAAATATCATCCCTAGACAGCAAATGTATTATCAATATTTAGTAGTAGCAGTACAAATAATTAGTTAAAAATTAAACTGAAAAATTAAAAGGTGATGCTTAAATAAATTAAAAAAAATCTCATAGAAAATATTTCTAATAGGCTGTGTAGATCTCATTGCATTGTTTCAGTTGTTACCATGTCTTAATGGCTTTTATTGTTTATGGAAAAAAATTGTTTAAGACAGCAAGAATCTCGGGTCTCCTCTTTTTTATGAAGGTCAAACTAAATTCAGAATTATAACTGAAAAATGAAATGTAAATACCAAGATCTTTGATAACAAAGTAATTAAAATGTATGGTTTTGCCTACTGTGTATAATAAGGGCTTATATTTGATCAACCATAAAAGTTATTTAATCATTTTAACCTTGGAATACTACCCCACAAAAAACTACTTAATGGAAGTTAGCTGAGAAGCATTAGAGTATCACAACATCAAGAAGGCTGAGCGAGAGGGCACTGAAAATTCAAGCACAGCTTATTTCTGCCATAATACTATAGCAGGTTGCATGGCAACCAGTGGCTGTGGATTTTGAAGTTACTTTATCCTTATTCAATGAGCAAAGACTTAGCCTGTATTTATTTTGGTAATTTCTAGAATTAATCAGGTATTTAAAGCCCAGTGTAGCATAAACTTGCTGTGATTTTTTGATTGGCAAATGAATGTTTATAGCTGTTGTTGGGAGAAGATCTGGAAGAAGAGGAGAGCTTGATTGTTCCTCCTAGCATTGCAGACAGTAAGTATTAGACAAGTGGTTGGATCAGCAGCCCATTTTGAGCAAGAGTGTGGCTTGCAAGCCTCTCCCTGTGATTTAGGTTAGTCATTTTAGGAAGACACTTGAGTTTTCAAGAACAAACCCTGCCATATTTCATTTTAATGTTTCCATTAAAGAACAATGTTAAGAGAATTTTAACATTTTTCAGCTGAGTAAAAGCTGTAATCATAAGCCAAAGTCACAAGTACAAGTATTGTGGCACCCTTGTGGGCATGTATTACTTCAGAGAATACAGTAACATACAAATCTCGAAACATGTTTTAAAATACTATTTAATTTCCATTACTGTCTTTAAAGTACAAAGGCAACTCTTTCAGTATCCTGTTGTTTAATGGGTTCAGGGTTCTGCCAAGCTTCTCAATATCCCCAGATCTTGCTGAAATGGAAGTAAATTAAAAGCACAAAGCACACCATCATAATGCTTGTAATGAATGAGAGGTGTGAACTGGTGGCTCATTTAATGAGTGCTTTTAAAAAATGCACTTTGCTAGAGCATATGAAAAATCTGTGGGATATTTCCAGGTTTCAGAAGCAGCGTATATTCTTGTAGTGAAAGATGCCATCATAATACAGGGATAGGATATGAGTGTTCCCTTCGTGTGTTCCAGTTCCTAACTTTTTGGCTTTTATGAAAAGCACATACTGAATGAACCTTATCACATACACAATATGAACAGCATCATTAAATCAAGACAGGCTTTCACAACCCTGACTTACATCATGCACCCCACCAACCTAGCTTTGAAGAACCTATTTTTCATATGTTCATGACCTTACCAGATTTGCATGACAGCTGTATCATTCTATTTTAAAACGTATTTCCAAAAGTGACATTAGATCAAGACCAAAACCCTAAAAAGAAGCCCACAGTCCTTCTTAGGTGGCAGTGGGCACCCAGCCGGTCGAGCACTGCTGGTTGGGGAATGCCTTGTCTCCAAGGCTGGCCACTGAAACATGGAATTGCACAACTGCACATGCCTAGTGCAGGTCATGCCCTTTCTGAGAGGCTTCCTCATTTCCCAGCTGCTGCTCATATCCAGAAAACGTGCACCCACAGCATCCATATTCTGAACTTCACAGCACTGGAGTTAATTCAGTTAAAATTCAAGCTGAAATGGGTAGTTAATGTCTTGGCATTTCTTTGGCATAGGCAATGTGAAGGTTATAGCATCTGTGTATAGCAGCAAGAAGGGGTCCATGGATGTCTTCTTTCATGCAAAGTGTGGCAGTTTAGGCTGACTGTGCCTGACAGCACGTATAAAAGTCCCTAATGATCTTTAAAAAGATGAAATAAAGTTATCAATCTTGGCAGTGAAGGCACGGCAAAGTTATTTAAAAATGCATAGGTCATTTTATTGAAACCTCCACTAGAAAGCTAGTACTTCTAGGGGTTGTTAATGTTGTTAAAAACATATATATATATTATAGCCTTTATGATGACAGTTAAAAAGTTATTACAGCCAAATACTTTATGTCAACAATAAGCTACTGCAGTTTAAGAAAAATGAAAGGTTTCCCCTGAGCCAGTTGTGTTTTCTTCAAACATAATAGAAAATAAAGCTTAAATATTTTGGGTTGGAAATCTTGGTCCTGCTTGAATATTTGTGTTTCATACTTTCCAGAAATTAGTGAATTTTGTTGACCTCATTTCTGTTCACTTTTTTTCTAAATAGAAGGGTTAATACTAAAATGTGCTAGTATCGGGGAAGGAATCTGCAGTTTCATAATGTCTTGTATTAGTAATAAAACTGAGACCTGTTGAGAGCAAATAGTTGTAGCAGTAAGGGGCTCATGTGTTTTCTAGCTTCCAACCTGGATGAAAAGCAAGCTGGCCCATGCTGTTGTCTTGTCTCTATCTTCTTTTGGGAACATGCATTAAGTCATACGAGTCTGAACAATCAAGCACAATACAGCACTTGTCAGACTATTATGATTTATCTTTCCTTAGGTATTGAGTAAAATGTATTAACATAAACCCTGAATGTTGTTCCAATGCAAATACAGGAAGGAATGAGAGAGCTGTCCCACGGTGAGTGCTGAGGAAGTGAGGACTTTGCATCTTCTTGTCCTTTTTTCATTTATGCAAGTGATGGCTGCAACAGGAAACTTAATAAAACCTCTGATCAAAGCACTTCTGGGCCTGACCAGCACCTTTGTTGTGGCTACACTGTGGACAAAATAGTAGAAATAATTTTACCATGCATTTGAATGGATTCATTTTATATAAGGCTTTGAATCAGTTGTTGCTTCTGCTTTTATTTCTGCATGTATTTTTTTAGGCTTAGTGGCTACATGAGAGGATAGAGTTGTAGAAGTTCAGAATATCCCTTGACACTGGCCCTCCTCATTCTGTGGGGATGGGCAATCTGATTACAACATTTAACAGGGCACCTGTGCCTTGTTTTTAAAAGGAGAAAATTGAACATTCAGTGATGCTCTGAGCCAAAAATTACTCCAAGTAAACTACAGTACTTATAAATGAGCCATAATAGATTTTTCAGGGCTATGACCTATTTCAGTAACTGTGAAAAAGGAATAATGTTAAGGTGTCAGAGAGGAGTCAAGGCATGGGGCTTGTTTTCACTGAAACCCTGGGCAGTGAGGAAAACATGAATGTAATTCTTTCTACTTCAGTCTGAAAATAAAAGCCTGGGAACACAGTCAGGAATCAATCTTTAGCTCAATTTCTCCCTAAATAATTTGCAATCTGTAAAAAGAAATGCATTTCATATATTTATAATATAGGAACCTGGAATTAAAATGGAAAGCCTACGGTGCAACTCACATTTGCAGAACTGAGCTTTATCAATTACTTCCCTTTTCTGACAGCAATGCCCGCTTTTCTAGAGCAGCCATCCTTTTGCATTACAGGCACATTGGACACGAATATGTTAGCTAAGTTTTTCCCACATTATCCAGGGAAATTTTAAAGAAATGGTCCAGTTTCAAAAATTCTACTAAATATTGTGTATTTGCTTTTAATATTAAAGCTGTTTTATCAAAATGTCAGTGTTGAATGGATGTTTTACTAAGTACATACCTCCTCTTAAAAATAACCATAGATCCAAAATTAAAATTGTTTTACTTCATTCACATTTTTCTCTTCAATGATTGCCTGCACTGACTGTCTCAGAGCACACAGAGGCTAACAGTACAAGTGTAAACTGTCACCTAAGTCTTTTTCTTCTGCCTAACACTGGAAAGGTTATGTCCTGAAATAATGCATTTAGTAAATGATGAGCCCCGTAAGACAGGACCATGGCTGGAAGGATTGCAGACAAAATGTGCTCAGAGCTAGAAACAGTTGCACAGATTGAAGACTAAACCCAAATGCTGCCTGTCTGCGAGAGCTTTATATTGACGGCTCTGTGATTGGAAAGAAAAATTTTGCAGCCAAATGCTCTGTTGATTTACATTCCTGGAAAAACCACCGATTTATGGAAGGTTTTGTAATATAAATATCACAGTTTATTCTTGGTTTTAAAGCTTTAAATTACAGTAAGGAGCATCAAGGATCCTTTCTAGTGTTCACTGTATTTCGTCTTCTAGGCATTTGGTTACTCTAACATCTGTGTACCTCAGTGTACCTGTCTTTACAGCAACCCTGAGCAATGTGGGGTGTACTGCGTTATTGTACGCCTGAAGTATTGAAAGACGAGAAATGTAAAGGTGTTCTAACTGTGTACAGTGAAGTATGTTCCTAACAGAAACCTCAAGGGTTTCTAGCAGCCCAGCTGTTACCAACAGCTACAAAAGGTGAGAAACCTCATGCATATGAAAATTCAGCCCGTCATTAAAGGGTCTTGAAAATCTGGCCCAACACAATTTGGGCAAGATCATGCAAAGTAAAAGCAGCACAGAAGGGAATTGATCCATTTCTCAGAAAATGTTGCATTGCACATAACTCTTAAAATATGTCCTCTTTCTGGGTTTTTTTGTTTGTTCGTTTGTGTGGTTCTGGGTGGGGGGGGGCGGGGTTTGGTTGGTTGGTTGGTTTTCTGGTTTGGTTTAGGTTTTTTTCCATTTAGAGTATTTAGTAAATATACTCTGACAATTTAAAAAATAATTTTTGCTTTGATTCCTTCATTCCTTCAGAGTGAATAATTTGATGTGTGTTCTAGTTCCACTGGACCCAGTATACTTTTCATTCATTTCATAAGTATATAGCTCACTGAAAATAAAGCTATACAAGAGCAAAAGGGAGATACTAGAGGGAAGGTTTAATTCTTTAAATTATAAAGTAAATTGGCAGTGACTGCACACTGAGACACATCCTAGTCCCCATGTACTAATTGGATGCCACTTAAAAATATTATGAAAAAAGTATGTGGAACGCCAGGTCTTCCAGTCTAAGCATCATCCTGGTTTTATACTGATATTAATGACCACAGGTTGGGTAGGTTGTTGTTTTTTTTTCTTTTTCACCCACTGTGGTGAAAGTAAGATGCCTGAAGGAAAGCAGAATTAATTAAAGTTTCTGATGAATATTGGACCACTACTGGCATTTGCCTCGGGATCAACAGGTAGGTTCTTAACTTTGTGAGGGAAAACATTATTGAAGAAGGTTGCATTCCTTGTGCAGATCAAGTTGTGCTTTTAAAAAATAAAAGAAGTCAGCTGGTGGTCTTGCTTTTAATTATCGAAGCTGTGAGAATTCAAATGACATATTTGCCTCATTTACTTAGAAGATATTCTTGTATTTATGAAATCATTTGAAGAACATCTGTAACACTTTGATAAGATTTTCTTTCTCATCATGGGAAGCAGGCTGCATTTCAATACCAGGAAGTACTAGTATTACCAAGTGTTTCCTACTCCATTTACAGGGAAACTGTAATATGTAGAAGTAAAATTCACCAGAATTTAGGAATGTTTCATTTTGTAACAATGGTGGACATAAGTCCAATCATGGGATTAAAGGATACAAACATAATTGTAAATTATTATTTAGCTTTTCCTTCTATCACTGCTAGACTAAAAACTACCTGTTTCTTACCATTTTTTACCCAGGATTTCCCTCACAAAGGCAAAAGCCTGTAGAATCTTCTCTAGTAACAGTACAGTTGAGATAAGAAGGAAGAAAAAGAGCATTTTAACACCAGCTGTTAAATGACTAAGGAAAAAGTGATGCTGGCTTTCTGTACAGTTTACAGGTCAAATAAAAATATAGAAACAGCCAATGTGGTTTAGATTGATCAAAAATAAATTTTAAACAACTTGATATTTCATGTCATTGATGCTTTAAGGCTTTTCTCTATTGTGAACAACTTCCTTAGACACAGAGGACAAAGGTCCAGTTTCTCTAGTTGTTTTCACATGTGACTGAGGTCTAAAAATCAAAGTTCATGTAACCAGGCAAAGTCACAGAGTCCACAGAATTAGAGAAAGCAGGTGAATATGTACATCCTTCTGTTTACTGTAGGAATCCAAAAGTTGAACTAGAATTTCTAATGAGGTTTTACAGGAAGCATGCTTTTAAAAATTAAGAATACCAGGGTAAATCTCACTTTAAAATGTTTCATCATATATTACATAATATTCTGCTGGAAAACACATATGTGGCATAATAAATAAAGTAGGAATTCAGTTATTAAAACGTGTGAGCATGTGCAAAGCTGCATATGCTTATACAAATGCACATACATGTGTATATGTGCATGCAAATATCAATAGTCTCTGTGTATACGTAAATGCTTATTTAGTAATCTGTGGTTGCATGTTCACAGAAATAAGTACCTGCATATACCTCTAGTCTTTCTTACTTCAGAAAACTTATTAATTGCATTAAATGTATTTCCCGATGTTTCAGAGATAATTTTAAGAGGACTTACTGTAAATTATTAAGCACCTTAATTCCTCCTTAATTTTAGTCTGGGGNAATTTTTTTTCAGCTTTTTGTTATGTATTTTCAGATTACTTGACTGATGTTTAATTGTTGCATGGGTTAAATACTGCTAGTCCAGCAGTTGAAATGAAATCACCTGAAAGTTAAAAGGTCATGTTAATACTATATGTCTAAAGGTTACAGAAGACAATCAGCAATGAAAGTCCTGCAGACAGTCAGAGAAGGGGCAGGGCCACTGTGTTATTGATAGACAAAAGGCACTGCTGGATAGCCTGTCTCCAAAAACACTTGAGCTGCATTTACCTTAGGGTAATTCCTAGGGTAGCAGTGAATACTCATATGTTCACTGTTTTATTTCTCACACTTTTAAATCAGCAATGCCCAACCCATTTTATTATTGCTGGGATTTTTTTCATTTGCCCAGGTCTTAGTTCTTTCTGTATCTCATCCTCTTCCTGAAGAAGTTGATTTTAATCTTTTCCTATTTAAGTGTTTATTTATACTGCCTCATTGTCCATAGGCACTACTTGTAAAGAACCTGCTGTGCTAGCCATCGTATAAATTGAAGTTTTAAAAAGCAGTCCGTGCTCCAAATATGCCAAATTCTTCTCAGTCATCTTTCCAGGTTGCTCTATTTCTTGCCATTAGAAGAATGGACTATAACCTGATCATTTTCCACTTATATTTCATTTTTCCTCCTTTTTCTCCCCTATGTCTCTCTCCTACTCTATCCAATTTTTCTATCAAAAACAGTCACATCCACAATACTCCAAAAACATACCCATTCTCATAAATCTTCAAAATAACTTGCTCAGTACTCCTATGTACCACACAAACTGCTGCTCCTCTATCAGAGCACTCTATGTCTTTTGCCCTCATTTTCCTGCTGTACCTCAGTCTATTTTAGTTTTTCACCTTTTCACTTGTAGTGTCCTCTTGCAACAGTCTGCTGTGATCATACCCCAAAATTTTATTCCTTCCTGTTAGAAGCAGTCCATGAATGGAATGATTCCTTAAAACATCCTGATGGGAATACTTTGTGCCTTTTCTCATCAATTGTTAGGCAATTGCAACACCATGTAGTGATTTAATAAACAATATGTGAATGGAAAATATAATATTCACTTCTGAGGAACCATGTGCTGCTCCTGTTGCTTAAAACTTTTTATTCTAGCTAGCCACCATTTTCCATGAGCAATAGTGACCCTATGTGCATACCAACTGCTAGAGGTTTCTGTGGTGCTGAATCCACAGCTGAAAGCACAATAGCTCATATCTTTGATTTTGTGTAGTTTGTTTTACATAATTGTTGTATGGATATTAGAGCATTACAGAACATGACTTGTACCCGTCAATGGTCTTCTTTTTTTCATTCTCTCAAAAAATCATTTTGT
>WBMY01010275.1:250208-275208 GCA_013397315.1 Donacobius atricapilla | reverse complement strand
TCTGCTATAATAAATAAATTATCCATATGATGACATCATAATTCAAAGGCTACATTAAATTATAACATAATTTTATACTTTATATAGAACAATAAATCACTGCATCGTACACCTTGTGTGACCTTCTATTTTAAACTACAAATGAAAACAATTAATTTGTCGCTCCACTGTTACAAAACTACCATTCTCAGAGACAAAAATACATCCAAATTATAATGTATCTTCTCAAAACTCAATTTTCTGCCCCCAGATTTAAAGACCTACATTTCTTTCTTGGAAACAGCAGAGGAAATCAGAGTTCTGTACCTCTCTCTGTTCTTTACTGTGGCTTTTAGAAAATGTGTATCAAGGCAGGATATTTTTTACCCTTTCAGGTTAATTTGCTTTACCTACCTATTTCTCACTCAAGGTCTTAATTCTGTCTGTAGGGTAGATCCTGCCAACCCTCTTTCCATGGGCACATATGATCCAAAAGGTTTTCATGCAGGTTTGCTTAGCAGAAGCAGAGTGCAATGATTTCCATATTTCTGCTGCATTTGAATGTCGTCTACATAAGGAAGATCTTCCCCAGAAATTTCTGTCAGAAGCTCTGATGGTGGATACAGAGTAGATGGATCAAACCTGTAGCAGATGATTGAAAATACAAAGTTTTATGGATTTACTTGTGGTGCCCATCTTTGCTACAGTAGAATAGAAATTTTCCTTGCACATTCTAAATTATGATCCCATGCAATGCACCATGTGTTTTGGGACAAACTAAATATCAAGCTGTATGTTCTCCAAAATAGGTGCATTTGTGGTACAGCACATGGTAAAAGATAAGAAGCTATCATACATGAAAAAACAACTGTGATTGGTGTAGATTAGGGCCCTTGGCAGAAAGTGAAGGGAATGAACAACTGCCTTATGCAGCCTGATGTGGGATCCCACTCTGACGTTAGACCCTTCACACGTGACTTTTGACTGCTTTCCAGTACTCACTAATATGACTAGTATCAGCTTGAATACTTAATTTTTGCTCTTTTCTTCTTAGTATTTCTGCGCTGCTAGGTGTGGTTTTGATATGAGGTTTGTTTGGGGAGAGGCTACAAAATGTAAATAGTGACGTGTATTTATCCTGAAGACTGCAGCTCAGCCTCTGATTGTGGCGAGGTGTGGGAAGGATGGCATTCACCTGGTTCACCTGTGGACCAGGTGTGTCTCACAATCTGTGTCTCAGATTTGCTTCCAGGAGGGGTTTAACCCACTTAGTGGAAGTCCTGTGTGCCTGAGGAGTTTCCTTCAGTCTTCAGTGTGAAACCCAGGTGGTTTGGACTGGGCTCAGGCTATTGGGCTCCTTGAATAAACAGGGAGAGACATTTCACTTCAGCCAGTAACATAGGAGAAGCCCATATTCAGCACAGAAGCTGAATCTGCCCAGGCTGCAGCAGGTCGAGTTGCTGATGAGACAGATCCACTGCTGTGCTCAGCGCCGTGTGGGGACACCAACAGACTGGTGGCTCTGTGCCCAGGGACTGGGCATTCCTGGAGGCCTAGCAGGAGTTGACTTGGCTTCAACCACCAAAGGAGAATGGAAGTAAATACATTTATAGACCTTTCACGTGTACTTTTGGCTTAGATTTTTCTTCTTATTATTATTTTTCTTTAGGAAAACATTTTTTTATAGTAAAATTTGTGATGTGAAGAACTTGCCAATATCCAGTATGTCAGTGTGTATCTGTGGAAGAGTTAAGTCATCACTGTAGTTCGTTGCAGTTTGGCATTTCTGACACCTGATCACACCTCGCTCCAACACAGAAATTAAACCCAGTGAGACTGGAGAAAAAAGCAGGATATGTCCTTTACAGATAAATTAGTTCAAAGTTAAATAAGGCAACTTTTATTTATGTTCTAGATATTAAGCAGGAGGCTAACAATTGTCAGAAATAATTCACATGCTTTAGTGCATATACATAAACCATTCAGATGTGTTAGTTAATGCTTTTTAAATTAAAAAACATAAAGATCTCTGAACAAGATGAATCCTTAGCAATGAAAAAGACAGCCTCACAAAACCTTGTCAGCTTGACTCCAGGTTGATGATTCCTATTAGAAAGAGTCATCAGATGTGCTAAAATGATGACAGCGCTGCATAAGAGAGCAAGTGTGAGAAGCCATAGGACCAGGATCACTGGGATATGCTTTAAGTGGTTGATTTCACCAAGTCTCAGTAGCATGTGGCACTGGTTTTTGTTTGAGTATTTTAAAACGTTTTTGTTATGAGAGTCATAAACAGAGAAAAAGTCTCAGCCTTATAATTTGAAGAACATTTCCCCCTTCACCCAAATGTCTACGAAATCTAGAAACCTGACATTTAAAAATACAGCCTTAATGGCAGTCTGTGCTAAAAGAAGTCTTGTTCTTTTATGCAGCAACTTCTGTCATGGTTTTGTGATCATTTGATGATGGAAAAATAATAATGGAATAAATTGAACTATAGTGGTTTCTATTTTACTTTAATACAATAGGAAGTCAGATTTTTTAGGCTACAGAAGTCAAAGCTTGCGTCAAAACAAACTGCAGGCTTAGAGTTTGCAAGGAATTATGGAATGTGGTATGTGTCTGGTTTTATATACTTTATCATCACTGTTGTCTTGTGAAGGCAGGTTTGTCATAACTCACTGCTTCACTTTTCATGAATTGCAGTCATGCTTTTGTTCACAAGCAGTATGAATAGTATAATTTCTTTCTTTTTGTTTTTCTTTAGACGTACACTCTGAAATACACTGTGCAAATCTGTGCCTCTTACCAGCAAAAATCCCTGTGAAGTAAAAATGCAGTTCATAAAATGCTTGTGCACATTAGAAAAACATAAATACAACAGGCTTGTCCCAAGATAGAGCAGTGTTTAATGCTGGTATTACCTATTAAAATCAGTGCATTAGGCTTATGGTAGATGTGTGCATGTTAGTTTAGCATAATACTGCTAAAATTGCCAATCTAAAGCCCAGTTGCTGTAGCCATTAAGAAAGCAAATGCTCTTTCCCCTTCATTTATAGCAGTATTTGGTCAGTGTGCAATGTGATTAGGACAATATTCCATCACACTGGACTTTCATTAATCAACAGATAACCCTCTTAGTTGAGTAAATTCAGTGTCTCTGCATCTTAGGGCTAAGACAAAGTATGAGTACTACCAGTCAGGTAAGTCTGGTCAGCAAAGTGGGGAAGAGGAAAATAAGGTATTCTTTTTCCCCTGCCCTCTGGGCCACGTCTCTGCCCTTGTGCAGTGCCCGTGGTACAGAGCAGTGTCAGAGACAGCGACAGCCTCCTGCATGCCTCAGTTTGCCGTGGTGACTCCGTCTGGGTAAGTCCAGGGACACTGTGCTATTCTACACACATACAGATGTACATGCAGATAGACATGAAGAGGTTGGAGCCCCCATCCAGGCACTGAACAGGCACAAAATGGCAGTGGCTTTTCTGCCTAGACCAAGTCTGCAGTTTACTGGAGATGCACTCAGAGCCAGGGTCACAGTCCTCTGTGAGCAGAAAGGTAGATGGATCATTCCCTGAATCAGCCTTCACCCTGAGTACCTCATATCCAGGGACTACTACTGTACCTGTCCCATTTGATGTCCTCTGCCCCTGCACTGCAGCACTTTTATCTTCCCTCTCCACTAGGCCTCTTTTCAAGACTTTCTTAAGTGAAGGAGACCATGGCAAAAAGTCATTGTTCTTGCCAGTGGGCACTGGGTATGACATCTGATGGCTGCCAAAAAAAGAGACTTCTTTTTCCAAAGTGGAGCAGGTGGCAGTAGCTGACTGGAACACCATGCTGGCACTCATTATATCATAGCAGTGACAGCAGAGCTGGAAGCTAACAGGTTCACAGTTGCCTAATGTCATCATGCTGAAAACATTTTTAGAAAAGTTATGCAATTGATTAGCTGGCTATATATACTTTTTTTTTCCCAAGACGAGTTGGTGTTTTTATCCTAACACAGCTAATACCAATAAAATATATTTACAGGCAATGTTGCAAATCATGTTTTTAGCAGGTTTTGGCAGCACATCTTCCCAGAACTCTCACACTATACCACAAGAGCTTCTTGGAAATTACATAAAATGAATAGGAAAGTGACCACATTAATATGGTTCCTAAATCCAAGTGTGATGACTGACTGATTCTTCTAAGAAAGGGTATTTTTTTTCCTGTACTTCTTTTGCTATGTTTCCCAAACTGCTTCACCTCTCCCCTGAAGAAGGACACAATGCCATCTGAACAGACGGGGGAAAAGTGTTGTGTGATCTCTCCTGAATAGCAACTGTATCATGCTCTACAGTCCAGATTCCCCCTAAATTTAGGTGTGTATCTGAAGCACTTAAATTGGGATCAGTGTCAGCCCGAGTCTGATAATCCTGTTGCAGAGACAGATGTTTGAGAGTGGGATTCAGTTTACCTCAGATCTGAGTAAGAAGAGGAAATGTGGGACAGCCACCTTCTCTTCTTTCAGTGTCATAGTTACACATCTCAGCGTTTAAAGGATTAAGCCAGGACTCTGTTGTCTCTCCAAACTGATCCGACAGATGCGGTGAAGTGATTTACTTCAGCTTAAATTGTGGCTTAGTTCTGAATTAGCTGGCAAACACTTAAAGAAGACAGATTCTGGTAACATCAATATACGGTTGGATACAGGTGAAAGAAATGACAATAACATTTCTCCCAACAATGATGACAGAAGATACATGGCTCAGTTATCAATCACAGAATCTTTATTAAAGCTTAATGGTAGATGCTGGAGTAAGGGAGCTTTTAATTTTGCTTTATTGTATTTGCCTAGTGAAATGATTGCAATATTTTCTCTTGGATGAGGACTTTGCTAGAGTTACTTCTGTTTCTAAACCTGAACAATCACAGTGTGGCAGTATGTTGTATGAGAAACTGCAGTGTAAAGCTACAGAGCTGTCAGCTGACTCAGACCTCGGCTGGCCCTTAATCTAGGAAAACTCAACGTTGATAGCACAACTTAGATCCGGTGGGCTCTAAAATGACATTTCACAAAATCCATACAGGTTATTATTTTAAAATTTCTTCCATGCTTTTCCTTTCCTTTCTACCTTTCTCCCTTGCCTTTATCTATTAGTAGTAGTATAATACTTGAAGAAGGTAAGGTTAAGGATGAAGGAAAGATATGTAAAATGCAAACTTCTGGGAGAAGAGGGAGTTGAAAATCAGTAACCAAATGAGCAAGAAAACAATTACTTTCTGGTGCCAATGTTTTCATTTTCCTAGTAGAACTTTTGACCCTGAAATGTTCTACCTGCAGTAGCTCCCGATATTTGTTAATTATCAACCCACACTTCAAAGCTGATCGGTTTTCAAGGGCTTTTGTGGAGGTTAGCTCAAGAAAATGAGTATTCAGTACTGCAGGAATATGTTTAATTGGAGGAGGTTTCATTTTGGTACTGCTTGGGTTTGCGTGAATGCATTGTACCTCTCGGATGCCTTTAAAGTGTTGTAGGGATAGGCCCTTCAAAGAAAGAAAATAAATGTATGCAATATAAAAGTCACAGGGATATTTCTGACACAGTGTCATATGACTTTGCATTGCCAGATAGCATCTCCTCGAAAATGATAGATAAATTGAATGTTTTAAAATATATATGGTGTAGTAGTTGCTGTAGTGACTGATAAGGACATGCAGAAGGCTTTCCGTTTTGTTTCACTTTGTTATATCTTTTAATAATTTAGCCTAGATATTATTTTTGTGCTGGTAGTATCATTTCTTATCTCACTTGTCCTCTGTCCCCCAAAATACCTTTGAAACTAATAAGTAAAATGAAGTACTCAGTTCTGCCCTTCTCATTTACACAAGATTAAAGCTGGGTTTTGCACAAGGACTGCATGGTCAGCCCAGTGATCAGGAAAAGAGAATAAAACAATAATACAAACTATGATTATCAAAAGTAATGTTATTTTTTTTTAAATATCTTTTTAATTTCAGAGAAATTGATGACTATAAGTAATTCTGAATGCAGCCTAACGCACGTATTTGTTGTTAGTAGTGGAAATTTTCTCTGAGCATTTTCTGGTTTTAAGAAAGAAGGAAACACTTTAGCATGTTTCATTACTCCCCCATCCCTGACTATATTAAACCAAAATTTTGATATTACCATTTCCAAATTATATGTTTTTAAAAAAATATTAAAGAGCAAGTTTAGAAATCAGTTAACCTAAAGGTTAAGTGCAGAACAGCATTTGAGCCTAAAGTAACTTAACCCTTCTTTAAAAAGACCTAAGTGTAAAGAATAAAGACAGTATTTTTCCTTTTCCTTTTTTTTAAAGAAGCCACATGAAATGTTCTCCGAGTTAAGTTTTACCATTCATAATGAATGCAGTCTCGCCATTCAAATGCGACCATAAGTACACAGAAGATAAGAATTTAATTAAATGTAGATTAAAACCAAACAGGAAAACACACTCGCTGATAATTTTATCCCATCCTCTGGCCATATTTTTTATACTTCCTTCTTGTTCTTCTTTGGGCTATAGCTTATCAACATGCCGATAGTACCATAACTCATTACATCTGATGGTGCTGCTGAAATGTGCAGGCTTGGTGCTTGAATTTCAGAGGCACTTAAAATGCAAAGCATGTAAATGTCTATGTTAAATATATTAGTGGGGTAATGTAAGTGAAAAGAAAGTGATTTCTTACAAATCCTTGTACTTCACATTGTACATTACCATTGCCCAGTCACAAATTGGTTTAAAAAATATCTATTTAGGCTTTCTCTTAAAATATATTTCTCTTAAAATGTATTAATTTTGTTTTCATATGTCTTACCTGTCAATTGTCATACTAACTTCAGTTACTGAAGTAGATCACTGAAAACATAGAGATTATCTTTTTAGGGCTTGGTTAAATACACGTGAAGTAAAAAGCTGACTGGGAGAGGTCTGACTTACCACATAATCGAGCAGTTCAGGACCAAATCACTGTTCAGACTAAATGGACCTGGATACTAAAACACTTTTGATCACAGATATATTCATTTTTCACGAATTATGCCATTTTCTTTTTCTGGAGGGAGACAACAGCGTCCAAAAGCTGGGGGGTTAGCAGGGATTTGTCTCCAAGGCATAATGAGGTAGGAAGAGAACTGAGAGCAGCCCTAAGGGGAAGGACTTGAGGGTATTGGTTGATGAGAAGCTTGTCATGACCTGTCACTGTGCACTTGCAACCCAAAAAGCCAGCCACATCCTGGGCTGCATCAAAAGCAGTGTGGCCAGCAGGGCCAGGGAGGGGATTCTCCCCCTTCTCTGCTCTGATAAGACCCCACCTGGAGTTCTGTGTCCAGCTCTGGGGACCTGTGGAACTGTTGGAGTGGGTCCAGAGGTGGGCCATGGCCAGAGGGCAGGAGCACCCCTTCTCTGAGGACAGGCTGAGAGAGTTGCGGTTGTTCAGTCTGGAGAGAAGGAGGCTCAGTGGAGACATCTCCCTAGAGCACCTTCCAGTACCTAAAGGGGGCTTGCAAGAGAGCTGCAAGGGCACTTTTTACAAGAGCCTGAAATGATATGACAAAGATAATGGCTTTACATTTAAAGAGGGTAGGTTTATAAATCAGGAAAAAAAAAATTATTGTGGGGGTTGTGAAACACTGGAACAGAGTGACCAGAGAAGTGGATACCGCATCCCTGAAGTGTTCAAGGCATGGCTGAATGAGACTTTGAGCTGCCCGGTCTAGTGGAAGGTGTCCTTGCAGGTGGCAGGGCACCTGTAAGGTATCTTCCCACACAGAATGTCCTATGATCATATGAATATCCATTTCTATTCATTAGCTCGTCTGACTTTAACAGTGGTTAACACCTTGTTATGCCAAAGTTACTCCTCTGTCTTACAGCTGAGATACTCCCTTATCTGACAGGGTTCACTGAAGTTCATGCCCTTGTGCTAACACCGTTGTCAATGGGGCCCAGTTGCTACACACAACTACATTTTGGTGCATCATTATTGATAATCCATTTAGAAATATTATTTTTTATGTGCAGCAAGAATAAAACATTTTTATGTTATAGGGAAGCAGTTAATGTAGACAGAATTCATGGATTCCAGACTGGCCCGATGGCAGCCTGTGTATTTCTGCCTGACCAGTAGCCTCTAACAGATCTGCAGCAAGTTCTTAAGCTAACCTACATTGCAACATAAAGGAAAAACATGATCCATAAATCATTTAACCTCAATTTGTCCACAATTTTTATTTCCAATGTATTTTGCTCGCTGTATTTCCTACACTATTTGAGGAAAGAAATTATTGATTCAGCTCTATGATGGTTTCACTAGTAGTAGAACAGACTTTGGACCCTGCTTAGAAATATGGAGATCAAAGTAGTAGTTTGCTTAATTAAATATTATCCTAAGGTTTAGAATGTCAATGTATACTTTAATGTGCAATCTTGATTTATTAACCACTGTTAAAGCGTAAGTGAAATAATTTCTATGTTCCTGTTATCTTATATTTATAACCAAAGCCTCAAAAAATGGAACTTTCTTTGGTTTTGCAGTAAGAGAAGGAATTCTTTCTGCTGTTTTATCAGCAAATAAATTATTTATCTATATTTTGCTTTTAAGTGATTTAGAATACTCTGAGAGTTGCAGTGTGATTATGAACTTTGCTTCAGCTCTTGACCAAGAGGTATTTTCAAATGAAGAAGATGGATCTGTAACTTTTTATAATTAGATGGCCTTTGACTTGAGCTTTGTGGATCAATCAGGAAAGAAATTACTTCATGTAAAAAGTTTAATAATATTAAAAAGTAATTACTGAGGTAATCAGAGCAAACTCTGCACCTCATCAAGAACCATACCTGACCTGCCATCGCTCAAATTTAGGACAGAATTTGAATGCAAGTTTTCCAGTGCCAGACCAGAGAGCATAGAAAGTATATGAGACCAATGAGTCTCAAAATATCCCATCATTTCTGTAATTTTCAGGGTAGCATTCATGATCTAGGCTTCATTTCTTCCACTTGACAGCAAAATGAGACAAAATCCTTGAGAACTTGCATCTAAATATTTTTTTAAATTATTAACCTTAGTAATAGTTTGTGTCAGGTGAAGCTAAAGGTGAGTCTGGAAGTTGGCACATTTTAAAACTGAATCTTTTCAATGTCAAAACCATTTGATACATTTAAACTGATACACCACTATACTAAATTTTTGGTCATACTAAAAGAAATAGTCTTAGACATGAGAACTATATTTAAATAGACTTAGAAATAAAGCATATTGGTTTTGCAACATCTACTGCTGTCTTGTTACACATGCAGAGAAAAGTCAGCCCAAGGGTTTGTGAAACAGTGATTCTTCAAGAGAAGGTATTTTTGATCACTGTGGTGACATTTGGGGATAGTTTAAAAAACATGTTTCCAGCCCAGAGATGCTGCAGTACATTTTAAAGAAAAGGATACTGCAGGTGACAGGAAGATCTGAAACAAGCTGTTTCTAGAGGCTTTGCTCTGAAAAGGGTGGGTGTAGAATTCCATGTATTAATAATACAAAATGTTTAAAGGGCTCTGTTAGCGTGGAGATCTTAGGCCAGTTCCACAAAGGACTGGCCCATCAAATATAGTTTATACTTTGAGCAAAGAAACAGTAGAAAGAAAGTCAATACCTAAGTGTCTGCGAGCTTTTTGGAGCACATTGTTATTGCTTCATGCTTTCCAGGAACCACTAAGTGCCGCTCAGCAACAATGATGGCCTCTTTCCACATCTGCAAGTGTAAGCACTGATTTGCAAAACAATTGATTCTTTTGTACACTTCCTGAGGAAAGGTAGAACAGGCCGCAGAAAAGCTATAAAATTTGTTTTTCATTAATTTTCTCTATTCCCTAAGTTCAGGAGGTCTTGGCTTTTGCCTTTCTGCTAGCAGAGATGAATAATTCAGCAAAACAGCAGGTACGGCAGCACCCACTCCTGCAGAGCACAAGAGCTGCACGGATGTGTCCAACTTTTGATCCTCATCCAGTCCTGTGCCTCCAAAATTGTCTAAGTACCACAGCATGTGATATCAGTAATGTTTTCAGACAGGAAGTCAGTGAAAAGGGGGGCTTTTTGAAAGGAGTGCAGTGGATTTATTTTTCCTCTGACAAGTTCATTGCTTTCCAGCTTATCCAATTTTGGTGGAAAGCTGAAGCCTGTCCCTGCAGATTTCACCATCTGGTAAAGAAATGCTCCATGGCAAAGCAGAGCTTGTGGGACTGAGCCCTGCCGGTTCTCTATCGCAGCTGGTGATAGAGGTCCAGTTCCATCACCTCTGCTTGCCGGTCCCTGCTGCCTCCCGGGAGCCATCAGCCCTGTTTGCTCTGGCTCTGGTGGGAAGCTGCAGAGGCAAGGGAAACGTCCTGCTGCCAGCTCAGAGGCTGTTTTGGTATCATCATCCCTCCTCCGGGAGATGGGTGAGGATGGAGAAATGCAGTGGGACACAGCAGCTCTCTGGTGGGCAGGATGAGTCACGAGAATTAGTTCACAGGCACTGTAACTGCCCTGGTGTCGGAGCTTAATAATTTTGCTGGTGTTTGACCCTGTTTCCCATTAGAATTGTACGTGATATCAATGCATCAAGAAAGCCTTCAGCTTCTGTTGTCTAATAAAGACTGTCTTGTAACCCTTATAACTTCATCTGTACTGCTGAAGTGAAATGGTCTGTGTTCTACCTCTGTTTTTTTCTGTATAGGGTATATCATATGTGTACACAAATCTATTTGAGGCAAGAAAGTACTCATGTATTAGCATGGTCTTTTAGGTTTAAAAGTAATTTATTAATACATATTTGTTTGCAAGTTACACTATCACACACTAAATGTCCCATATCCTGGCATGCAGAAGCACATCCTGTACTGAACGAACAAAAAATCATATTGCATGCTTACTTTTATTCTGTATAGTGCAAGGCTGGAACTGCCTGGCAATTCTGCCATTTATTTTGTGAAGTAAAGCATGCTTAGCTTTGCATGCAAATGTGTGACGTCCATTTGACGTTGAATTCAAGAAAAGCCCTTTTCACAGCTAACTGATGCCCCAGTGCCCAGCAGTACTTACCTTTGTTAATTTCTGAGTCACTCAAAATACCAACGTTACCTTTTGTCCAAAGGTGCTTACATCCTCCACGAACACCATAATGATTGAATCATCAGTTCAGCGTGAGTAATTTAAAGTGAGCTACCAGGTGGCAGTTTCATTAGATTAAGTATCTTTTTGCAAAATGTTTGTGAAAATAAGCCAGGAGAAGTTAACAGTTGTGAAAGTCGAAAAGAGAAAATCACCTCTACTAATAACATTGCAGCCAGTAATATTTTCTGTAATTTTGGCTGAACAATGAGTCCCTTAATAATTCCCTCCCTTCTCAAGTCTTTTTTCTGCATTTTTCATTTTACAGACACTGGTCTACACTCTCACAGAAGAACCTAGGTCAGTAAGCCAAGCTCCAAGTACAAACAGGCTTACATACATCACGTTAGTGGCAGTATCTCCACCAGGCATTACAGAAAACACTCCCCACCTCATCATGAATGGTAATATTTTAACTGGCTCTTTAACAATTCAGTGCCCAGCCTCAAAGTCAGATTGTGGCTAAAGCATGTTGCAGTGTTAACAATAACATATTCTTCCCAGAAAAACTAAAATGACAGGTGTAGCTATTGATGCTTCAAGCACATACTCTGACCTATAGACTCACAATCTGCTGCATTCAATCCAGCACATACTGTGGCAACAGAGCTGTGCTGGAATCATGCTGGAGACAGGCTGACAAATGCTATGGATGAACCCCAAATGTGGGTTTCATTTCCTTCTTAAGCTGATTGGTGCTGGAAATGAGCATCTCCCCATGCCTTATTGAAAAGTGATTTTCTTCCCAGTGTATCCCTACACAGTATAGGGAATATGTATCTAATGTGGTCCCTTTTCATATGTTACAATACTTAAGCCTTGGTAAAAGGTTGTTTCTTGTGAAATATGTATCCTTCAGTTGAATTTTGCAGGTAGAGTCTTGCTGCATTATAATCACAAGTAGTATTGCCCTTCTGATAATTTCTCTGGACTTCCCTATCTGCAAAAGAAGCAATTACAAAGAACTAAAGTGATAATACAGCAAACATAACTTTAATTCTGCTTTTGGTGATTTATCAGTTATTATATTTTGAATTTCTCTTCAGATCATTGATTCCAGTTTGATTTTGCTCATACATCAATTTTCTCTAATTCTAAGTAAATATAAGTCACATTTTTTACATTATACCCCACAGAGGACTTTATTTTTTCATTTTGGTAAGCATTATTTGAATCATAAAAAAATACATTACAATATTCATAACGTGCTGCTTATGTGACAGTTTTTGAACTTTAATATTCTTTTCTGTAGTGTGAGGGCTTAGCAGACTATAAAAGAGACATATTGTTTATAATGTTTCTGCACCACAACAAATGATGCACTTCCAGCGTCTATGAAATGGCAGTAGTTTTCTAAATTTGTGATTCTTCTGTGTTCAGCAGTCAAGAACAGTTGTACATCTGCTCAGCACAGACTTTAGGAGACCATGAACTTTAATTGAGGAAAAATAATGAGGGTTCAGGGACCACTGATACAGAGTCGGTTGGTAAGGCAGGTGCCCTGCTGCCAGATCAATGGATTATTTACTCCTTTGTCATAAACAAGAAACAGTTGGGTCTTTGTAGAGATTACATTCATATTCCAAAGCCTTTTTCTGGTCCCTTGTAAACATGCAGTATATTGAATACTTTTGAAACTTGGTCTGAAAAACATGATAGCTTTGCTCCTTCATTAAATGATGTAATGTTAAATTCAATAGTAAATTTAAAGGAACAATTTTAAATGCAGTGATATTCATCCTAGTGGGCATATTAAGTAATAATCTGTACTTCATGTCCACAGAAAGGATTCTGGGGGTGTTTGATTATGTTTACACATGTATACCAAGGCATATTTGTAATGCAAAAAATACAGAATAAGAAAGACAATTATATGAAGATATTTTGAAGGAAAGAAAAAAATGGGAAATACAGCTGAGCACATTTAGCCAATCTTTTACAGTCTGACTACCATAATGATAATGTTGTTTCAGAATAGAGTTTATAAAAATTTTACACACCAATGAAGTGGAATTTTTTGATGCTTTAATCGGAAAAAATACAGACTGCTTTTCCATGTGAGTCAAGCAAGTAATCGGGAGTTTCAGCAAGCATCTCTAATCCTGGGTGTGCTAGCGGCTATCTTTTACACACCTGTGTAACCCAACAGGGCAAGGTCAGCCAAAAATGGCATGTTCTGACCTCATAGGTATTCATTAGAAAAGCAAACAAAGACCACTGTGCAAGACTGCATGGAATAAGCCTTAATTTCCATTTTAACAAGTTAGTCAGTCTCACATTAGAATGACAGGATCACAGAAATGTTCTAGTCTGGAAAGACTTTTAAGATCACTGGGTCCAACCATTAACCCAGCACTGCCAAGTCCACCCGAAATTATGTCCCTAAGTGCCACACTGACAAACCTTCTAAATACCTCTAGGCATTTTGACTCTAGCACTTCCTTGAGCAGCATGTTCCAATGCTTGACAACTCTTTCCATGAAGAAAATTTTTCATATGTAAAACCTAAATCTCCCCCGGTATAATTCCTCTTGTCCTGTCTCATGTTACCTGGGAGAAGAAACCAACCCCCACTTCACTAGACCCTTCTTTCAGGTACTTGTAGAGAGCCATAACATCTCCCTGAGAATCTTTTTCTCTGGGATAAGCAGCCCTAGCTCCCTCAGATGCTGCTCATATGACTTACTCTTTAGAGCTTTCTTGCCCTTCTTGGGACACCCTCCAGCACCTCAGTGTATCTCATACAGTGAGAGGCCCAAAACTAAACCCAGGATTCAAGGTGTGGCCTCACCAGTGCTGCATGCAGGACAATCACTGCCCTAGTCCTGCTGGCCACAGCATTTCTGATACCAGCCAAGATGTCACCTGGGCACACAGCCAGCTCATGTTCAGCCGTCTGTTGACCAACACTTCCAGGTCATTCCAGCCAGGCAACTTTCCAGACACTCTTCCCTAAACCCGTAGCATTGCATGAGAGTGTTGTGATTCAAGTGCAAGACCCAGCACTTTGCTTTGTTGAACCTCATAATGTTGGCTAATGATCTTGATCTAGTTGAAATCCCCCATGAGAACACATGCAAGTAATTGTGAGACTTTTCGCAGCTGCCTGTAGAATATTTCATCTACCTTTTCATGTTGGTTGGGAGGCCTGTAGAAAAATCCCACCATGATAACTGCCTTGTTGGCCTTTCCCCTGATTCTTACCCAGAAACACTCAACCCCATCCTCACCACCATTAAGCTCTGGACAATCAAAACACTCCTGACAAAGAGGGCTGCCCCAGCGCCTCCTCTTCCTTGCTTATCCCTTATGAGGAATTAATAGCCATTCATTGAAGCATTCCAGCTGTGTGACTCATCCCACAATGTCTCCATGATGGCAACTGTGTCTTAATTTTTCTGCTGCACAATTGCTTCCAGTTTCTCCTGTTTGTTGCCCATGCTGTGTGCACTGGTGTAAATGCACTTCAGTTGGGTTATTGAACCCTCTGCCTTTTTCAGGGGAAGAAGCTCTAATTCCTGCATGACTGTTCTCAGGCTCTTCTGTGGTTTCTAGCACATCAATAAGCCTTTCATCCTTGCGGTCTCATGGAGCTCCATCCCCTACATCTACCAAGAAACCAGACTGAAGGACCTCACTAGCGCACCATCCCTCAAACACTGGCATGCTACCCCCAGGCTTATCTCCAGTGGTCCTGATTTTATCCTCTTACCCCTTAAAATTTAGGTTAAAGCTCTCTCAATGAGCACTGCTAACTCCTGTGTCCTTCCTCCTTTGAGACAGGTGTACCCTTTCTGTCACCAGCAGGCTTGGTGTCACATTATCAAAATCCCCAAAATTCTGCCAATAACACTAAATTGCAAGCCAGATATTCTCCTGGCTCTACCCATTTCTTCCTTCATCATTCCCTGCAGCTGTGGTCCTGACGCTTAACTAGTTGTCCCAAAGACCTGAAGGCTCTCTTGTTTGTCCTCGGCATTCTTGTTGCTACCTCATCACTGCCCATTTGAAAAATCTGTTACAGCTGATAACCTGAGGGCCATTCCAGGATAGGAGGTTTTCCTTTCACATCTTTAACCCATGCACCAGGGAGGCACAAACTTCTCTAAGAAGTAGGTCCAGACTGCATATTGAT
This sequence comes from Donacobius atricapilla, assembly GCA_013397315.1. Lineage (NCBI taxonomy): Eukaryota > Metazoa > Chordata > Aves > Passeriformes > Mimidae > Donacobius > Donacobius atricapilla. Next base: position 259,921 of record WBMY01010275.1, on the reverse strand, counting down.
TCTTCTGATCCCCTTGTTAGAGAGCCTCCTATGACAGTGACCCATCATTTTTTCTTTATTGGAAGCAGTTTTGACATGGGTCGTAAGGTAACAACCTCTGGGGCACCTCCACACTACAGGAGCTGCTGTCATTGTTCATTTCCACTTGCAGAACCACCTACCTATTATGGGCCCCTGGGGAGGTGGAGCAGCCTCGGAGGAGATGCACTTGCTGCATCAGGCAGCATTTGTCACCACTGCCCCCAGCCCCTTAACTCATGTGTTCAGGCATGCAGTGAGGGGACAGGGAATGCTCCATGTCATGCAAACTGTCAGTCTGTCAGGCCCTTCCCAGGGAAGGCAAGGTGCAATTCCAGCAATCTGTCTTTCGCACCCCCTGATACTCCTCAGCCTACTGACCTTCTTTTCTGGCATTGAGTAGAGGAGCTCCTCCATATGGGTGCATCACCACAGGGCTGATCACTCGTGCCATCCATTCTGGCATCAGAGCTGGGCACAGTTCCAGCTGCACCAGGGTGGCAGCGTGTCCCCACCAGAGCTCTGCCTGAGGGACATACACTGCTGTTCTGTGGTGGAGCTGCCTGGATTTCAGTGCCCTTCAGGCATCCCTTCTGTGCCAGCTGCTGCCTAAACTGCCACGCCATATCCTGCTGACTGCCCCGACCCTGCACTTGGCACTGGTGAGGTCACACCTTGAGTGTTGTGTCCAGTTCTGGCCCCTCAGTTTAGGAAGGACGTTGAGATGCTCGAGCGCATCCAGAGGAGGGCAACAAGGCTGGTGAGAGACTTGGAACACAGGCTGAGGCAGCTGGGGATGTTTAGCCTGGAGAAAAGGAGACTCAGAGGTGACCTTATCACTCTCTGCAACTTCCTGAAGGGTGGTTGTAGTCAGGTGGGGGTTGGTCTCTTTCTGCAGGCAGCAGCTGACAGAACGAGAGGACACAGTCTTAAGCTGCACCAAGGGAAATACAGGTAGGGTATTAGGAAAAAAGTTTTTTACAGAAAGGATGCTAATGTATTGGAATGGTCTCCCAGGGAGGTGATAGAGTCACCATCCCCAGATGTGTTTAAAAAAAGACTGGATGTGGCACTTGGTGCCATGGTTTAGTTGAGGTGTTAGGGCTGGGCTGGATTCGATGATCTTAGAGGTCTCTTCCAACCTAGTGATTCTGTGATTCTGTAATATTAGACCTGACTGTCCACCCTGCTGGCAATGCTCCTGGTCACCGGCACTCCCCAGAGGCTTCTTTTATCTGTGTGAGGGCCTGGCCACCGTTGCCCCTGGTCCTGCCAGGTCCTGACAGCTTATGTGAGCTGTGGGCTCCTGGCATCTCTCTGGGTTCCACATGAAGTTCTCACAATTTGGGAATCCTCTGGGCACCATATTGGAGTGCTCTGCTGTAGAACAAATTGGCACCAGAGCCACTCCCCTCAGCAACCAGGGGCATGTATTGAGGCTGTGAACCCTGTGCCATTCAAGAAGGTACATTTGCTTAAATCATTCTTGTCAGAAATAATGGGATTAAGTGCCTAGGAATAGACTGAGGGCCAAGGAGATCTGACTTCAGAAATTAGGGTGTTCATCATCTGATTTCCAAAATTTCCCCTCAAATTCCTAAATAAGAACTGTTTTCAAGAAATTGGGATTTTTTTTCAATATAATATCAAATATTGAAATGTTGTTCCCTGGAATTCTTTTTCATACTCCATCTCCACATTTCTAATAAAGAATTCTGGGTTAATCTTTTAGGGTATCCCTGTTCTTAATGCTAAATAATAATAATTACATTGTTGCATGTAAATTAAGAAAATCACAGTTTCTACAATATAGATTTTTTTTTTACCAAATTATGTTACTAAACTTATCCAGACTGTATCCAGATTTAAAAAAATACAGGAAAATAATTTTTTATCTTGTCAAAAATATAAGTTGTCCCAGCTGTATTCCCTTAATTCACTTAAGATATTTTCCATCCCATCTTTCTGTTGTTCTAAATGACACAGAACAGATCATGTTTTCTGCTCTTGGGCACAAATTTTACTCTCGTATATTCCACTCACTTTTCTTCTCATGCTTTACAGAAGTAATCTTTGCACACTCCCATTTTTGCAACTACTTTTGGTATCTTCTTCATGGCCATGATGATGGGGTCACAAACAAAACCACTATGGAGTGACATAGATCCTGTATGTGAGGGGTAGGAAACAGCTTGATAAGTGATCAGAGTATCTGCATTTGTCTCTGCCTCTGCAAGGTACTGCTTTGTGGGATCAGAATAGTTATAGCCTTAATTTTGCATCTAGGTAGAACGAATACACTACTTTGATTTTCTATGCTCAGATATACTCCAGCTGTTCAGTTACTTCAAATTTATTCCAGAGCACTTCAAAATAGATTTTAGTCGGTAATTTTATCTTTCCAGTGATGATCTAATACACAGATGAAGCTACAAGTAATTGCATTTAAAGAATTTTCATATTATATAAATTCAATAATAAAAGCCAATGACTGTAAAATGTATGCGTTAAAATTGATAGAATACTTCTAATTTATTAATAATCAGGAAATTTGTTTATTACCTAGTCTACCCTGAATTTTTGGAATTAAAAAAAAGTGAATTTTGAACGAAGAAAAATTACACTATCTAATTTCTTTTTATACAAGAATCATAAATCTCAAGACTAACTAACTAGCTTGTGTTTTTTGTAGAATCTGCTAAGTAATGGTCAGTTAAAATTTTAATAATTATTAATAAATTATGACCACCAGTAATTACAGTGATCATAACAATGTTGTATAGGTCATACATATTACTCATATTTAATGCAGTAATTTTCATTTTTTAATGTATAATTGCAATCCAAAGAGATAGGTACTTCCCCTAGTGTTGAGGGATGTGCTCAAAAAAGTAAAGAGCTTGTCTGGTATGCCATGATCTGAAGCTACATGTGAAAACATCAAGATTTGTTAATCTTTAAAGCAGTGCACAGAACACTGATATTTTATCTGCTGTCCTCCATCCTCAGGAAAAAAAAAAATCCTACGTGTTTCTGAAGTGTGTTGCTTTTAGTTTGACCACCACGAGCTTCATCTGCACTTGTGAAAGCTGATGTAATAGCTGTTTGTATTTCATACAACCATCTCCCAAGTGAGCCATAGGGGTTAATCTGAAGATTAGTAGCTCAAATCCCAGCATTTTCTATATAGTTTTCAATTTTAAAGTGTATGCTGTTATTGACAATCTCCTTTCCTTTCACTTATTAATTCTGATATTTGGAAGGACTGCAGCAGTACCTGAATGACAGCAAAGGTATGTGTGTACAAAGTACATAAGTGATTCTTATTGGGTTTATATACCTATTTATGTAAACATGTATTTTCACAAAAGCTTACTATAAACATGGTTAGCATATGTGATCCTTTATATTTTTCCTACGTGTTCAGAATCTCACAAGGTCATCTACCTCTTGGACTTCGTAGTATATTGAGCATCTATCTAATTTAGCTTATTTTACTGATGAATTTAGGTAATTATTGTAAAATGGTATTTTCACTTGGACGTTCAGGGGAAAATGAAAGTTAACATGTAATTCAGAAATGTACTTTACAGAACAGCAAGGAGTAAATGAATCTTTGCAGTCCTGGCTCCATGTGAAATTTTCAGCCCTCTGTTTGGCTGGAGAAAGCCTAAGTGTGTCTCTGATGCTTCTGCTAATCTGAAGTTTTCTTACGGGATTAAAGTTGTTCTTGCAGTATAAACAGGATCTTCCTGAGGGCTGTATTGGATCATTTTGAAATACAAATAATAATACACTTAAATATTTTTACTCGAGTACTTTAAAAAGTCTAGCCTTTTATCTGAATTTCAAAGATCATCAGTTTATATTAGCATTTTCAAAATAGCATTTGATTTTATCCCTGTATCTAATGCTTTCTTCCCCTTCTCTTTTCCTAATGGCTCTCTAACCTACCAGAAAAGATAGAGCAGTGTCCAAAGGCTGGACAGCAAAAAGACCTCAAATTGGAAATAAATGCCCTTTTTAGACACTGAGATTAATTAGTCCTTGGAATAGTTTAATTGTGATATATTGTCTGTTGTTTTGTTTCTTTTAATGGAGTCCACAGACTTTCAAAAAGAAAAATGTGACCACAACTTGTGAAGCACAAGCCATTTCCAGAATTACAGGGCAAACGCTAAAATATGCAGTAGGCAGGATGCCAGACTTTTAGTAACCAAAACACTTCCTTCAGATGTCAAAACCAATGAAAATGCCTTTCTCTTATTTTGTTACTCTCTTCTCCCTTCTCCTGTTATTTGCCCTGATGTTTGAAGTACTTCTTGCTGTGCTTTAGATCTCAGGCAAAAAGGAATCACTTACTGACATATTAAAAACAGAGTGGGATTCTCATGGGAGATGATAAAGCATGATTGCACTGTAGGGAGAGATAGCATAAAACTCTTCCTTTCATCCTCACCTGATTCCCAACATTTGAACCTTATTTTCCAATGGCATCTGAGATTCCTGAGAGAAGGAAGTAGTTTGCTGGATTATCAAAGATACTTGCTTCAGACATTCTCTGAGCTGTTCATCTGCTAAAGGGGATTGATGAATTTCTGCCTTGTGGTTTGGTGTTTTTGTTTCAGTTTTATTTATTTTCTTTTTTCTCCACATAGATGTTAGGATCATATTCTGGCCTAAGCTAATTTAGGACCCTTCTTGGAGCCAGCAAAGGCCAAGACATGATTTATGACCTCGGTGGTGGAGTAGCCAGTCTCAAGAATGTTATGCCAGTATGTAAGGTCTGGTTAGTGCTGCTGAGGAGAAAGGGAGGAGGAGGCCTCCCCTGAGAGTTGTGAGGCAAAAGGCAGGAGTTGCGAACTACAACAACTGCGTTTATCTATTATCAATTATTAATACAGCCAAATGGAATTTTCTCAGTAATTTTTTCCAACTAAAAGGAAATCCAGAAACACCAAGTTTTATGTTTTCGTTCTTGACATAAGTCTACAGCACAGTCACTGAAGCTGGTGTAGATGTAGGGACAGAAAGGTGAAACCCTGCTCTGTTCCATTTCTGGCTGCTCAGCCTGCCAGGGCTCCCGCTAATACACAGATGCCACTTTCAACATTACAGTAGTCAAAAAAAAAAACCCTGACAAAAAATTTAGAAGAAATATGGGGATTTTTGTCTCAGTTAGGGTGGTTCACTGCAATGCAGGAACATCTTCTGCATAATACATCAGAGTTGTAGCATAGGAGTGTTAGCACAAATGAAAAGTCACATTTTTACAAGAAATGTAATTTGGCTCCCATCCAAATAATCACCCGAATAATAAGAGAAGAGCTAAGTGGGGGAAAAAAATCGTCCCACAGGCCTTTTAAAAAATGCACTTACCATTACTATGCTATGTACTGTGAACAGAGAGGTCTGTCACAACCAGACTTATAAGAAAGCAAAGGTTCTTCTACAGATAAGTAGTTTGTACAATGAAGACTTTTTTGAGTAAAAAGAAAAATCAGTATTTATGCTCACATCACTTTTTTTTATATGGAGATAGCAAATTCAACACACTGGATGGAGCTAAGAAGTTAATTCTGGTGGTTTTAGTATTATTATTATTATTCTGTAAGAATTACTGCATTTGATCAGACGAAAGATCCACATCTTATCCCTAGAAAATGCTTCATCCATCTTCTTAACACCCACATCCCTGAAATTCATATTTTTTTTTAAAAAAGGAGATAAGTCAGTGGATAAGGGGGATTGATGCCTTATCTGACAAAATGACCAAAGCTTGAACACATGCAGTCTAATTGCTCCTTGCTAACTCTGCAAGCCTGACTATAGCCTCTGTCCCCCACTTCCTACACATCTACCTACATTTAAGCATGAAATGGCAGTGTCTCAGGAAAGTCTTTCCTCTTGGGTAATGTGGAGATATGAAGACAGTCTTTGCCATATTAATTTCCCCCTTCTATGAATCAGTAAAATACAATAGGGAAAACACCAGTTAAGTTATTTTAAGAAGAATCAACTTTCATGTTGTAAACCTCGAATTAAAGAAATTAGTAAAAAAAAAAAAAAATACTGTATTTCATGGATTTGGGTAAGGAAAGAGGGAAACCAGAAACAGGTTATCACTGAGATTGTTAGGAATAAAATAAGGTATCTTGTAATTGAAGTATTCTTGCCATATTCTTAAGCTTTTATTCTAAAAAGTGTCCTCATGCAAATGGAATAAATCACATTGCAAACCTTTCAGAAATGCCATTTTCAGACTCTACCTTCTGATGATTACTGCTCTCTTTTTTTCTGTAAAGTTCTATAGAGAATATATTTTAATTAGCTTCCACTTGATACCACTTCATACACACTGCCCAGATTTGACCCAGTGTCTGATCATATAGAATGCATTACAAAAGAACTGGTCATTTGAGTGCTTTAATATAGCTTTGCATTAATGTGAGACATCATTTAGACAAGGCATTAAAAGTGTTATTTTAATGACTGAAGTGTGTAGGGTGGGAAGAAGCTTAATCTTTATAGGAAGAACAATTTCAATTAGCTCTAAAATATTAATTTGTTGGTATAACTATATACTCTAATGTATTTGGCTACAAAAAAATCTAATGAATAATACATTGCTAGATCCCAGTCTAATTCCTGTGTTGTAACTAATACTGTCAGTTGAAAAAAGGAAAATAGTCTTTTAACGTTCATGATTTGGTTGGGGTGCATTTAGTCTGATTGCTTTTAACAACAAATTTTGTTCAGCGTGATTTGACAAGGTGGCATAAATAAGGAGAACATCATGTGGCTATTGGGTTATTCATAGTTCATAAATATAAAGGCAACATTTGTTTCCAGGGAGTGCCTTTCTTTTTTATTTATCTAGCAAATTTAAAATGCATTGTGATTGACAGGAATACAGTATCCACCTGTGGAAAACATGAAGGCTTTATCATAATATACCCGGGTTCTGTTAATCCTGAATTCTGTGTTTGAGAAGCAATTATATTGTCCTTATGACTCCTGCTAGTCCATAATTTAATTTCTTAGCCTTATACATTCCTTTCCTTATGGCTAGCAGCACTTCTCTCAACTTGAGAATTTGTGAACTTATAAAAGAACTTCTCATAAAATCAGTGGGAGTATCCTAGTTAAAATTGTTAAACCTTGTGCGCCATAAGCATATCTAAGGCCTTGGGAAGTAGATACAACTTTAGAATTTTACCATTTTTCTTAGAAATAGTTTTTAATTACTCTGTAAAGATGTAGAATTGCATTGCAGCTTGTTGATTGCACAAGACCTGGACCTGGAGCTTTCTCCCAAGGCAGTCAATGCATAACATCACCTATGCTAATGTTGATGATTTTACTGGCAAAAAAAGCTTAATTTTATGAAGTTCAAGGCAATTTCATTTCACTTTGGTGTGAGAATTGGTTACAGATAGTTTCAGGGAAGAGTATTGTGGTCTTGCTACTGCAGGGGCTTTTTGCTCTTCATCCCTTGAAAGAAACGAAATGTTCAGCTTCTCTTATGCGGTGTGGCTGTATTGAAGCCTTTGAGGTGACACTGTTGACCTACCCTATGTTCCCATATCACTCTAACAGAATACCTGTGCAAAACATAGTGTGCACCTTCTCAGTGATTTAAAGCATCAATGCTGCTTATTTAAGTAGTCACACTGAGAAAAGAGTTCCTTGCTTTTGCACACAAAAGAATGGAGGCATCTGGTGTCCAGACCTGGTTATAGGTATTTCATTTATAGAAGGAAATGTGATTTCAGACATACTTTGGTGCCAAGAATTCCTGTTGTCTGTTCTCCAGGTTACCATGCCAGATCAGTCCACAGATGCACTATTTTTTTTTCACTAATTGAGCAACGAGTTGTTATGTACCTTTCTTAAGTCCCCAAGTCACTTGCTCAAGTCAACTATCTCTAATTAGGAGACATCTAAGGCTCTCCAGATAACATGTTTGAATCTTTGAGGTGTTTGTTTAGTCTATTTTCATTTCACAGCAAAATTAAAATTTATGTTTAATAAAAAAATAGGAATCAATGTAATAATTTATTTCAGTAATAATCAATTTCTTAATTTACGTTCTCTGGGATAAAAATGCTTCATTTCTTGGGTTGGGGAACCTGCTGCTTTTTCCTTTCTCTACAATAGTTTGCATACTCAGGGATAAAAATACTTCATTTCATGGGTTTGGGAGCCTATGATTTTTCCTTTCTTGACAAAAAAATGACAGAAAGTTAAAGAAAAAAAAAATCAACCTCAGAATCTTTTAAAAGAAGAGAAACCTATTTGCAGTTTCAGAAACTAGGTAAAAGAATGCTTTTGTAATAGATTTCATGCAGCAGTTGGCATTGGCAGTACTGCAAAAAGAGATGTATTCTGTCGTGCTCTGTTTGATCAAGTGCTAAACCCGTGTGATCAATAGAGAGACAGATGTCGGGTGCAGATGGCGATGCCGTGATACCTGGGGCAGAGTGGGCCTGCCAGAATGACAGAATGGGAACAAGGAAGAGCAGCAATGCAACAGAATGTGACAAATGAAATTAGGGTTTATACTAGTCGATAATTTACAGCTAATAGAAAGTGACAGAATTTTTCGGCATACAGCACATTTACTCTCGCAATACTATAGTCAGTGCATTTTTCATGCAAAACAATGGGAGCTGCTACGAAGACTTGGCTCTAGCTATATGTATTTTGTTACATTGCAACTTATACAATTGATATTTAAACAAAGCTAGTAACATCAAACCAAGTAAACACCAAGTGTATGAAACAAGATTGTATTTTCAAGTTTGAAATTAGTCTGTCTGATACTCAGACCTCTAACAAGAAAATGAAGACATAAGTAGCTGTTTAAATGAATATAGAGATCCACTACAGCCACATAAATAAACATTGAATGGCTCTTGTTATTTGGAAACTGAGTTTATAATCTATTTCATTCTTTTTATTAATTATAATGATGGAGAGAGCACAATGACTTTCTGCTCTTCCCCTCTCCAAATTCCAATCTAAAATCCATAGTTAATGCACTTGGCAGTTTATTGTGTTCTATTTTATGCTGATACAGTTCAGAGTAGAATGATTGGTAGCTTAGGGTTATACCCTTCGGTTAAAGGTTAATACCACTTTTATTTCCTTTTCTGGCTTTCCTGAGTTTCGGGAGCTGTGTATGCATATGTGTATACATGTGTATATATAAATGAATGTAATGGGTTAAAATTCAACTAACCGGGCGGAAACACCAAAAGATGTAGTGGTTATCACATTCGCCTAATTTTCATTTTAGTGGAATAGGATTAAAAGAAAAGCAAAACAGGTTCAATTCAAAATAGAAACAGTTAGATTTATTAACATACAGTAAAAGTAAACAAACAAAAAAAACCAACTACGAAACCCTCTCAAAAACAACCCCTCTTCCTCCCTAGCAACAATTTACTTTTCCACGAAAAAACAATGCAAAGGGACAAAACATCAGAACTCTTAAGTCAGCATCACTTAATAAAATAGTCTTTCATTCAGTCTTTTGAGAGAGACAAGTCCCTCCTGATTCTTCTGGTAACTTTTCACAAGAGACACAGTCTGTTTGTGACTTCCAGCTCTACTAATGCCGCCCGCCCGACACTGCATTATGTGAGCCTCTCAAAATGTAGCTTTTTATATGACTACATAAGGGCTTGTGG
>WBMY01010275.1:203558-250126 GCA_013397315.1 Donacobius atricapilla | reverse complement strand
TGGCTCCCGGGGCCTCCCGGGGCCTCCCGGGGCCAGCCGGCCCCTGGGCCCGGGGCCCTCCCGGCCCGGCTGCGATATTACCTCATGGCGCGGAGTCCCGGAAAGAGGGCGGGTCTCCTAAGATTCCTGTTTTTAAGCGGTGTCCCAGAGGGTGTACGTACACCTTTTACCTGATTGGCCAGCTTAGCTGTTAGTTCCAAAATGGATTAACAATTGGTTTTTCTTACCATTTATGCTAAACCAATACAATGAAAAATATATGCACACGCATATATAAATTTAAATACATATATATGGAATTTTAATATGTTCAGAATGAACATTCTCTTCCATTACACTTTCCAAGTTTACCCTGTTGCCAACTCTAATAAAAATAGGGATCTCATCCTATAAAAAACTAAGGCTATCGAAGTTGTATTTATGACTGAAAATGTAATGTAGTGGTCAAATCTTTTATTGTGCAATTTAACATGTTCTATTTTCTGGGCAAAATTAATGGATATTTTATATATTCCTTTTTTTTTTTTTTTTACAATAAAAGAACAGTTATGGTGTATTCTGCAGACTTGATTTTCATCAGTTCTGAGTAATGGGTCTTCCTTTAACAGCCTGTAATATGGCATTCAGCAAGACAAACCCTGAATCAGAACTGAAAAATAAAAATCTGTTTTGCTCTTCTTTTCTTGATGCCTCCTGCTGCACAGCTTGATATATTTTTCACACTTAAAGGTAAATATCTCTTAATGCTGATGTCACTTGATTTTTAGGGTAAAATCTGAACTTAGTTTGGACACAGTAAACACAGAAAATCACCATTATGAACACCAGTACCTTTCCTTCAGACCTCTGACAGTCTACCCAGGTATCTTTCACACTCATTTCTATGGTGTGTTAGTTCCAGTGGACAGTCATTTTGACTTGATATCATGATATTCTCACATAGGTGAGAGAAGACTTTTTCAAGTGATTTTTCTTTCTGAAGCTGTGCAAATGTCAGTCTGTTATGTTTACATAGACCACAATTAAAGTTTCATCAGTAATTCCTTGGATAATGGTAATTTGACAAAGAAAACTTTATAGGCTGTTGATATGCATGTTTTTTAATAAAACAGTGCATTTTCCCATTTTTATGTGCTTTTTGACAACATTAATTTCTTGCTTTTCCCATGCCTACTGACAGTATGTATCTTTTTTTCTGCCTAGGAATCTAGTTATTTGCAGAAGGTTTGGGCACCAATAAATTCTGTCTTTCCTTGCAAATTCAGGGCCCCAGATTCATTTAGTCAGAAAAGGAGCTCTTATTTGTCATCCTACACTAAATATGGTACATAATTTTTCCCTTCACTAAATATGGTACATACAGTTGGAATTTTACAGGTATGAAAAGGAAGAGTAATTATGTTCACACTATGTTCTGCATTTGTATATTTGCCACGGGTGACAGATATTGAAAATGTATCATACAATTTTTATAGTTTGATTGATTGTTTCTGTGAAACTAGTTTTAGGGAGTATGCCAGAAACTTGCTGTTTTTACCAATCCAGATTAGTGGTGAAAACCATGCTGAACAACTTACCTCCAAAATGTCTAATACAAACGCCTGTACTTGCTTCAGATTTATCTAATACACTAAGCCTGCATTTAGTAATAAGCTATTAACCTTGAAACTCAAACATCTTCCGAAGGATAGTCTCATGCACAAAAGAGAATGTAACTTATTTGGTAATATATTCTTGCCTTCCCCAAAGTTGTAGCCAAGCAAAACAGAAGAGACAGCAGGTCTTCTCCTCTGAGCACTGGCACGGTGGTATCATCTTGGAAAGCCAAGCTGAGAGAAGAACAATCATCTGTGATATTGAGAGTGGCATGTTTCAGGTGCCATCAATCCACATACATGTGCCCCAGCTGCTACACTGGCTGAAAGGGCCTCACCTGTTGAAAGAGATCCTCTATTCAATAACTTAGGGAGCTGAAAAAGGATGAGCAGATGTATCAGCAGGAGCTGGCACCAGATTAAGAAACAAATTAGGACCAGGGGTTTCTTACCACTCTCTTGGCTACAGGTTCAGGCCTGTAGAAGGGATAACACTTTATGCAGTCAGAAGCATTCTCAGAGATTTATTTTGATTCACACAGAAATTCTTCTAGTAGACTAGCAGGTTGTTCAAGTGGTAATTGTGTGGAGACTTTCTTGTAGAAAACTTTGGTGAGCAAAACGGTATCAAATGTTCATTCTCCAGTCTTCTATGGCCATCTAGAAATTAGCTAAGCATTTTCAAGTAGCTTCTCAAGTACTGAAAACGTGCATTGGGTATATGGTTAACTGAAAAGTTCTAAATATGTCTGATGCTATATATATCATAACTGTCTAATATTATCAATTACCTGTATGATCACATTGTGAAGTCTTTTACCATTATTATGATTTTATGGCTTAATGCATAGTTATGTTATCTCAGGTATGACATGCTATGTCCCTTTGTGAAAGCTGGAAGTACCAAACAGCTCTATTTCAGTGACACTACACAGCTTTATCTGAGCCCCAAAGGCAACCATTCAATTGTATGAGGCTAGATTTCTAATTTAAACACATCTAAAGATCTTTTGCTAGAGATCACAAAAGCCTATACAGTTTTTAGAACAAGGCAGAGGCTGTCAGTTTGCCATATATGAAAGCTCAGTGCACCCAGAGCTTGAGTACTCTGTGCAGCTCTGATCACAGTTGAGGAAGGGCAGCCAGAGTGATCAAGGGAGCAGCTATCTTATGACAATAGACAAAGAAACTCCTCCGTCTGGTGAAGAGAAAGCTGAGGGGGGAATTTGATACAGGCTTAAAAAATCTTGAAGCTGGTGGATAAAGTGAATGAAGAACTGTTATTCCTCAAATCCTGCAGTGCTGAAGGAAACTGGGAGAACAATTTAAAACAGATTATCACGGCAGCGAGTTAACTCTGTGAACTTGATGCCACGGGAGCCTGTGAAAGTAGACAGTATCAGCAGGTTCAGAGAGAGACTGGACAAATTCATGGACAACAGATCTGTAAATGGTACTAAGAGGATGTATCCACTAACGTTCCTAATCCATGTGTATGCTTGGGAACTCTTAGGGGAATGAACCGCAGAAGGAGGCCAAGTTCTCATATTTTTACTAAATAACATTGCCTGTTGCCACTCTAGAAAAAGAGTCTGAGCTAGACATACACCCACACCCCCATCCCCTCCCCCCCACTGTTCCACCTGGGTATTTTTTATCTTTCTAAAGATGATGCAGTAGCACAAAGACTATAAAGCGAAGTCATTTTCCTGTGAGTACCAGACAGCAGGAGTGCTTCTGAGTTGTGTGTTTTACCAGTATCATTAGTAAAAGAGACTCTTCAAAAACATGTGTGAGGAAGCATAATAAGCAGGATTGTGTTTAATTCTTAAAATTATTAATTCTTAAAAATCACTTCATATTTTAAAAGAAAATGTTGCAAAAAGACAATTTTCATCTGTCATTTGGCCTTCAAATTAGGCTATTAACAGTGATTAGGCTGTGATAGTAAATGAGAAAGGTTTGTATTTCCTTCAGCGAGCACAAAATACCACACACTAATACTGCAGTGTGAATATGGGCACTCAGACAGGGTGCCTAGAGATCAAAAAGCCAATCAAAGGTTTTAATTATCATATATATCAATGCAATATTCCTAACAGTTGGGTTGCTACCCAGAGCATCTTTCTGCAGAAGATTGATCACTGCCATATTCTAGAGTCTTTCCTTCATCACTTGCATTTTGATGGCACCTATATCATGTTAAAACTGGCATATCTCCTTTTTAGCAGGCACAATTCCACCTAACAGATGGCCATGATGATAGACATGCCAAAGAACCAGTATGTGTATCAAGTTTGATTATTAGGGATAAAATTCCTATCCAAGAACGTTTGAGTGGCATTCTGCACCTATCATCTGAACCTATTGGTATGGGTTGAAACAAATGCTGTTTCGCTGAAGTCAAGGGATGTGTTAACTGCAAAGTAGGGAGTTGAGGACTATGTAATTTAAGGTCTTGGATGTAAAGGCCAGTGCTTCTGGATCACTCACTCCACTTTAGTAAGATTCAGTCACAAAGCAAATTGTTAACTTCTACTGCCTATCCAATGGCAAAATTTAGTGTTTCTGGTGTATTTCCTAGTAAATAGTTGTTCTTTTTCAAATGACATTTTAGCTGCCCAGCATAGATCTCACTGCACCACAGACAGTGCAAAAATCTGCTGAAAGGAGAACTGAATCACAGGCAGTTGGAACACCAAGCAAAGGCTTATGAAAGCTGAATTGCCCATCTCCTAATAGAGACTGTTGTCATAGGGTATGTTACTCTGTACCTGTTTTTCACCACAGTGCGAAACTGTCACATATTTCATAATAAATACCTCATTTTAAAATAGCAGGCACTATAATGACAGCAGAAGTATTTTAATTGGTTTAAACCAAAATTAGTATGTTATGAAAAGATTATATTACCAAGGTACCCACTCTTAATTGTGCCAGAGGAAAATATGAATCATGGGTGTCCAAAACGGCATCTAATAGTCACATGTTTTCCCTTTGAAAGAAATCACTGTGATGAATAAACAAAATCCTAGAATGTAAAAGTGTTAAACTAGACTTTCTGTTAAATATATCTACTGATATTTAGTGGGATTTTATTTCCTTTTTATTTAGGGATGAATAAGATTTTTAAATCTTTTTCTTTGACATACATTTTTACCAAATTGCTTCTAAGACATCAGCATTGATTTCTTTCATATTTCTTCACTATTTTGTATTTCTGTTTTTCATTTTAAATGCAGAAGAAAGGGTATCAAAGGCTCTAACTAGGTGGAATTCAGAGTTTTAAAATGAGACTTTGTCATTAATTTTCCATTTGAAATCGAAACATGTAATCTTGCCTTACAGATGTCTATCCATTATTTATATTGGTTTATCATGGTGTAGCAATACCAGACATTTATTTGACTGGTCTAGTGGGCAATCAAATGCAGGTTTTTTTGATGAGAAAATAGTAATTATGATTTAACCTTTCTGATTCAAAGTCATCAATGCACTTCACAATGCTTTGTGGATGCATTAAGCTATAAATTTCACTTGTGGAGTCCACGTGTCACGCTGATTGAGGTCAGCAGATTGTTCCTCTGAGTTCTCTCTCCCTGGCAGGTGTGCAAAGGCAACCAGGTAACCCAACCATTACTGTCCTTTTTTAGCTGGTACTGCAGACCTATGATCTGTGACTGCTGAACAGGTTTAAGATCTGTCATTTGCAAGTCATGTAAAAAATGTTGAGCTAAAGTAGTTCAACAATCTTTTCCTAATTATTATAAACACATGCCTGTCAAAAGACTAGAATTAAGTTATGTTCAGGGGGATTTTATTTCTTTTGAGTTTTTCTTCCTCAGAATAATTTCTCATTTTTTATTATTATTATAAGGACACAGCTCAAAAAAAGGATTGGAATAAATTAGAGATTGGGTTACTTCGGCAGTGGCAAATTGAAATTGGACTTCATGACTTTACCCTGTGCCTTTTGCAGAAGGAAATAAAACCTGCAGGAGTATGCATTCCCACTACTACTTTTGCCACCACTTTTCTCTAAGGAATGTGAGGAGTGTGTTGGAACACGTGCATAAAGGGCTCAGGCCACAGCTGGCCCAGTGTGTTGGCTGGCACTGCCTGCTTTCATGGTTGCCCAGTGTCCCGTGGGAATATCTCACTGGAGAGGAGATTGCATCCCCAATTCTCAGTTGGTGTGCCCAGTGCCCATCTTTTTTAGAGGCATTCTTAGAATTTTTTCTTTTTTCAGAAAAGCCTTGATTTTTAGCATGTCTGTCTCTCTTAAGTATTTTCTTCACTGACAAGCTCTATAATGCACCATGGTAAAATGTAGGTGCACTAATTTCATTGAGGCACGCAGACAAACTAGTGCTGAAACTACATGAGAGATCTATTCCATTTTTCCCATACTATTCCATTTTTTCACTTAAACAGTGAAATATAGATTTATAATAATTATTGGATTTATTTGAAAAATTGTTTAAAAGGGACTATTATGTCACAAGATTTGTATGATGGATGCTGATGACATGGATTTTTTGCCTTTTTTTTTTTTTTCAAAAAAAAATCAGTTAAATAGAAGCTAGGTCAGTCAGATAATTTATCTGATAAGCAATGTTTCTTGTTTAATGGTAATACTTTAAGACCAGTGTGCTTAGTCGGGCATAATTTTTCATCATGAAGTGGTATAGTTAGAAATACCACTGATAGATAAGTATTTAGTATCTGTTCACATTTCCTAGATCAACATATCCACTTTCCATGTCTTTACAAAGTTAATTTTGTGCTCTGTCTCTTCCTTGTGAAATTACAATTTACATTTTGATTCACCATAAAATTTATTTCAAACTTTTCCTACTATTTCGTTCTAGAGATCCGTCTGCTTTTATGTCACAGATGTCCTTTGATCTCAAGGAGACAATTGCTGTTTTACTACTTTAATGAAGCTTGTATTATTATAGGCAAAATGAATATTAGACCAAATGGTAGTAGAAATCCCAGAGGGAAACATGCTTCTCTGTCTGGATCTTGGAAAGGCAGAGTAATTCATTTTACTCACAGATTATATTCAATAAAGCCATATTCCCTGTTCTTATTTACTTTTTTTTTTTTTTTTTACTATTATGGAACGGTGTTTCTGTTTGTTAGATTCAAGGTACTAGTCACAATTCTTTTGTCACAAGTTACACATTGGACAGTTCTTAAGTGTTACGGAGAAGAGATAATTTGTTAAAGGAGGTAGGAGTTTAACATGACTATTTATGCTGTTATGACTATCATGACTATTAGCTACTTTTAAGTAGCTAATGCCCATTTCTTACCTGTGCTTTCAACAGACATAAGTCTGGATCATGTTTCACTGCCTTTTAGACCTTTATTTCCTAGAAACTAGGAGGGATCAGATTTAAAAGTGACATTTCATAAAGGAAACAGCAGGGGATGGACACACATGGAGAATAGAAAGAAACAGAAGATAAAGGTACTTGAAGTCAAAAATTAGTTACACATGTGAGAAAGGGATGTGGAAAACACAAATTACAAGAATTTTAGCAGCACACATAATGTCCCCTTTCCCTAACATGACATGGCAGTAAGTGGCCACAAAACATGAGATTTATTAATAGCTTTGATTTTTTTTTTTTTTTTTTTTNTTTTTTTTTTTTTTTGTTCTTTTAACTACTTTTCCACCTATGCAATCTACTTTAGCCACAGGCTCAACTTTGGGAATAAGTACTGATGTTTGCACCGCACTGCAGGGATGAAGGTTTAATTCAGAAGTGTCTTTGGGCATTACATCACTCTGTAGAAAAATGCATACACTGCAACTGAGAGCATGTCGTAAGGACACTCTAAGGTCTGCTGCTAGATGTCATCACAGGGAGAACAGGCTGCTCAAAAGAAGGGCATAGTTTGACTAGAGCAGTGGCAATTACCTCAATACAAATTGATTTGACAGCCAGAACAATACTGGTTCTTATGCAGATGTGCAAACACAAGTAGCTTCACCTATCTGCTTTCTGACCCCATTCCACATCTGAATCTTGAAGCAATACAAAAGATAGGGAAAGGGGAACTCCTCAATCAGCACTAAAGAGTGGTAAAAAAGCCATAATAATTATTGCTTTTTAAATTATTAAGCAAAACTGAATCATCTCAGAATATTAAAAACTTCCAAGAGTTAAATCCTTCTTAAAGAGAAGTGGTAGCCCTAGGAATCAAAATGACGACGTGGCCCACCTGAGCTATTTATCTTCTGGATACAATGTGGAATTCTTTATAATACAGGTAAAATAACTTGAAAACATTTGGTGCCTGTGAGAAAAAAAGCTAAATATGTTGTCAATTCTAAGTACAAGGTAGACTTTTTTTTTTGGTGGGATAAAAATTTGATTTCTTTTTTCTGCTGCATTTTTTATAAACTTATGTTAGAGACCAAATAGGAGCTACGAACAAAGATTTCAAGTGATGAGCTATCCCATGCCTGTTTACAAGTCAGGATTTCATTTTACATAGAGTTCTCTATAACAACTTTTTAAAATTTAAATTAGAAACATGGCCAGCAATGCATGCAAAATGTTCATTCATTGTAGTAAACTACAAAAATATTGCTTTTATGCAATGAGAATGCCATTGTAGAATTTTAAAAGGCATAGAAATAAAAGACTCCGTATTGGAGTGATTTAAACAAACTCACTAGGATATAGTAGATGATTAAAATACAATCTATAATTACATTACACTGGTATCAGGTAAGGATAAAAGCCTATAAATACACTGGGGTCAGGGTAAGCATAAAAAATGAAACAGTTATTTGAATAATCTGAGATCAAGTTGCAGTAATTAAAAATGAATGTATTATTCAAATTAAGGAATTAGGTTACAACACTCCTCATATGAAAATATTATTGTGACAGACTGAAATAAGTTGGAAGTGATTTTGATAAAAAATTGGGGCAAGAAATGTAATGATTTACATTGGGGAAAAAGTAGACAATTATGCGGATGAGAGTATTTGCAGCTCCTCCTTCAAATCCCTCATCAAAACTCATACCTTTCAGTTGGCCTCCAGGAATTATCCACCACCCCTAGCCTATTTCTGGACACTGCTCTTTCAGATACACAGATCAATCCATTAAAAATTAAACGTGCTGTAGCTAAGGACTCTACATGTACTCACAAAGGAATTAATGGGATCTGCACCCACTAGCAGGCATATTGCTTAATCTACCCCACACATTGCTGTTTATCCATTTTCATTGCCATTCCCCAGGTCATTTCTGTAATTTGTCTCCTGCTTTTTTCTTTGTCATCTCCTGTCACTTTGGAGGCCAAAGTCTACACATAAGACTGACACAAAAAGGTGTTATTTATGTAAATAGTTGATGGCCACTTGCAGATTAAGTACATGTTATTATAAATAAAGGTTCTTGAAATCTGACCTTTCCATGGCAAACTCCTTGGGGCAGGAACCTGCCTGGACATGCCTTGAATATGTAAACCAAGGATATTTAATTATTAATAATAATTAATAATGAAAGAATACAGAAAGAGACTTTGTGGTTTTTTCAGGTAATAGCTTTCATATTCTTTATATTAATTAGCTTTTACCAATGTGCTTGAGAGCCCTCTCGGAGCAGCTCTTTGCAATTGCCTGTAGCAGGACAGTTGAGAGCTGCTCTGCAGGTGCACATATGCCCATCAGTGGACCTATCTGAAATTCTCCCAGATCAGAAGACAGAGCAAGATCAGGAGTAGATTTCTTCATTTTTGCCCAGAGGATGCTGCCTGAAATTCTCCTCAATCCTTTCTAGCATCTGCAAAAGTCTGTTCAGAAGATAATTTTGCTCACTTAAAATAGGCCTAGCTATGCCCTCTTAAATCCTCAGTTGATCTTTTTATTATCATATAGTATATTTAAGCCTCTCATTCTTATCTGTTAAATCCTTCATACTTTTCTAATCTCTTTTGTCTTCCCCTCGAAATGCTGTGTTTGCTTTCTCCAAGAAGTGGTTGTTTGTTCATTTTATATCTTTTTCTTCTGCAAAGACTTAGGCATTTCTCAGTAAGTTGTTCATACTGCAACTTCTTTCTGGTACTGTCAACTCTTTCCTTTAAATTCTCACTCAAATATATTATCTGGATTGTCTTATGTATCGCTTCCATTTCCAGACAACTGGACCTATCTCTTAGATATAGATTTGATATCTGAGTAATACTTAAAAGGCATGCAATTATACCTAGGGGACTTCAGATCAAGAAATGGAATAGTCTTGAATGACCTGTCAAAACCAGCCAGATGAAGCTTAAAAAAATAAAAAATTTACAGCTCCAGCTATTTCCATTTCTCCAGCATAATCCACTCTTCACCTGTCTGTGCAGTTAATTCAGCTAATAGTACCATGAACAGATAAATGAACAGTGAGAGAAAATGTTAATTCAGATTCAGAGAGATGCCTTGTGTAGAACTCCCCTGAACTGATAAGTGAAGGATGCAAGGCNTGTGTCTTCTCTCTCCGATGCCAAGAGCAAGAGCAAAAAAAACTGTCCCCACTCCTGCCCTTTATCTCCCAAAACCTCGTGGTATCAGGTATCACCTTTTTTCCCATCCCCCAGAGAGAAAACTCCTTGAGACCAAAGAAGGGTGTAGCCCCCGTGCTACACCTTCCTAGCCGTTCCTATTGTTTAGGTTAAGCACCCATAAGTACCCAGCCATTAGTCTCCTAGCGACTTTTGTGGGAAAAAATTCTATAGAAAAAAAAGAAAGAAAACCAAATCTAACCCCCAACACGCAGTTTCGCAGATAGTTTGCACGTCTCTGGTAGTGCCATTGAGTCATGTGCTTAGACCAGCTGCAGTGTACCTGTACAACAAAGTCTCCAACTTTAAAAATAACCATCTGTTTAGGAGAACATCATCCCAGCAGACTGATCACAGTAAAGGCTTGAGAGAATTCTTGTAGTGGCCAGTAAGTCAGATAGTTGCACATGTATATATGTGCTACAGTGTATATGTTACCTGACTGGCTTATAGATTGACAATAATCAGTTACTTATTTTATTAGTTTGTTTTAATGAAAACTGATAATGTGGGGTGGAGTACAGGGCTGCAAGTAGATGGGAAAGAAAATGAGAAAAGAGAATGAAACAGGAAAAAGTTACCAACTGAGAACCCTTTAGCTAAAAAGACTTAATCACGGAATAAGAAGCTGCTCTGAAAGGCATTTTATGTTGTTATGTCAAGCAGTATTTCCATGGACTGGGGAAATGGGTCTAAACTGTCTCTCCTACACATGGGCAATATTTTCCATTATGACGATAGACACTAAATCCCGTTTCCACTTCCAGGGCATAGAGAGCATCGATTTTTCCGGTGTCTTAATAAAGAAGTATGAGGACACATTTTTTGAGATAGGATAGTACAGGATCATCTGCTCAGAACCAAGAAGAAACACATTAAGGGAGAGAGTAATGGAGCATTTTAATGATTCTGAGTTTTAGATGCAGATGGCTATCCATGTGAGTGCTAACTTTTAGCAAAACAAAAAGATATGAGACAGTGAAGCATCTCCAGCAGGTTGTAGATACTGTGAGGTTCACTGCTTGTAAACTGGCTAGCGTTCAAGAGACTGTGTTTGGGTCTCAGTCATACGTAGGTTAGGCAATGATGAACTACAGTTTTCCTTGGTGCCAGATTGCATTCCATTCACATAGCCCAGAGAGATTCCAGGTTGTTCATTATACTTTGTCCTGGTTAAAAAGGAAGAGAGGTAGTAGATAACATTTAGTGTCCAATAGGACTGGCCAAAGGAGTGCAGCGATGGGTTCATGGGGGCAGCGGGGAGGGGGTGACCATGAGAACAGCCTTATCAGCAGGGTAGATTTCCAAGCAGTCGGGGAGGCTTGATAGGTAATTGCTGCCAGTTCTTTCATTCTGCTTCGTAAAAATTTCTATTCCCAGGAGCATCCCAAACATTTAATAGAACTTTTCTTTAATCTCTGTGACCCCTTTACTTAAGAGTATCCTCATACCATTCCTCTTTAAGATTTTGTGAAGCTCTAAGGGGCCAGCCAGGACACAGGGGTTCATGCCAGCACTACGGGGCTAGCAGAATTTCACCTCAGTGTGTAATCCCTTCTCCTCCAAAAGCCAGATAGTTCTTCAGGGATCACGGCATGCTTGACATCAAATTTCTTCATTACTCTCATGAGACAGAGATAAGTGTTCAAAGGTTTCCACAAACCTTTAACATCAGGATTCCCACGTGTTTCCATGGGAGTCACGCACCCTGGAATGCTGTTTTTGCTCAGCAACAGAAATATTATGAAGTGGCTGATACTGGATAGTTTCCAGCCTTGGCTGCATCTTTTCACTCTCCAGTTTTGCGGGGGAATGATTTAGGTAGAAATAAGCACCTGTGTGGTTGTAGGTAAGCACAGGTGATTTCCATGAACACCCTATAGGCAGGGGCAGAGATCACCCTGTGCTGCCTTTGCCATCTGGCTGCAGATCTGGGGTGCCAGGCCAGAGGAGGGGGTGACACAGTCCCATACTGCTGTGTCACAGCCTTGTGCTCAAAAACTGACCCTCCCGAGGGCTCCAGCATCCACCACAGCCTGCCTAGCCGCGGAGGTGGCAGCGCCTTCGTGCCGATGGGCCATCACGGCCCGGCTTCCCTGTCCCCCAAGTGCTGGTGGGAGCGGAGGGGCGCAGGGAGCCCAGCCGCGGCGTGGGCGCAGGGCAGTGCCCCGCTGGGGCCCTTTCCCGAGCACGGAGGGATCCTGCCCAGGGAAGGGAAGCGGTCCCGAAACAGCTCCTGTCGCGACAGACACGTGCATTGCCATCGATACTGTTTGCTGTGCGCGTCAGTGCGGCAGTTTATTTAAAATATCCCCGTCACTACCGTCCGTGCGCCCCGCCGTGAGCGACACACCGCCGCCGCGGGGGCAGCAGGCGAGCTGTCTGTCGTGACAGGAGCAGGGTGGTGTCTGCCTGTCGCGACAGGACCGGGGCGGAGCGGTGTATCGCGACGGGAGCGGGCGGTGCAGTGCCTATCGCTCCGGGGGCGGGGCGGGGCGGTGCCTGTCGCGACAGGAGAGGGGCGGGGCGGTGCCTGTCGCGACAGGAGCGGGGCGGGGCTGGGCCGGGCGCGGGCTGCGGACGGGAGCTGACGGCGGCGCCACAGCGACACCTGCGGGCCGCTCTGGGGAGAGTGGCAGCTCGCTGGAAAACTCTCACAACTCCGTCTCTCTGCGTAGCAACCGAAAGAAATTTTTAACCCCAGCTTTGTGTTTTCAAATATTGTCTCATTTTTTCCCGTACCACTGAAAAAAAAAAAAAAAAGAGTGAGTGTTACACAAGTCTTTTTAAAACTGTGACTCCTCTAACTTCATAGTTTAGGTCAGCATTATCATGCTAAGGACCTCACCTGACCAAATTACTTAATGTTTGTAATTCTTCGCTGTGAGGGTAGTGAGGCATTGGCACATGTTGCCCAGAGACATTGTGGATGCCCCATCCCTGGAAACACTCAAGGCCAGGCTGGATGGGACTCTGAGCATTCTGATCTATGGCAGGGGGATTGGAACTAAATGATCTTTAAGGTCCCCTCCAACCCAAGCCATTCTATGATTAAATGATCTGTATGATGGGTTTGAACTACAGAGTTTTGAAACTTGGTTTTGATCACTATGTTTTAGTGTTCAACAAAAATTTTTCTTTACAGAATTAAAAAAGAAATTTCATATACACACCGTTTTTCACTTTTCCCACTGTTTCACCCCATTTGCTTTCTGTCCCAGTACTGTGGATAGAAACTGAGGTATGAAGTCCTGGTTCAGCCAGCATATTCACAAGTATATGTATTTATATACATGTAAAATTACCTTAGTTTACAAGCATAATTGTCTTGATTGGGATGTATCTTAACAACGAAGTCCATAGGTCCCAATTAAACCCCTGATTTCTTTTTGCAGTTCTAGGGTGTGGGGTGATCAAGGCAACACTAGTGGTAACACAGGGTCAGACAGAGGCCAGCAAACCATGAGGTAGGCAAAGATCATCAGTGAGAGAAATGAGACTGCTTCTGTGAGCATGGGTGACAGGACTGCCTTTAATTTCTTGCATTCAGTGCAATTAACAGGAGGAACCTTCCTCTTTTGCTTTTAGATGCCCAACTTCTTCCCCAGTGATGACATGTTTTTCATACACATAAAAAGCCTCACTTCAGCTAAATAGATCATTTTGGTCTGAATCTGGAAAGTCAATGAGAAATCAAGTTGCATTTAAAACATCTGTGCGTTTTGCACAATTATTTCTGAAGAGGTAAGCTGTTCGTCAGTCTCTGGTCACAGTCTTGCATTCAGACCAGGGGGTGGCTGAGAGTGCAGATTGCAGAAGTATTTGGTCAAGTGCATTACACTAAATCATAGTGCAGTTCTCTGTTAAATTCAATTTTTCATGCAGACACATCTCGAGGGGCTGCTGTTCCCTGCATGGTATCAGTTCTGTGTTCTCCCCCTCATACATGAATATTTTAGACGTTTAGCAACGTGATTCTTCCTTTGGGATGTATCAGGTTTAGAGCACCTGTATTTGTTAATTTTGAACTTTGTCTAAACACTACCACCTTTCTCAGGACTAAGGCTGTCAAAAGTTAGAAAATAAAAGCAGGTAAATTCTCTTAATTTTTAGACATCCTCTCAACAAGAGAGGTGAAATGCTCTTAAGGGTGACCTGTAGAAGTCCAGGGGGCCTGCAGAATGCCTCAGACCCTGGCAGACTCCCCCTAGGGAGCCAGTATGCTTTAACTGGCTTCCCATTGAAGCAGCTGTAAGAACTGAATACATAAGAAAGAAAGGTAATGAAAACTGACAAGTTGAAAAGAAATTGAGAGTTTAATCTGTAAAGTTGTGCTTGAGGGGGCTTCCATCATGATATTCCTATGGAGTAGCAAAAAGAGAAAAAAAATTAGGAAACTGCAGAGTATGATGAATTTACATAATTTTTTCTTGCACCAGGCGGTATTTAATAATTCCTTTTCTGCCACTTTACTGCACCTTTTGCCTCTCAAAAAGAGAAAATGAAGTATACAAAACCTGGCATTCATAATGAATGTGTGAAATGCTCACAGATTATTTATAAGCATGCAAGTTATGTAGTTGTTGGAGATTCTCTCCCTTCTGCTCCTGCTTGGTGATGAAGAATGGTATTTTAATAGGCAGATGGTAAAGACAATTACAGTTTGGGGCTCAGCTGGGAGTTACATCAGTTTATTGCAAATTATTAGTTGATAAATGCTTTTGTTTACAAGCAAAGTCTTAAGCAGCTTTGTAATCAGTTTATCAGCTGCGAACTGAATTTTGACAGCTTGCCTTTGGGTATACAGTCACTTTTTTCCTGGCCATTTAGAAATCCTGCTGACCAAGCAGGCACAATGGTGGTTTCTATTCTCCTGTATGATGCTCAGCAAACTGGCATTTTTTATTAAGCCTGTTTTGGAAGAAGTCATCAAGCGCAGAATCCTCCTCAATTGTTAATCAGTGTTAGTGTGTACAGACAGAATCTCAACGATTTGGTCATTTTTTTTTTCTTTTTTTTTTCTTTTTTTTCTTAAAGTTCCATTGTGACCAGAAGTAGCTCAGTCTTTGCCTTCTGCTGTTAACAGTCTCTTACTAGATGAACGAACTGGAAGACTGCTGGTGGTTTACAATATGTGTTTACCTTGGACATTATGTAGACCTTGGAAGGAGGAAATGCTTTTGATCACTGAGAGTTTTCAGTCAGTTTACTTCTAGCTCCTACTTTAATAGGCATAACTATAATACCTGGGATTTAACTCCTTTTGAGGAAATCTGGGGTATTGGTATGGGGTTTTGTGTGTGGGTGGTGGTGGGTTTTTTTAATGGGGTACTTTTTAAATAGAGAAGACTGGGTTAACATCCTTATTATAGCTTCTATGGTGTTTACATTTTAGAACATACTAAACGTGCAAATCTACTTTTGTTTAGTTGCTTGTTTAGTAAGAGAGACACTGATGTGTCACAGAGTCTTGTTTCCACTGCAGCCAGTGTAAAACATTCTCATCACTTATGTGGGGGCAAGACTTTCTGGAATTAGGAAGTGCCACTTTTCTTCCATGGTTGTTACAGCTGAGGTGAACTAGTTCCTGAACTTCAACCTGTGAGCTGAACGTTAACACGAGTAAAGGTCCGAGATAACTCACAATAATAGCAACTGTTTTCTCTGGGTTACAGTGCACATAACTAAATGCTCCAGCTTCTGTTCATTATAAAAGCTGGCTTTTGTTTCTCATAAAGCAGTAAGCCTTTTCTGGAACATGGCCCCTGTATTGAATAAGCAGGCAGGTCTCATAACCAATGTTTCTTGCTTTGATTTTACCATTCTAAAACTTCCCTATTTCTCCTTATATTTATTGTGTTGCCTACCTTTACAAATACAACCTATCACTACAGCTCCTTCTATATAATTCCTCCTTCCGCTCAGGTGCCTTTGCCATTCATTCTGCATTTGCCCAGGGGCAAGAAATGAGTCCTACAGTAGCAGGTGCAAGACAGTAGAAAATCCATTGATAAGATGCAGTGTACTCTGCTTTTCCTGTAAGAAAGAGGTGCCATTAAAGCATATCTATTGTCTCATTTAATCACCTCCTTTTTTCATACACTCCAGCCTCACAAAATAACTCTGAAAAGACAATCCACAGGCATGATTGTGTTTGTAATGCTACAAAAAGGTCACCTTACAGCTGTGCTGATATGGAAACAGGGATTGCAGGAATGTGTGTATCCAAAGCCCTGCTACAGAGTAGTTGGTTTCAGTGGTGCATTTTCTCTGTCTGTGAAACCTGGTGCATCCACAAAAGCTGGGGGGAGCAGTGGGCGTCACCTGGGAATGTCTCCTGGGAAGCTCTATGGAAAGTGTCCATTCAGTGGTCCTGTAAAAAGTAAAAAGGGAGATGAGTGTGCTCTGACAGTAAGTTCTAGCTCCTTTGCAGTGGTGGTGGGAATTCAATGTGAGCAATGTCAGCAAGGGCTTATCGGGTTTTTTCAAGCTGTTTATCATTTTCTTTCTGAAGGCTCAGTAAATTCTAAAATAACACTCAAGTGAGGTCTAATACAAATGTAAAAAAGGTGTAGCACTCAATTCTAAACAGAAGAATTTACAAATAAAAGAGAAGGGGAAGAAAAAAGGAAGAAATCCCTAACTTGGGAAAGAACTCCTTCGACTTCCTTGTTTGAGTTTATGCTGAATTAAGGAAATAGAACAGGTTTAGCATTTGTGGCAGACTTTATTTTCAACCTCTGAGCAGCAGACTTAACTTTTTGTGATGTGGGAGGATATTACAGTTTTCAGCTTCATTTCGGAAGTATTGCCATTTGTGCCAAACACTTAATAGTGTTACGCTGTGGATGTTGTCCACCAGGAGCTGATATCACCTAAGACTTTTTAGAGCCATCTAATAGAAAGATATGTATTCATTCTGATTAGCCCAGGATTTGAACGAGGGTCCCAGAAGAGATATATAAGCCTCTTAAATGCATAGAACTTCTAAGGATATGGGTTTAACTGTCTCCCTCTGTGGTAAATAAGCTGTGACAGCTCTATCGGGGGGAAAATGGCAAATAAAATTACCACATTATTTTCCCATGAATATTTTCGGAGCACTAATCTATTTTGCCTCTTTACCTATTAGAACTCTGTTGAGTGTTACATGCAGACATTTAATTGGAGGAAACACATAAAAAATCCTCAAACTAACAAAATGCAGGCGTACAACAGTGTTAAAAACAAGAGGTCAAAATCTGTTCCTTGCACTCCTTACTCTTCAGAAACACTGTGCTTTATTTGGGCTTCAGCTGAAGAAGGTTTTTGCAGTGTGAATTTGAGAGCTGCTGCCATAAGATGGTGATGTTAGTGATAGTTGTACTGCAGCAAGGGAAAGACCTACCCCTGACACTCAAACCGAGATGCCAGTTTTAGGAGTTCTCTCCCCTAGGACTGGCGAGTTGCTTTCATATTTTTCTTTTCCTCTTTATCAGCTATATAATGCCTGACAGTTTTAACCATAAAATAATCTATTCAGATGAATACACTGTCAGCTGTCAGCATATGACTAAGCTGAAGTCAGACCCAAAGCTCAGGTTGACTCACATGAAGGAGGAAGAGCTATATTCCTAGGGAGTATTTTCTTCCCTGTTTCTGGTCAGAGATCTTATATCTCTAAATACAAGGGTTTGATTTGACTAGAGCCATTAAGCTGAGTATTTTTCTGTTGTATTGCTTCTGGAAAATATCCCTGCAGTTTCTTCATTTTGCCTTTTGTTCAGTGAGCTAAAAATTAAGGCTCCATATTCTATGCTGAACACAAAGATAATAGTAAAAGTGACAACAGAACTGGTTTGTCCACTATATTGGTCTAATTTTTATACAGTGTAATAGATTTTCCACTTTTTTGCAGGCTTATAATATGCAGTGGTTAGTTAAAATTAAAGGTCAAATATCTTTTGGCAATCTCCTTTGATCAGTAAACAAGGAAAAATTATAGAAGAAGCTAGGAAATCATCTCATTAATGTAGCAGTAAAGCTGTTTTTGGTGAGAGTTTGAGGAGTCTGAATTTGCAGGGGTGATTTTTGAGACACTTCACAGAGAAACAGCTGGAACCCCAACATTAAAATGCATTAATAGCAAAAATGCTGTGCAAAGTACATATTTTGTGTACGCATGTGAAAAATGCTAAGAATTATTTAGTAACTGGAAAGACTGTTCACAAAATGCCTTTGATTTATTGCTGTATATACCACAGATCCATATCACATATTCCTACATTATTTTATTCAAAAACTTGTATGAACCATGAGTTGGCATGTTGTAGAATACTGAAAAGGCATTAATCAACCCAAATAAACAAGTACATAGATCTATCTAACAACTATGAAGTAGTTAATAAATTTTTAGCAATTTTATTACAGAAAAGAGGTCTAAAAGAGTAGTGCTTAATTATCTGGACTCCTCTGTGCTGGGCTGTCTTTTGATTGTATTAATGAAGCAGCTGGCCCATTGTTTCTCTTTAATTCCTCTATTGTTTTAAGAATATGTCACAGCTCTTTATTCTTTTATCAGGTGCTGTGCAGGAGGATTCACACAATAACTCATATTCCTACTGTATTTGCCAATGCACAAAGAAACCTCCAAAGCATTTTTCAAAGAAGGGGCACACATAATTTATAAGTTCTGTTCCTTGTACCACTCTACTGTCAAAAATTTCAACAGTATTGGATTTGAATGAATTATAATTTTTTATTAAACAATGTGTCCACATATAGATATATGTACTTTGTTCATGTCAAAAATTAGAGATCTGCCTGGTAACTTGTGCTGTACTGAAATGGTATTCAATATGCTGAGTCGTCACAACCCCATGGGTGAGAAGCAGAAGGAACCCAAATATGAAGATCCCATCCTATTGTGATGTGCAAATTTTCCCTAAATGCTTAACCTGTGGAACAAAGGAGGGAAGAAAATAAATTAACTCCAACCCGCATTACCATTACTAAAAAAGCAAAATTTTTTGCAAGTTGGAATGTTTTATTGGGAGAGGAAGGTTTAATTCAGTTGATGGTGCCTGGAAGTTGCTAAGAGCAACAGTCTGTTGTTTAAATAAATTCTGATAGTCTTTTGACCCTTCTTGCAAAAAGATGTGTGTACAGGAAATGGGCTATTATGTTGTTGCAGCAACGCAATCAAGTCCAGTAAGCTCAAATTTTACTACACAAAAGTAATACTTTGGAATTAACTGGCACTGAAAGCTGCTTTTAATAGAAATTTCGATTGATTTCCTAAACTTCTCTGAAAGGTGTGTGGCATTTCTGGGTCAAAAAAACACAAGACTCAGATAGTTTAGCAAGGAAAATCAACTGATAGTAAAGACAGGGAAACTGGAATTTGCTTTTGAATATATGTCATTATGCTTCTCAATCTGTGAAACACATCTACTCGGTGGAAATGCTGGTTTGAGCTGCTTGCTTTCTTAAGGTACTTTTCCTAAAAGCAACAGTATGAATCAAGAGGCTTAATAGTTTCATCCATTTTGAAGCTCTTTTTCCCAGGGGAATTAGGTGAGTCTGACATTACATATAACCTCTTTTCAGACTCTGATCCACAGATTCCAAATTATCATTACTTAGGGCCTGCAAAACATTAGTGGGGGAAAAAACCCAAAAAAGCAGCAGCCCACCATCACAAGGCTCACTGTGCAGAATTCTGTGTTTTCCATGGAAGTGGTATAGGGTTCTGAGGATCAAAATGAGAGAACGGCCATTTAGTTAAATTTTCAGAGCAAATTCCTTATTTCAAATAGGATAGTAGAGGTCTCTTTGTTTGAAAAAACCCATTCAAATGTAGAAGAAAAGAAACGAAGGGCTGTTAATTTTTTTTTTTTCTATTTTAGGTGTCTGTCTTACATAAAATAAAGTTTTGAATTAGCATGCATATCTATCACCATATTACTCCTTATTCTGAATACAGAAAATAGTGTATTACTGCATCTAAGTATGATTTAATTGGTTCAATTTACTATATATTTTTTATACTAAGTATGATTCCATATCTTGATGAGTCCAGATGTAGTTACGCTTCTAGTTTACAGCATCCCATTGCTTGCATTTTATTATTTTTACAAAGCAAATGTCTATCACAGAGATAAATTAGAAAAATTGGGCAAACATGACACATCGCTAAGATTTTTTTCCAGCATGCTATGTAATTATTAACCTGACTTTTTGCCATTGAGGGAAGCCATGAATTACAGATAGCATGGATGAAGTTAAATGCTTTTATATAAGATACATTTTCCTATGCAGTTTTCTATAGGTATGGCCATACAATGTAATTGAAGCTTTGTCAGCCCTGTAGCCTAGCAACAGATAATACTGTTAGGTTACTGAATTGCTCCTGGTTGACAAGTAGGGAGTATTTTTGTGTTTATCATGTTTGCTAATGATGGGATCCTTTCCAAAAGGCTTGTCTTAATCTTAATTAGAGTTTATCAGCAGAGGTCTGCTTGACATTGTGCAGACACTGATTTCATAAATAATAAAAAGTGCAAGTGAAAAATTTGGCAGGAGAAGAAGATATTTAAGACCACTGATTCTTGTAAGAGCACCATGAATTTCCAAAATGTAATCAAGTTTGAACTGTGACTCTATTCTTTATTATCGAAACTTGCAGTACACTCCACTGCAGTTTTGACAGCAATTATGAGTATGATTTATAAGCTTCCTGTTAGGAACCAGATCTGTTTGCACAAGAATCTTGATCATAAACATTACAAAGAACAGTAAGTCCGCAGTTTTTCAGGGACATCAGGACCTTACTCTTTCATTTTCGCAGAAAGTTTTTGGTTTAGGTTTTTTGTTATTTAAGGATGTTGGTGGTTTTTTTCAAGCAGATACATTTACAGTGAAAGATGCAGGCAAAGAAGAGAACTCTGAAATAACCTTCCCATTTGGTGAACATTCTGAAGGTATCAGGTAACTGCTTCAGTGCCTGATGTCTTTTGGTAAAGAACTCATGCCAGTTCAACTGGAGTGTAATTTTTTTGCTCTAGTTTGCACATGACATTCTTCAGCTTTCCTGCCTTTTGATGTTTAAACAAATGAGCACTTTTAATTCCTTGAATTCTGAACAATAAAAAGAGTTCAAATAAATACACAATGTTTGCAGACTTTTTAATTTTTTTCTTCTGCTTGACATATGTCTTATATATAATTTTGTTTGATTTAACTATAGATATAAAACAATACATTACATGCACAAGTAGCTTATTTTCAATTTCACAGAATCATAATTACCCTTTTCGAGAAAAGAGCTTTCCAATGTTACAAAGCCTTCTCCTGATCTAAAACCTTCCTTTCTGCACTGCACAAGAGTAAGACTTTTATTACTACTTTACCACGTAAAACCGTAAGACCCCTCTCAGTGTAAGTGGTTGTGATGGTGACGAAATGGAGGATGCACGAAATAGAGGATGCACGAAATAGAGGATGCACGAAACTTCCCGTGCATCCTCTGCATGAGGCACACACGCTTTTCCTTGCTGTTGTCTCTGATGGGCAGTATGATTTGTCCAAAGATAACAACACCAGGTGGGGATTGCCCGAAGACAGGAACACCGAGTAGGAATTGCAGGAGGAACTGTCTGGCTGCTCGCATAATGAATGCATTCCAGCGATGGGGGAGCTGTGATGGTTGCGATTGGCTTTAGTACACATCGGCCTGGAACAGGGTGTATAAAATGCTGCTGCAGACTGGGCCATCTGGGCAAACTGGTGTCCCAAGGTTGCAGGCAGCTTCCATATGGGTTCCTGGGCTCCTTCCCCCGCCCCGCCGCCCCCCGCCGGGCAGGAACGCCCGCAGGGTACATCCAGCCCAAAGATAGGGAGCACGCAGTTTAGAATGGGTGACTAAAAGCGCTAAGATCTGGCCACATATGGAGATGAAATCCTATAGTAGCACAAGGGGGCTTTTTGCTTTGCATTCTATAGGGCCAAAGACTGTTGGCCTGTATGTTTCTAGCTGAACATGTTTATACTATCACCCTTTAGACTTGCTTGTATTACATACTGCATTGACAGTATTTAGATACCGTGTGAACAATAAATATAATCGTTGTCATCCACATCATCAGTGTCATACTTCTTGTGCCTAAGCATCTTCTCTCTGCTGTGTCAGAATGGGTGACCAATGTAATTATTGACAAGAAGAGGCCCAAAATCACCAGTCTACCATTGCTTTCTGACCAAATTATATAACCATGACTGTTTCAGAGGCACTGTCAGTCGCTCCTCCCTGTTAAAACATCTGTTCATCCTTTCTCTTCCTCTGATGCCTGTGTCATCTTAGGACTGAGAAACCTGGCCTGGTAAAGCTTTGTAGAGCAATTTCACTCCTACAAGCTATTTCCAACGAGAGGAACACTTGGTTTAAAAAAAAAAAAATCTAGCCAGCTTAATCTGAACTTCATCTCATATAAATAATAGTCCTTCATATTTCTTTATGAAATCTTCATGCCTTTGCAAATATTTCAGGCAAACATCTTCCTATCTCCTTCTAATCAGTGCTAGTACTTGGCTATAACTTCTGTATTATCCCTTTGAAAACCTGTTGTTAACACTGCTCCATGCTTAATGAAAAGTTCTTGTGCCCCTGAGAGACTGCTGTATATATATAAGTCAGTTGTGTCTTAGCCTGTAGAAATGTTTGTGGGAAGAAATTCCTTCCTGAGTTTTTGCTGCCACCTGTGAGGAAACCCTTATTCCCTGCCAGAGGTGTCTAGACAGCATAGTAATTCATATGATAGTCATGACTGGAACTTCCTATTACATTTGGAAGCCTCTGTCAGGTTCTCTGCACTTGACAGTGCTTTTTCTGTCTCTCTTGACCGACTTGTGCTCTTTGCTTGACTGTGCAGTAGAAGGCTCAAGAAGACTTCTCTTCCACAGTCTTCCCGCTGTGTATGAAGGTCAGAATGTTTGCATTCACTGCATTAAGGGGAAGGAAGTCTTTGCGTCTTTCAAAACAGCAGCTCTTGCCTTACTTTGTTCAGGCAAGCACAGAAGGGGGCAAGTGGGGACTGCACTGTGTCCTGTCCCAGTGAGTGACTGTTGCTGCAAAACTGCTGACCTGCATTTCCAGTGGCTGGAAGAATGCATCTTTTGGGAGTTCATCTGGGGATTTAACACAATATCATGTTCTGATGTTAATGTGGATGTATATGTCATGATCACTTAAATGCCTCATTTTCTATAGACTGGGATGAGAGAAAACAAAATAACAGTGTCCTTCTTGGATCTGAATCCTGGTGAGCTGAATGTTTGTATTCATATTTAGGAATGGATTTAACTTCCCTAGTTCTGATTTTCTTTATTAAGCCAAACTAGAAACTGTTGTGCTTCCAAAGCTGTCACACATCCCACCAGGCTGTGCCTGCCGTAGGTGTGACAGTTCGCAGGAGCTGGGTGGAGCAGGCAGCCGGGGTCACTGTTCCCTTCAGCTGTCCGAATTTAATCTGCTGCTGGACATGAGTCAATGCCCTGAGGAGCTGCAACACTAGGAGCCTGACTCAGCCTTTTAGCTGATCCAGACTGATTGCAGCTGGAGACCCAGTAATCACGTTTTTTCCCCCCCAAGGGTACACATAGCATGTCAAGATGTTTGTTGGGATAGAGGAAGTCTCAGTTGGTTATTCTGCAGTGACTCATTTTTATTAAGAGATCCAGTCAATAATAAAGTCTAGAAAGAGCTCTTATTCTGTATTAAAATATACTAAAACATGTCGGTTTATTATTGCACCTTCTGTATATAAATAAGATAGAAGTGCATGTTAATAATGGAAGTCAACTGTGTGATGTTTGAGGCAAAAGTACCCAATTTCAGGTTCTCAAATTGCAGTGTGTGTTCCATGTATTTTCATCTACAAGACTTGTGAAGTGCACTTTAGAAATTTAGCCTGTTTTTCTCTGGAAGAGGTTTTATCCCAGTTTAACTCTGAAGGCTTCTGTATATTTACTAGTTATATCAGGAATATGTCAGATTGTGCTCTTCAGATTTTTGAATTCCTGCTCAGGCATTAGGATTCTGCATTTGTAGAAATTTTTGGTACTATCTTCACCTTTCATCCTCTTATTCTCTAGAGGAAATTACTCAGATTTGCACCATTTAATGTCGTAATCTCGGAGACTAGTAAACCTTGGTATGCTTTGGTCCCCTCAGAGTGAATTGTTTGTAAACTTTGTAGCACCTTAAACTGCTGTACTACCCATGCGTGAACAGAAAGACTTTTCTGCTTTGAAACTTCTACACCACTTGGAGGTGTGGAAGCCTAGAGTATTTTGCCACTGAAATACACTGTCACTGATGCTGTTTTGTTTGCTCATCTTTGAAAGCTAATAGACTGGTTTAATTAATTGTCCAAGATTTCTCTAAAACAATGTCCTAATTCTTCCATTTAGCTGTGGCATATCATACACTGTTGTTATCTCCTATACCAGATTTTTGCAACAAGTTGTTTTAAAACTATAATCTCGTTGAAGGGAAAAAAATGAAGTGCAGTTGAAAAGGCAGTTATGCCGAAAGATAAACACAGCAATATTACTTATCAAAACGAGTACAGTTTTTGCTTGCCTAATGAATGCAACATATAGCTTTCTCTATATATACAAAACCTGAGGAAAAAAAAAGCTTTATAACATATAAAGTATGCAACATTATTTCAGGCATAACTGTATTGGATATGTATCTAGGCCTGAGAGTGTAGATAACACAATATAAGTGCTTTGCCTGTCTAAACATGTTAAATAAATGAGCATTCACTATCGCATTCAAATACATTAGTAGATGTACTCGCATAGTTAATTTTCTTTTTAATGCACTACACGTGACATTTGCAGCACAGAGCTATAGTGTATCTTACTGTTTGATGAAAGTTCTTCCACTTCCCCCTTCCCCCCGTTTTAAACAAACCTTTATTTGAATAAGCCTTTATGAAACAGATCTTTGGCATATCTTCTTTTCAGGAAGTTCAGTCAGTGTAAGCAGAGATAAAGCAGTCATGTTACGAAGAATATTACATAAGGGAAGATTTTTTAGAGAAAGAGGGTGACAAACATAAGGGAGGGGAAGAACGCCCTTAAGAGGAAATCTGATTTCTTTCTTGCAGCTGTTTGGTTTTATTGAGCTGTGATTTTCTATTCAAAATGAATCAAACTTGTAGTAAAGAAAAATTTTAGAGGAATTTTGGTGAAAATAATGAGAGAAGTGCTGCATAAGTTATTTTCACCTATATCTTGATTTTCATAGTGTCAGCTTTTTAGGAGACAAAATGAAAAATTAAAATTATTATCTTGCTGCAAATAGTTAGGAAAACTATCCTCGGATTGTTTTTCCTGTACATGAAAATTCCTATGTTGGTAGAAGGAAGACAATGAAAGTAAAAACTGTATGCATGTTTGCCTTAAATAAACCATCGAAATGAAGAAAAAAAAAAAAGTGTGAAGGTAGCACTGATATTTTTAAATTCTGGAATTTGATATTGTCAATTAAATCTTTCTGCTTATGTTTCCTGCAGGAGGGCAGCTTTGGTGTACCACGACCAAGGCCATCTCGGAGGGTGAGGAGCTGGTTGCCTTTGTTGTGGATTTTGACTCAAGGCTGCAAGCTGCCAGTCAGATGACTCTCACAGAAGGCATGTACCCCGCCCGCCTGCTGGACTCCATACAACTGCTCCCGCAGCAAGCTGCAATGGCATCTATTTTGCCTACAGCTATTGTGAACAGTAAGTGAGGAATTCTATTCTCTGGCAGATTTTTATAACAGCAGCACTTTAAGGTTCGTGTGAACACCTAATGCAGCAGTGGTGAATTCATGACCACCGAAACCACACCACAGCTCAAAGCCTGCTTTTGTTCCCCCATTATCTCAGAGATAAAAAGAGCAGGAAGAGGAGTGTGGGGAGAGCCTCACCCAGAGTACCTGACCTGCCCTCGTGTGGAGGTTCTGTGATCTGTTCCCAGAGGCAATAGGCTTAGAAACTGTTAAAAGAGAAGGTGAGATAGGTTGGCTGGCTCTCCAAGTCCAACCTCTGCGCTGCTCAAGTAAGCCTGTTGCTTACCGCTGCAGTTTCTGGTAATAATTAATGGTATTCAGAAAAAGGAAAGAAACACATCCTTTAAGTGACTGTTTCAAAATGGAGCGGAAATCATGCCTTATAGCAGCCCTGATTTATTGTAGTGTCTCTACTCAGTGTGGTTAATCAAGAATGCTTTCATACCTTCTGGTCATTCAGTGGGCTCTATCATGAACAAAATGCAGCATGCATTCAAGTGCTGTCCTTAGAGAGGAGGGATATGAGTGTTCCTGAACTGGGACAATTCAGCTTGAGCTAAATTTTGTATCTTTAACTATTGCTTATTACTGCTGTTTACCTTTGTACAGCCCTAGTTCCTTATCCTCCTTTCTACATACTTTTCAAATATATTGACTATTACCATGATCCTCACCAGTCATCACTTAGACTAAAACTGCACGTTCTTAGCTCTCAGCACTTTGCAAGTCTGTTCATTTAGACACCATGCTGGAGCACTTCCTCACACCTCCTGTGGTTACTAAGCATTATAATTAGTTATAATGAACTACTGAACATGGTATTTCAGGTGCACATGCATGTGCAAGCGCATGATCTGCCACTCAGTCTCACACCTAATAACACTGAGTCTTGAACAGTCACAACATCTTCAAGTACTTCACACAGGACTAGTTAAAATATCCCTGGTAACATATTCCACGTTTTCCTTTCAATTCCTTTTTCTTTTTAATTGCTTATTTTCTGGTAAACAATTTTGATAGCTATATATTTATTGTTAGCCTATTTTAAAAGATAAACCTTCAAATGTCCATATCATCCAAGTCTTCTCCTCCAAGAGTGAGTTGGAGCAGCCTCATGTCCTTTAGCTAAGCACATTCATTTTTACCCCACCAGTGGGGCAGCTGTGAGCTGACATGCCTGCTCACAGAACCAGCAGTTAGGATTGCACAGGACCTTTCCAAAATAAGGTGTCAGAAGCACCTAAAATGCTATGAAGTTACCACTGTTAGGGGAGGCCTGTGTTTATAGCCAACAGGTGAAAGGGAGCTGCTACCTTGCCAAAAAGGCACAGCTTGTTTCAGCTGAGATCGTATTCTTGTGTAAATCTATGAGGCCAACTCTGGGCTTTGGCAAAGCAGTCAGATTTCTACATCATCACATTTCTGGAAACATCTTTTCTATCAGCACTGACTTTTGCAGAGCCCTGGAAAGCCATGCTGAACATTGCTAAGAGGAGTCTTTAAGTTTATGGTGCATCAGCTCTTGCTATAAAGGTTTTGCAGCAGCTCAGAGTAACTTCTGTGTTCTTGACTCCAGGAAGATGTTAAAATAGCAAGTCTTACTGCTCACAACTTGCCACACTGGTCCTGACTCTGCCTCTGATCATAAGGGGCTATTTTCACATTTCATTGTTGAGTTTGTGAAATTCAGTTTCTTCATTGAAGTATTGAACTAGAAGTCAAGCAACAAGCTGAACAAACTTCTATATTTCTAATGAGGCTTCTCTTAAGCATTCTTTTTCTAGATCTCTGAAAAAGAAAATTGGTTTTGTAGGTTACTCGGGAGATTTTATATGTTTCCTAACATTTGCTAGTTGGAAAAATAAAATTAGATTATCACCTTTGGCTCATTTGGCTTGAGGCTGAATGTTTCATTATATGAAAGTATCCACTGAAATAAATTGCAAAATTTTGGTTTTAAGTAATTAAAACATTAGCTTCAAGTAACATTTGTCTGTTTTGCGTTGCTTTAGAGTAGTAATAGTTTCAGATCCCAGCCCTATATATTTTTCTCTCTGAAATTCCATCCTCTCACCATGCAAAACTCCTCAAATGCATTTCCTCTGCTTGGCATGAAATGGGAGTCACATATTCACTGTGCATAACTGCAGCTACAGACTGTCCAAGCCATCTAACCCATAGGATATAAAGATGGCTGGAAGTCAAACTCATTAAGATAATCAGAAAGTTCAATTCTCTAACGGAATGCAGTCAAATGAATCCAAATAGGACATGTAGCCCATATCAGAATTTCCTATCAGTACTTTTGGACTTTCTTTTCTGTGGAAACCTCAACAGTTCAACTTTTTAAAACCATTTGAGCCCAAAACCAAATGCTCAAATGTCACCTTTAAAGTGAGGCAGACATTTCAAATGATGCAAGCTGTATCAGTAATGTTTTAATTGTGGTGTATGTTGGAATACTAACTGCTCCATTAAATATTTGTGCCTGAAATCCATGCACAATTATTCAGTGGTAAAGGAAAAAAATAAAAATTGGTAGTGGTATAAATATTTTTTGCAAATTCATGAGCAGAAAAATAGACAAGCATTAGCATTGCAATCAGAGAAGCAAACTAAGAAATGTAAATTTTGGCTGCA
Organism: Donacobius atricapilla; assembly: GCA_013397315.1. Classification (NCBI taxonomy): domain Eukaryota; kingdom Metazoa; phylum Chordata; class Aves; order Passeriformes; family Mimidae; genus Donacobius; species Donacobius atricapilla. The sequence continues at coordinate 221,494 of WBMY01010275.1, read as the reverse complement.
TTTGTAAATATTTAGCAAATAAAAGACTCATCCATGTCAATGGGCTGGAGTCTTCAACTTTGTTCAGCCAAAGGAATTGAAACAGAGAAGTTGTCCTATACACATATTTGAAATTAAACATAAACTGTCATGAATGATAATGAATTACATCATCAGCTACATATGCCATGTTTTCAATGCAGACAGCCATTCTTTAAGTTAATTACAGTCTCTAGCAGCTCTTTGCATTCTGAAGTCAGGAGGAGTTTTGATGTTGATCAAGATGTGTTTTGATGACTGCAATTGCCTCACCCTGAGGTCAGCTGTCACAGTCTGGGGCCACTCATAATTTTATCCTCTCTTAGTGTCAAAAACAGTCAAGAGGTGTCCTGAACCAGGTGCAGAGAATGGTCCTATGCCTTTGATAATTCCTGAAATCTGTGCGTGAATGGGAATAGTGTTCATTGACTTAAGCCAAAGGTATAAAAAGGGCTGTTTTCATGATTTAGAAACATAAACAAGTTCCAGTGCTCAAGTGTGGATCCTGTCATAGTTGAATATACTACTGTAGATGTGCCCCAAAGGAGCAAGGATTTCTTCTTGTTCTTACTGATAGGATGGAAGGCTCACCTTTCAGAAAGATCAAATAGATCTTTTGTCTGAGATGTATACATGACAGGTACTGTGTAGGTGCCTGTCCTTTAACAGGGTATTAACACACAAATATCTGTCTGCTTGGTGTAAATATACCATATGTATTATTACTCTTCAGATTAGCAAAGTATGTAGCCTCTAACGCATGATCGAAATCCCAACTTCTGCTGCTGAAAACACTCAGTGCAACCTCTGCATGGTCTCTCCTTAGAGGGATGCTGACACTTTGGGATAGGAGACAATGAAAAATTGCTTTCTTTTCAGTAAATATCCTCTATGCATAACAACAAGTGGAAAACCAACAATTTACTGAAAACAAGAGGACAAGAAATACAGAAGAAATTTCGATTTCTATAATTAACAAGAATAGGAACCAAGGAAATAGACATGCTGCTTAGTATAATATCACATTCAATATGATAGGATCTTAAGGAAAGGTAGTCTAGTCTTGCCTTCTGGATATCAGAGCAAAAGGATTTTACAGTAATAAATGTATAAGCACACTGAAGATACACATCCTTCAGAATGATCTACATTTAGCACTCAAAAATTCCAAGCCCCAGAGCTGGAAAGTCTTGTGCACGCAGAAAAAAATTGAAAGATGCTACCTAATGAGTGTATTGGAAATGTATTGGAAATACAGCATAGTTCCTGAATTATTATTGCATGTTCCCAACAAACATTTAATTTAATTTAATTTTTAAAAATAATCATGTGACAAAAGCTTCTACCAGTTTTTTTTATGCAACTTTTTCTAAAAGTATCCTTTTGAAAGAAACAACTGTCCCCCACGTTAGTCTCTCATCTGCAAGTGACATTTTAATAAACTCATTTCTCTGCTTTCAATGTTTTATTAAGTAAGTATTTTTTAATGTGGATGGGATGGGAATTGATCTAGATGTGTTAATTGGTTGGCACCAAGTGAACTGTGGCTAACCTGCACTTGCTTATACTTGCTTGTAGAGGACATATTCCCTTGCAAATCCTGTGGCATTTGGTACCGAAGTGAGCGGAACCTGCAGGCCCATCTCATGTATTACTGCAGTGGGAGGCAAAGAGAGGGGCCACAGCTGTCAGAGGAGAGTGAGGACAGTGCTCAGCAGATATCCAGTGTCTGCCCCTTTCCACAGTGCACCAAAAGCTTTTCAAACGCAAGAGCTCTGGAAATGCATCTAAATTCTCACAGTGGTAAGTATCGTGTATTTTTGTGTATCATCTTCTAGATTCAGCTTTTTGAAGAGTTATTCACTATAGACATTCAGTAGATCAATGTCTCTCCAAATAGATGCAAGCATTGCATGTAGATAATACCAAAATATCAACAGTTTCTGACCTGTGTTCTACACGAGTACCTCTCCCAGGTAACCAGTGTCATTTGTCTTATCTACTAATCCTCATTTGAATGTTGTCTCTCTCTTAATGTGTGTATACACACATACAGGCAGCATTTCTTTACTGGTTTAGGTATGATCAGGAATCCAGACACAATCAATTACTGCAGGATTGCAGCTACTGAACGTACATACAACAAGAGAACATGTCCTTCTGGAGCAATATTTTTGTGCCCTAGAGGAGGCTTCTTTGGCAGAAGGCCTTAAGGATCATGGTCTAGAACTCTGTGCTTTTACCAGGACTTGTTTCACAGAATCACAGAACCATTAGGTTGGAAGAGACCTCCAGGATCATCAAGTCCAGCCCAACCCTAACCTCAGCTAAACCATAACACCAAGTGCCACATCTAGTCTTTTCTTAAACATATCCAGAGATGGTGAATCCACCACCTCCCCAGGTAGACTGTTCCAGTACTTTATCACCCTTTCTGTAGAAAATTTCTTCCTAATATCCAGCCTATATTTCCCTTGACTCAAATTAAGACTGTGTCCTCTCATTCTGTCAGTTGCTGCCTGAAGAGACCAACCCCCACCTGACTACAACCACCTTTCAGGAAGTTGTAGAGAGTGATAAGGTCACCTCTGAGTCCCCTTTTCTCCAGGCTAAACATCCCCAGCTCCCTCAGCTGTTCCTCATAGGGCTTGTGCTTTTTCATAAAAAACTTCTTGTTTGAAATACTCTTTTCCCTTCTTCTGAATATAAAATGGGGATAGTATTTTAGAATCACAAAAACACACAAAGGTTTGTCTAGGCTGGAAAAGACCTTTGAGATCATCAAGTCCACCACTAAACCATATCCCTAAGCACTACATCAGCATGGTGTAGATGACCAATTTTGAATTGAATTAGGGCTAGAAACACAAGTTAAGAGTTTGCAGGACATTTTGCACTAGACTTTTCAGTAGCAGAGAACACCAACAAACAAGAAAGACTGCAGTGTCGATGTGTGGTGTGTTTGCTTTCTGGTGTGCAGAGCTGCTTCTGGAAAGAAGGAAGGTGTTCCTGATCCTCCCTGTTAAGTGAATGGAGTCTAAATGACATTAATGAATGCTTGAGTCACAGAAGAAAGCCTTACTTGGCTGCAGTGTAAAAACTCCTGGGGCATATGTAGTCTACTCTGTGGATTTGGTGAAGTCAGAAATGTCCCTCTGATACTTGGGTAGCAATTGCAAATCTAAAAGGCAACATGCTGCCTTGGAGGAGTTTGATACTTCCCAGAAAAGGACTAGAAGTATGCTAAGTGAAAACTTCTTTGTGTAGAAGGCACAGAAAACCCTTAGCCATTCATTTTAGAGGTCAGATCTTTTTGTGCTTCAAGATCGTATTGGGCTATTGCCGTTTTCTGTTTTTTGCCTAGCAAGTATTTTATTGTTCGGTAAGCCAGCAGAACCATAGGCTACAGCAGCTTCAGTAAGATCAGGTGAATGCAACCCAGTGTGTTCTATGGCCTGGTAATTATAGCCAGATACTCTGAGAAGATTACAGATTAATTTCCCCATGCAGAGGAAAACTGAAATATTGTGCAAAAGATTTGCTTCAACTATTTGCATTTATTGACATACCATTGGCTTAGGTGTTGAGAGTTTTGAGCCATGATCTGTGGGTGACCATGTCTGCATGTAATCTAGAGATCTGTGTTCCTTGAAAGACATAGATCTGAGAGGCTAAACCTCAGGCCTTTCCCTTTCTTTTTACTCACAAACCAGTCTATTCAATCATTCTTGCTCTCTTTCCTATTCTGTCAGTCTTTACTTTTCTATACAGATTATCACTAGTTATAACAACTTCAGCGGTAGGAATGAAACATTCCTTTTCCAAATGTCTTTTAATCTTTGGAAGCCCTGTGTTTATTTCAACTGCTGTTACTGTTCCCACTGGAGGCTCTAGCAGACCTACACCTCTGGAATGCAGAGCCCTGACTGAAATACAAAGTCCCATAGAGACTGCTGTCACCGTACCACAGGATGGGGAAGCATGTGAAGCACCATCTCGTGTCAGTGGAGGAGCTAAACCCCCACGTGGCCTCCTGGGGAAAGAGTGCCTGATGGTAAACAAGTGCTGACTACAGTGCTGTGTAGTTCCTTGGTTCCCTTCTGGTCTCTGAGGCCACAAGCAGGTCAAATTTCAAATGTCACTCACAACTTGGGGAGTCACTGATGCTAGGGAAGAAGGGAAGACCTCCAGGTACAAGTGTGACTGCCCACAGAGTGAGCTACAGTATTCTTACAGTTTTGTGTTGTCCAACTATCACACACCTACTTCACCTGACTGAGGTTGGTATATGTGCATATGTGTAGGCAGCACAAATACTCATTTTAGATTCTGAATATCATCCATATCAATACTTTTTCAGATTTTATTGTCTGCAAGGTAATTAGAATCTGTGTTGTTGCAGTAGAGAAATTTGGTCTTATCTCTTTTTAAAGCATTTTCAATTTCAAAATGCCATGAAACATGGAGTTTTTTGTTTAATCAGTGATTTTAGATGTCTTTGAATGTACTGTTCTTGATAAAATGGTAGGGATTTCATGAGAAAAAGGTGTCATAGCATTGGTTGCCATGGCCATTATATGTAAGGTAGAATGTCAGTGAAGCCATGTCTTACTCCTCCTCCTCCCTTCACAAGGAACACAGCTCATCAGTTCTTTCTGGTGAGGATAGATCTGTAACCTCTTCCCACCCATGCAAACAAAGAGCAGAGCATCAATAATACTCAAAATGCTACTTCTGCTTTGTCTGTGGCTTTCAGGCACACTGAGGGCTATGCCTCAAGCTAAATCATAACCTTAAACCTCTTGACCTTGTGCTTTCTGTGCATTCAAAATTTCCCGTGATTGTGTATGGGAAACATTATATGTCCCTTTAGTTGTAATTGCAATTTCTGAGACCTTTTGATTTAGAATAAGTCCGGTCTATTTTTATTCGTTTCCTTGTTCTTTCTCTCCCCGCAGCTCTGATGAATGCATGCAAATACTGAGGCTCTCCAAAGCATAGCAAAAGCCTGGGAATAACCTAGCAGTTTGAGGAAAAACCAATTCAAGTATTTTCAGAGTGACTGATACCATCTCATTAGAAGAAAATTAGTCATTCTCACTGTATTTGTACCTTCTGTGCAGCTGATTTCCCAGTATTCTTCATGAGAGGCAAAATGGTCACTTCATTTTGTATTTTGCTTGTCTTTTCTGTAGGAGTGAAAATGGAAGAGTTTCTCCCACCCGGTGCTAGTCTGAAATGCACAGTTTGTACTTACACTGCAGACTCAGTGATTAACTTTCATCAGCACCTGTTCTCGCATCTTACTCAAGCTGCCTTTAGATGCAATCACTGCCATTTTGGCTTCCAAACTCAGAGGGAGCTACTGCAGCACCAAGAGTTACATGTCTCTGGCAACAAAATTCAGAGAGAAAGTGACATTGAACACTCTCCAAGTGGAAATGAAGAAGGTTTACAGCCAGCAACGGACCTGTTGAGCAGAAATGATGTTCCCCAGAGCCAAAAGACCATGCAGACTAAAGATGCAAGTTCTGATACAGAGCTTGATAAATGTGAAAAAAAGGCTCCACTTTTCCTTCCAAACCAGAGGCCAGAAACCCAGCCTACCGCAAATAAGCAGAGTTTTTCATATACCAAAATAAAATCTGAACCATCCAGTCCAAGACTTGCTTCATCGCCAGTTCAGCCTAATATTGGTCCTTCTTTCCCAATGGGACCTTTTCTTTCCCAGTTTGCTTTTCCCCAGGACATCACTGTGGTTCCTCAGGCTTCAGAGATATTAGCCAAAATGTCAGAACTGGTCCATCGAAGGCTGAGGCATGGAAGTAGCAATTATCCACCTGTAATTTACAGTCCTTTGATGCCTAAAGGGGCTACATGTTTTGAATGCAACATAACATTCAATAATTTGGACAACTATCTGGTACACAAAAAGCATTACTGCAGCAGCCGATGGCAGCAGATGGCAAAGTCACCAGATTTTTCCAGTGTTCCAGAAAAAATGCCTGAAGCTGTAAGTCCCAGTAATGGTCAAAGCTCTATAAATATTCTGAATCCAGCTCCTCACACATCAGATCCAGAAAATCAACTTCTGCAGTCATCTTGCTTAAACTCTTCCAATGTTTTAGATTTGATTGGGCCAAACAATAAAAGTCATGAAAAAGACTTTACCGCACAGCCTAAGAAGTTGTCAACTGCAAGCAACGGTGATGAGAAGATAAATGGAAAACCTTCTGATGTGAAGAATCCCAATGCTCCTTTAGTAGAGGGGGAAAGTGACCCTAACAAGACCACGTGTGAAGCTTGTAATATTACTTTCAGCAGACATGAGACCTACATGGTCCACAAGCAGTATTACTGTGCCACTCGCCATGATCCCCCGCTGAAGAGGTCCGCTTCCAACAAAGTGCCTGCCATGCAGAGAACAATGCGTACTCGGAAGCGAAGGAAGATGTATGAGATGTGCTTACCAGAGCAAGAGCAGAGGCCACCACTGGTTCAACAGCGATTTCTAGAAGTTGCTAATCTTGGCAATCCTTGTACATCTACTCAAGAGTCAACAGAGGGCCTTGGAGAATGTTACCACCCACGATGTGATATCTTTCCAGGAATAGTTTCGAAGCATCTGGAAACATCGCTGTCTATTAACAAGTGTGTTCCAGTTTCAAAGTGTGATACTGCCCACTCCACCGTGTCTTGCTTAGAGATGGATGTGCCAATAGATCTCAGTAAAAAATGCTTACCCCCGTCAGAGAGGACATCCACTTCTCCCAAAAGGCTGCTGGACTACCATGAGTGCACTGTATGCAAGATCAGTTTTAACAAGGTAGAGAACTACCTGGCTCACAAGCAGAATTTTTGTCCTGTCACTTCTCATCAGCGTAGTGACCTGGGACAACTCGACAGTAAGGTGTTTCAAAACCCAGAAAGTGAAAGAAACAGCCCAGATGTCAGTTATGAGAGAAGCATAATCAAATGTGAGAAAAACGGCAACTCAAAACAGTCCTCTCCCAATGGAAACTTATTTTCCACACACTTAGCAACACTTCAAGGACTGAAAGTCTTTAGTGAAGCAGCCCAGCTTATTGCTACAAAAGAAGAAAACAAACATTTGTTTCTTCCACAATGCCTTTACCCTGGAGCAATAAAGAAAGCTAAAGGAGCAGATCAGCTTTCTCCATATTACGGAATAAAGCCAAGTGATTACATTTCTGGTTCTCTCGTCATTCATAATACTGATTTAGATCAAAGCACAAATACAGAAAGTGAATCTCCTAAAGGCCAGGCGCCTTCGAATGGATGTGCTGTGCAGAAGAAAGAATCTCTTCCACTCTTGCCGAAAAACCGAGGAATGGTAATAGTTAATGGGGGACTAAAACAGGAGGAAAGACCTGCTGCTAACCCACAGCAAGAGAACATTTCCCAGAATCCTCCGCATGAAGATGGGCACAAGTCTCCCTCTTGGATCTCTGAGAATCCCTTAGCTACAAATGAAAATGTCTCTCCAGCAATTCCTACAGCAGAGGAACAGTTGTCTAGTATAGCTAAAGGTGTGAATGGCTCTACCCAGGCTCCAACCAGTGGAAAGTATTGCCGACTGTGTGACATCCAGTTCAACAATCTCTCAAACTTTATAACTCATAAGAAGTTTTATTGCTCTTCACATGCAGCAGAACATGTCAAATGAAACAATCGGTCACCTTTGGTACATGTGTTTAGCATATTGTTCCGTACAGTTTAAAGAACGCTGTTTGAATTACATCTGGACAATCAGGAGATTTCACTATTGCTGAGTTGAAGACTTAAAGGTGTAATTTCATTACAGTCCATTAGTAAAGTGTATTATTGGTGCCATTTTCAAAAATATTAATTTATTTTACCAGCAGTATTCATAGCTGTAGTTATGTTATTTTTTATTTAAAAACTTTATATTAAAGTCATTTGTAATGTTATTGTATAGTTATTGTGTAGCACATATGGTTTGCACTGTATAGTAGATTTTAAAGAAAATAGTCGCAAACAATACAGAAAAGCATTTTAGAAATAGCTTCAAAAGCACTTGTGTATCCTGATTTTTTTTCTTATATGCTGTTGCAGATATATGTATATGCTAAAATATAACTTGCAAAGAAGTTTCAACTATGCTGTAAAGTTCGCCTTAAAATTTCAATTTTTTTGAACAATTGGGCTGAGTTTGCACTTTATATTTTAGCACATACAGTACCTTAGTCATTAGGCTTTGCATTTGTATGTAGCAGTATGTTTCTGTCCACTTTCTTAATCTGAAACGTACGTTAAATGAAGATGGCATTTTCTTTCTTGTATAGTACTTGTATTTTCTTTCGCTGATGCATCTCTGTCTCAATTTTTAAACCTTTGCTGTTAAATGCAATACTTTATAAAGAATGAACAAAATTACTGGAAGCAGTATTGTAAGAAATGAGGTCATATCAATCAGTTTTATCTTTTGAAAGGCACAGTCTAAAACAAAACCCTAAACTCAATGCTGCAATTATGAATCTAATTCATATATAAGATATATTTAAATATAAGAGTAGCAATACTGCAACTGGTGATCACAAAGATAATGTTCTACTTCTGATAGAAATAATTTCTCAACAAATGTTGTTACTATGCATGTATATGGATGGAATAAAATTCCAGATAATTGGAGAAGTTTGGCAGTAATTTTTTTTAATTTTTAAAATTTTGTTTTTCAAGGTGGATTTAGAGCTCACAAACTGTGAAGAAGCTCTTAGGAACAAGCTAATATTACCTTCTCTTCAGTGGAAGCAAGGTGTTCAAAAAGACAATGACAACAAAGCATGCCCCTACTTCCAGGGAGTCCTCATTCACAGGTCACTAGTGCAACTGGGTCTAAGACTGCCTGGTGAACTAAAATTTAAAACTTTTGACATATCTCTGTATGACAAAATCAGTGGAACAATCTCCTTCCTAATACCTCTGGTATGATTCTTCATGTGTTCAGTGTTCTTATATGAAAAGCAAGATCTTTCATTTAAGAGAGCAACAGTTTGCTCTACTAATTCAGCATAGAAATATTACTCAATAATTTATATTAAAATCTGAACTAATGCACAATTAGTACTCTTCACTTGCAATTGTTTGGTCTCCTGTACACCATTTTCATGAAAAAAAAAAGAAGACTACAAAAATTACCCAGTGATGCACTTTCATCCTACAGATTTGAAAACAAGACCATGATCTGAATAGTTACATAAACAGTTGTGGTTTAGTTCCTGTATCAGCCAAAGAAACAACTTAGAGCAAGCTATATAAAAGGATGGTATTTCAGCAGAGCAGCCAGTTGTAGTCCAGCATAAGAGCATACTATGCCACTGGCTTTCAGCAACCCCTTTTCTGTGTAGTTTGGAACTGAAACTCTTCTCTTTTTTTTATTTGTAAGTGTAGCTACATGTAACCCAGTAGCAAAAATAACAAACGCTTCAAATCTATAGTTACCAATTCTGCTGGTTAGCTGGGCTTTAAATACAGGTCTAGAGAGCTTAAAATTGTACAAATTCTTACTTGCAATTAAAATAGCAGAGGTATACATTCATTTCAGTAGGCCCAAAGTTAGTCCTACAGCAAATACTTTGGATAATAACACTTGTGAAGGAGAAAAAGCATTACAATCACATGGGGAATAAAACAGGCAAAATGTTCTTGATTATCAATTAAACAATCATTAGAAAATACACCAGGGTATTTAAGACTTCACAATATTTGAAATAGATAGTACATTTTGGCCTTTTTGGTGGCAAACATTATTTTGAAGATTATCCATCATGTAATAATGGGTTAAAGAACCTGGTAATTACATCTGGATTGAAATAACCTAATTGTGAAACATCCACATGCAAAGATGAAAACTTTTTAGGTAAAGCTGGTCAGAAGGCCATAAGTTGTGTAATTTACAGTTGAAGAGCTCTAGGGTTGTGTTTAGACAGTGAGAAAGTAAAGGAAAATAGCAGGGTTAAGGCAAATAACTAGTTGAGAAGTGATGCTGAAAGAGGGAAGCCTTATCACAAATTATTTCTGATCCAGAAGTGCTGAGGGTTCCTGATATATTCCAGAGGTAAATTAAAGCCAACTGTGCTGCATTATATTCTTCCCACTGGCTAGTCCAATTTCTTTCACACAACAGAATAATTCTGCTAGCATTTTCTCTTTATAAATCACCTATTTGGTTGACTGCTTCCATTTTTGCAAGTTCAAAATAAGCACAACCTGTTCATTTGTGGGTGCAGAGTTACTCAATTGTAAACACACTTTATATATTTTAGTCACTTCACAGGAACAGCTGGCAACTGTGACACGTGCTAAACCCCTAAGTTACACCATCACACTCTGTGAAAGTAAAACTACACAAGCTAGGTGGCTAGCAGATACTAATATTTGATTTTTTAACTACTTTTTTTAAGAACAGAAAGCATTTTTAAAAAAGCTGCTCACATCGCTGGATTTAGGAACCATCTTCTCACATAAATGTATAGACTGTTTTCAATTGTTTGACTTTTTTATTGCAGCCATTTTTTAATTTGCTCATGTGAAATAAGAACAAAACACTTCGACCAGCCAGAAATCTCTCTCCTGTCTCTTAAACCTGTTTGCACAATACTGGCCTAAACCCAGCTTGGGGCTTAAAGCACATCTACATTTAAATCATAAGTATTGTTTACAGAAACAAACTACTAAAATCTTTTTTTTGACCAAGGGGTTATTTGTGTTCTCTTCAAATTATATCTACATGTTTGTCCAAGGTGATAAACCGCCAAATTGCTAAAAGCTTCTCTTCCCAAGTTCTTCTTTTAGGTTTTTGAAGGGTTACTGATTTTTATCAAATCACCTGTGCAAAAGAAGCCCATCCTTAGTTAGTCTTTGACACCTGGAATTCAGCAGGAAACAGAGCACCTCAGTTAAATAGTTTGGATCCCTTAATCCCTGTCAGCTGGTGTCAGTAAATAAATCTTTGGGGCTATTGGGGTGAACAGCTCAGCAAAAGGCATTAAAATATCTCCTGGGTTTATGTTACAAAAAATGAAATTTCTCCACATGAAGACTTAATATTTAGAAGAGCTGGTTCCTGCCTAACTCCCAGTGTACTGGTTGCCTGGCAGGTTTTACATTCAACTTTTGGGCTTTTTAAGGAAGATTTCCTTATTCACAAAACATCCCACAGAGAGTGCTCAGAACTAATTTGGCCACATCCCTGTCTGTCTCATTTACTTGTTTTTATCCCAAAATTCAGACTCTGAAAGGCAGTTGTGAGTCCTCATTCATACTACGTTCATACCACAATCTTCACAGTTTTCATAGAGCAATGGTGATTTTTTTCTTTGTAGAAGAAAAACAGTAAAGCGTACTGCTACAAGCTGATGTCTGCTTGTCTTGAAGTGGTTGCAATAACATTAGCATTCTGGTGACATCTTCTCATTATTACAAATAATCATAAAACTACATCACAGATATTTACTGTGGATCCACAGTCCTAACTTTCTCAACCTGTTCATTTTCACTAGATAACTATTGACTATGTTCATTGTCTACACTGTCTGCAGGAATGTAGAGGTCATATCCTAAACATAATAGAGAGTATGAATAAGGTGATTTCTCCCTTGTACAATAAACACTGCACCACTGGCAAATGAAGAAGGAAAAAAATAATAAATAAAAAACCTGATGTAGAAATTTAAAAATTAAATCAATTCCAGAACTTCTATCAAGATGACATGTAGGTGGGCTAATTCACTTCACTGGATGTACATACATATGCTATGAACCAGAAGCCACTCTAAAACAGTGGAACTGAGATGGAGCTCTGAGCAGCCAGGAAAACCTGACTTAAAGAATATTCCATGGTGAGTATAATGGAAGAAGGGTGGTGTGGGATAAGCTTATTGAGGGGCAAAGAAGATAAGGAAAAAGGGAAGTGGCATTTGTTAATCCCGAGAGCGTAGTATGGGTACACTGATAGCTGCAGAAGGCAACAGTTGGAAGGCATCAGCACTATAAGAATGCTATACATCCCCAGAGGGCTGTTGAGAGAGGTTAAAATAGTGATGAGACAAAATCCTTGGAAGATCACTCCCAAATTCTAAATATTGTCAATGCAAAGGTTCTGGCTTCTGGTGATCTCCTTTTCCCCAAGGCTGACAGTGGGGAAGAGAACCACAACTCTTTTGACCTTCCAGGTCACCTTCACAGCTGGCGTGTTGTGTTGCCATGAATTGTGCAGGACAGACATCCACAGAACAGATATGTGACCCTGTAAATTAGAGTCAAGTCAGATGCCCAGGCTTCAGATGTGTTTGCCTGGGAGCCCACCTGGTCCCTCCACCGAGGTCTTCCACAAAGGTCACTGACAGTGCTTCGAATGCAGACCACTTAGAGCCACAGAAAAATGAACTAAAATAGTGGTGGCACTTATGTATGGAGTAAAACAGAGCATGGGGAAGGGAGGTGGGCAGGAAATCTGCAGTCACACAATTAAAGCTTCTGCATAGTAAAGCGTCATGAGATGAATTAATTGTGACTGGAATGGTGAGACAAGGCTTTTATGTTGGGGTGAACAGAAAATTGTGTTTCTGACAATTTCAACTTTCAAATACATGGAGTTTTTTACTATGCACACACACATGCATAAAACATTTACAGAGATGAAAATGTCCAAAACAGGGAGACAACCTAAACTGGATTAAGAGGTTAGATAAGCACCTCTATAAACTTATTAGAAAAATCCCTTGTTTTAGAAGTAATAGTCAGACCCTTTAATCTTAATTGCACAGGAAAACTGGCACCTTTTGGTGCATGGAGGGTGATGATACATTCATTCATATCCAAATTTAAATGTCCTGGCAAAATTGCTTTTTCCCCTTTCTGCTTTCAGCTGCTTTGCACAGACCCCAACATCTCAGCTGCTTTGTGCAGGTCCCAAGCCAAGGAATTTGTTCTTACCTACCAACTGAATGGCCCTCACACTCATTTTTTTCCAACTGACAACTTAATTGGTTTTGTAACTCTCTTGTTTTGTTTTCTGTTGTGGTGGTCTTTACCCACCTTGCATGATTCATGGTGGATGCAGGTGAAAGCATTCACCAGAGCTGGTGTATTGGAGAATGTCATAATATCCAGAATGAGAATGTGGTAATCATTGGAGGCATGGAGGCACTTGAGAACTCCTGAAAAGGAGGTTTATGTGCACTCAGCTGTTCCCATCTCCTCCAGTTGAGCCCCCTTTTTAGGACTTTTATATCCCTTACCACATCTTGAAACTTGCTCCTCTCTAAGTGGTAAGCAGCATACCCAGAGACTCAGTCTGCTTTGAAATAAAAATATTTCCCTGTAGGAAATCTCCATGAAAGAATGTGTTGGACATACACTTTGAATAGCACTATTGATAATTTTAATACTCAGTGTTGATATAATTCCCTAATGTCCATCTCCAAAGTGGGGGCTGTGCTCCTCAGTAGTCAAGGTCTAGTCTTTTCTTAGGGATGTCAGGAGAATCCCAAGCCTTACACGTAGGCAGCTACAGGGACAGAGGGACGTCTACATTTACTGTTTTTCTCCTCCTATTTGAGTTATTCTGCAAAACAAAGAGAAAGCCATTGGAACACAGAGAAAGGGACAAGAAGGACTTAAAGGGCTATCATGTGGGGAAGGGATTTGTGGCTTCTGGCCTCGAGAAGGCTTCTTGTCTTTTTGCATTAAGCAGACAATGGGAAAATGGCCTATTAGCAACCAAGGCTTATCTTCAGTGTCAGAAAACTTGACATGCAGTGTGCTTTTGTAAATTGTATCAGAAATCACTTTCATTTTATGACAAGTATAGTTTTGGGTAGGTAATTTTTATATTAAGGAAAAATAAGTTGACACAGTTTGCAGAAGTTTTTAACGTACTGAAATTTGTAGTATCACTAAAATACATTCAAAGCTTTCATGCAATTTGTGGAGTTCAAGTAATAATTATATAAAAGATGTTGATATGATTTAACTTTTTTGAACTTTACTGTGCTAGAGAGATTCAGTGTCAGTTTGTGATAGCCACTTCAAGGAAAAACTTGCTCTGCAAGAACTTGTCATTAACAGGACAGTGTTCCTTATTCTTGTGACATCAAAATATATCATAGTTTAAGCCTGTTATAGTTGATTTGATAATGACATTCACAATACAAAAATAATATTTATATAAAGTATTCAGCTTGAAGATAACTGTTAGACCTTTCTGATACAAAACTGCTGTGTTATACTTGCCAACCATGTATTAAAGTTAAGTAATAATATTACTTTGTGCATTTCCTGTAAGCTCATGACAAGCATAATTAATACCAATAACCAGCAAGGTGAAAGTAGAATTCATTCTTAGGTGATAAACATGCCAGTTTTCTTTCCCAAACAACAAATTCCAAAACTTTCTTATCACCAGATAAGATTAAAACAAAAAAATGAAATGTTGTACAACTTTGTCCAGTGACACTTATGAACCATTACTCTGAGCTGTGAAAGATCACGCTGTGGATGCATCACTGGCGTAGACAAGCACAGTTCAAGAACCTGCCTACTGACGTTCAGAGCCAGCAGTGAAGTGAGACGTGTGATGTGGACTCAGATAAAAACAGCTTGTTTCATTACAGTAAATAGTTTGAATGAAAAAGCAGCATTTTGAAAACATGAACTACCCTGCTATCTGAATTCCTCTTAGAAACAGAGATGAGTTAAAGTTAGTACTCAGCTGAGTATCAAAACCTCTTCTTTCCACAGGATTACCCACTGCTGCCAACAAATCACCCATAAAAATGCAGGTCAGGCATTTGGAACCTACATCTAATGCTTACAAAACTCCCATTGAAATGAATTATGGAATTGCTCACTCCAGTTGCAGTGCCTACAAGCAGATAAAAGAGAATACATCTTTGTGACCTTTATACAAGTTCTGCTGCATTTATATTTTATACAAACAGCTTATTTTGTATTTGCTACCACTGGCTGTGGAGTAGGAACCATTACCTCCTCAAAATTTTAGAGGGGTAATCCCTCTAAAATCCCTCTAGAGCTTTGTCCCAGTGTCAGAGGATGGCTGTGGCTGGCAGGCACCTCTGGAAACAACCCAGTCCAACCCCACCCCTTCCCAAGCAGGGTCAGCTATGACAGCTTGTTCAAGGATGTGGCCAGTTAGGTTTTTTAATATCTCCCAGGACAGAGACTGTACAGCCTTTCTGGGCAACATATTCCTGCGTCAGGGGTTGGTCCTCTCCAGGAGCGGCACTCTGCACTTTCCTTTGCTTGACTCAATGAAATGCCTCTTGGACAATTTCTCCAGCCTGTCCAGACCTTTCTGAATGGCAGCGCAGCCACCTAGCCTCTCAGACCCTCCTCCCAGTTTTGTGTCATCTGCAAACCTGTGGGAGGTGCATCATGTGCCAGCATCCAGGTCATTGATGAAGATGATCAGCAGTATTTACCCCTTTAGAACACCACTAGTGGCTGATCAGCAGCTGGACTTCATGCTGCTGATCACAGCCTTATTTGCCCAGCAATTCAGCCAGTTTTGGATCAACTTCCCTGTCCATTTAGCTAGCCCATATTCCATCAGAATGTCTACAAGGTTGTCAAGACAGACTGTCAAAAGCTGTGCTGAAGTCAAATAAATAGAATTCACTGCTTTCCCCTGTTCACTCCATTGTAGAAGCCTCTCAGGTCAGGCATGATTTCATCTTCATAAATCTGTGCTGACTACACCCAGTAACCTTGTAGTCTTTTATTTGCCTGGAAATAGTTCTCAGGATTATTTGCTTATCACCTGCCCAAAGATCAAGGTGGAGCTCTGACCTGTAGTTTCCCTGAACCTTCCTTCATGTCTTTTTGAAGATGGTAATGACCTTTGCTTTCTCTCAGTACTCAGATATCTTCCCTGATCACTATGACCTTTCATATGACCTTAATCAAGAATGGACTCACTAGCAGTTCCCCCACCACTTGGAAGTGCCTCCCTGTAGGTCACGCGGACTTAAATATGTCCAGTTTATTTCAGTGCTCCCTGTCCTGATCAGTGCCCACCAGAACTAATCATTTATTGCTTCAGGGTCTTGTGATTCATGGACTTCTAGTAAAGATGGAGGCAAAGAAGGAATTGAGTACCTCTACTCTGTTCCCATCATCACCAAGTTCATTATGCACTTGCCTGTTCAGCAGTTGGCACACTTCTTTTTCCCAGTCTTTGGTGCTGATACACCTGCAGAAGCCCTGCTTGTTGCCTTTCACAGCCCTCACCAAGTTCAACACAATGTGCACTTGCAGCCCTGAAAGCAAATTGTATTCTGGGCTGCATCAAAACAGCATGGCCAGCACAGGGCAAGGGAGGGGATTTTGCCTCTCTGCTCTGCTCTGGTGAGATCCCATCTGGCCACCAAGATGATCAGAGAGATGGAGCACCTCTCCTAAAAAGACAGGCTGAGAGAGTTGAAGCTGTTCAGATAGGATAGCAGAAGGCTCCAGGGAGAACCTTGCTGTGGCTTTTCAATACTTCAGGAGTTAAAGGAAAGAGAGGCTTTTTACCAAGGCCTTCAGTGACAGAACAAGGGGTAAACTGAAAGAAAGTAGGTTTAGATTCAATATTAGGAAGAAATTCTTTATTGTGAAGTGTGTGAGACACTGGCACAGATTGCCCAGAGAAGCTGTGAATGCTCAGTCCCTGGAAGTGTTCAAGGACAGGCTGGATGGGACTTTAAGAAACCTGATCTAGTGTGAGGTGCCCCTGCCCATGCCAAGAGGATTGGAACTAGATGATCCCTTCCAACCCAAATCATTCTATGATTCTATGAACTGAAGCTGGACCTTGTCCATAAACTTATGAAATTGCCTGCATTTCATTTGGCAGGTCTTCATGCTCTAGGGTATCTTCATGCATCTTCAGACCTTCTGTCTGTATTTTTTCTACCATGAGTGTGTTGTCAGTTGCAATAATGGAAGTCCAGAAGAGTTTTTTCAGGGATATGCAAGACTTTCTGGGCTATCAGTAGCATAACTGAAAGCAGCATCAGGCCTACAGGCTGCATCTATAGTAATTGTTCCAGAGCCTTCAAAATAATTTTCTTTGAAAATAGTGGGTTCCAGAGCCAAAGTCTATAGTTACCTGAAAGGTCTATGATAGCCTATCTCCCACTAAGCTGTCAAGTTCATTTTCACTTTTTTCTCATCCAATATTCTTAGTAATACTAACTTTTCTCCACATTTTTCCTTTCCCTCATTTTCCCTAGTTCCAGTTTCAGCTTGGCCAAAAATGTCTACCTAAGAAAAATACAAAATAATTTGCAGTGAGGTGAGAAAAACTTTCAGATCTTAACACTGCTAAACTTGGAAATGTTTTAATTTAAATTTACACTGGAACCTCAGCCTGTCTTTGCCATCATATCCTGTATTGGTTTGGCATGAATGGTAGAAAAACCAATCGGTGATCTGCTTTGGAACTGGCAGCCAAGTTGGTCAATCAGGTAAAAAGTGTACACCCCTGGGGACACACCACTTAAATACAGGAATCTTGGGAGATTTCTTCCCTTTTTCGACGGACCTCAGCTGAGGTGCCAGGGTGGCCGGGCCGAGGGGCCCGGGCCCAGGACCCTGCTGGCCCTGGGAGTCAGGCTGGGGGGCGGCCGTGCTGAGGCTGGCCCTTGCGGGAGCCGAGCCGAGCCAAGCTGGGCCGGGTCTCTGAGCCTCAGCAGCTGCCGGCGGCCGGGGGAGGAGAGCGAGAGCCAGCATCGCAAACACTGCCGAAGGAGATGGCCCCGGCCCCCTCCCTCAGCTCCCGGGTCTCTGGAGAGCAGCACCGAGCCCAGGTTGGGTTAAAAACGCACCCCATAAGACCGAGGGGTGGAAAAGGACAGAAGACCCGGGCCGCC
>WBMY01010275.1:187603-203351 GCA_013397315.1 Donacobius atricapilla | reverse complement strand
TAGATTGTTGCTGGGGGGGGGGTCTTTAAAAAGGTTTTGTTGTTGTTGGTTTTTTTTGTTTACCCTTTAGTGTATGTTAATAAATCTAACTGTTTCTATTTTTAAGTTGAACCTGTTTTGCCTTTCTTTTAATCCTATTCCACTAAAATGAAAATTCGGCGAATGTGATAACCACTACATTTTTGGTGTTTCTGCCCGGGAATGAATTTTAACCTATTACATATCCCAATCCACATCTGGCAAAATACAGAAGTTCTTTTAGGGAGAAGGGCAGTTTTGGCTCAGTGAGGATGAAGTGATTTTTTTCCAAATGTTGGATTTGTTGATTTTCAGTCAGACCCTAATCAGTTGATTAGTTTGCTTTGTTTTTTGTATCATTTTTTCATCAGAAAGGAAATTGA
The DNA here is from genome assembly GCA_013397315.1 of Donacobius atricapilla. NCBI lineage: Eukaryota > Metazoa > Chordata > Aves > Passeriformes > Mimidae > Donacobius > Donacobius atricapilla. Next base: position 202,950 of record WBMY01010275.1, on the reverse strand, counting down.
TTTTTAACATATATAAATTTAGCCTGGAACAGTTCACAGTTGTGCTCATCTAATATGAATGCAGTGAAAACAAAAACAGCTGAGCACCACATGAATCACTAGGAATACACTGAAGATCTGTCCGTCCATATTTATATTGCAAATGAATTAATATAGATCTTGTAACTTTTCACTGAAAATAGATGCAGTAAGTAGTCATGGTGTTTTTCATTTAGCATTAATCAGACTAGATTCTCCTTTCACTTTCACCAGAACAAAGTAAGTAATTTATTCTAAATGGCAGCTGAAGTGACTCCACATATTTTCTGACTCCACAGAGAGTAGAATACATCTCAGAAACTGATGTTAGCTCATCTAATTCATGCCTCATATTACTATCTTCATAAGAAGTCATTTATTAAAATAATTTAAAAACAATGCTTGCTTTTACAGGCATTTTGGGTCAAGCTCAGCTACCATTGTATAATTATCTAGTTTTGGAATAAATAACCTGCAACATGTTGAAAGGCCAATTACTTATAGAATTGCTATCATTAAAGGAGTCACATCATTCTTTAATTCCTTTCTTCTCTGAAATACATATGACAGCTGAAATCCCATCTAGACAACAGTTCCTGACTTCTACCAAGAGGATGATTTTGTTGAGTTTATGAAGAGTATGACCAGTGTTTGTATTACATAAGATTTAATTTTTCCTTGGACTACTGTAGGGTTATTTACAGCAAGGAGAGGCTGTGTGCCTCTGGGACTTGACACTAGTAATCACACACATGATAGTGCTCTTAATGGTGCAGCTTAAGAATTCACTTCTTTGGGAAGCAAGGTGCATCTACAGAAACTTATTTCAGTGTCTGCTCGGGCCTGATTCTCAGCTGGTGAAGTCCTCTCCATCTAATGGACTGCCAGATAAGAAGAAAGCAGACATCGTGGCTTCAACACAATCTGTAATTCCAACAGTTTAAATCCCTCTGAGACCATATAAAATGTACCCCTTCATATCCTCTCTGACAACAACTTTGAAATCCAGCTCCAAAAACAGTAAAGATTTCCTCAAGTTCCAAGACCATTGCCTTCTCAATCTGAAGGGTGCACAAACCAATTTCTATACATCCATAGCTGTGTTATTCTTGGCAAAAAATGTGCTTTAAGAATGTATGGAACTGCGTTTTAGTTTACTGGGTGTATGAGCACTCATGTACAATTTTAGTCATCTGCTGGTCTCCAGTTCTCTGGAGGCACCATTGGAAATATTTTCTTTCCTCAGAGCTATATTAAGTATTGTTTTAACTTATTTTCAGAAGCATCAGTGATGCTTCTCAAGAAGCAAAAGTGAGATGAGACACTTACCTGGTCTCTGTTTAGAAGACCTGTGAAGTAATGCACAATTTGAAAATTTCTAGATGTTGTCCATGTAAATTGTGGGAACTCACAAGAAATGTGTTTTCTTCCTTCACTACTCTGAAACTGAAAGATTTCTAGGACCCATTCAGTGCCCCTCAATTGCAGTTCATTCAGGAAATTCAAGTTCAGATTCAGTAGGGCAGTATAGCTACATGATGTGATGTGCTGTGCTGGTGTAGATATAGGACATAGAAAATAGAGAAGCTTGGCTTTAGGGGGTATAATCACTGACACACCAATGAGATTTCACTGGTTCAGCCATAAGCAGTTCATATCCTGAGCAGTGGATGTGTTTATAAAAAGATTATTCATCAGACATAAAGTATTATGTGAATGCAGAGTATTGTTATTTTCCAAATTTAGTGGTGGTGAGTGTTTTCTCCCTGAACAAATAATCTAGTTTAAACATGAAGTATAAAAGTTATTTATCTTCGATGAATGATATTTTGGTTTTATTTCAGTGGAGAGAATTTAAATATAATAATTAAAAATCAAGACACAAACTTCAAATATATCCAGATGACAGTTCTAACTTCTATGTAACAATTTTCAGAAGGTTGAAATATTTTCAATAAAAAAAGCACAATTCTGCCATATGGCCATGAAGATCCAGATGTCTGTTCAGCCTTTTGAATAAAAGAGGTCAATTTGATCAAGCCATTGTGGCAGACAAATGTAATGATATACCTGCACTGCAAGTGTTTATTATGTTTGGCAGGTGCTTATGTAGTGGTCAGACAAAGTGAAGCTCAGCGTAGAGTAGGAAATATATTTTTTTGTTGGGGTTCAGGAAAAGGCTTACATTAGAATTGCTTGCATGTGATTGCCTGAGAAAAAGCAGTACATCCTTGTAGAGGAAAAATGAAAAGCCTTACTTACCAAGATTGGCTGTCTGTCAATAGCTCATCCCCTAAACTTTTCCTAACAACAGTCTGAATGCCAGCTGGCATCTTGAGAAGTATGAAAGAGCTATGAAGAAGGCAGGGAGAACTGTCTTGAATTTGAAAGTGAATTTCAGTTTAGCAATGCTCTAGATTTGTTGATGTTGTTGTTGTTGTTGTTTTTAAACCTTTGAATGTTTTGCAGTGGAAGTTTTTGTGTAATAGGGATGTTCTGTCCAAACATTACTTAGACCTGAGCTGCAGATTCCATTTTCTGAATTTCCTCTGAGGAAGGGAATCTGGTGTTGCACTGGTAAATTCAGGAATGACTTTTCTGACAAACACCAAGCAGCCTGTCTCCTTCTTAACATAAAATAGGTTTCTAAGTTTGAATGGTATTCATTTCCCTAGGTGGTTATTTATAAAACAAAACAAGCAGAAAGTGTTCAGAAAACCAATTTTGTGCAATTTTGATTCAGGTGATTCAAGAATGTTGAGAAATTAAAGCAAATTGTTTGAAAGAATCAGTCAAAGAATATTCAAAGTTCTTTTCTCAGCTCTCAGCTTTCCTTGACCATAGCTATTTAATGGTCATATGTGTAATGGTCCATATATATATGTACATATACACATACACAATACAAATACATGCATATATATGTGTATGTGCATATATTAAGTCAAAATATTCTAGACAGGTATTTTAGCTCTGTAGGTCTGAATCATTAGGTAATGTGTAACAAAATATACAAAATACCATATTTGTATCAGGAAAATCTCATAAATATCTGGAAAACAACTGGGATCTGGACTGTATGTGACAAAATGTGCCATTTAGTTCATCTGTTCAGGAGAACCAATGATGCATTCTTTGAAGTTTGTTGTACTTTTGTGTCCAGAAGTTGTTCCAGAATTTTGGTCTTGTATTTCACAAAGCCAATTTCATTTCACATTTTTAATAGTTGGTATTGACCTGAATTCCCCTTTATAGAGAAACATCTTTATATTATTTAAAAAGTGTCAGAATATGATGAAGAAGGTGCTCATATCCTCCATGGTGCCTATGTCTAACATGGAGCATAGGTCATGCTCATCTAGACAGTCTGTTTCCATAAGAGTTTTAGTAAATTCCATAAATAATTTTTACTTGCCATGGTCCCTTTCTCATCCAGTGGCAGCCCTCATCAGCCATTAAAAATTACCACTGGAATTTGTGCTTCTCTCAGAGAACTATTTAGACCTTTTCTTGGAAATAGATCAGGAAACCATGACTATTTCTTTGGTCTGGTAATATCAGGAAAATATGTAATAAAAATAAGAATTTAAATTATTCCTATGATGTGTTCTAGCACAGACCATGCTGATTATCTGTTTTCCAGAGTGCCTGGAAGACTGGTGCAGTTCCTGGCAAATGCTTCTAATCTCTGTGGGTCATGTGGGAAAGGAGGAGTTAATCCTTTATTCTTTAAAAATTGTCATGTAGATATTTTATTTTTAAAGTAAATGACAACCCCCCCACATTGTACATTGTGATTTGATCAGAAGGCCTATCAATCAGGTAATTTAGTTTCCAGTTAAAAGATAAACTATTACTGATAAATTTGCAATTTTTCCCTCATTCTTTAATCTGACTTCTGTATTTTGTGAATGACATTGGACATACATAGTTATCAAAAAATGAATATTTTGTTTATGTATATAGATTCTTCAGATTGCCCACATTAATGATTCTTAACCTTTAAACTGATTTATAAACACATAAGAATAAAATGTCAGCATTCATTTGTCATCTTGCAGTAAACTGTCAGCATTCGTTTCTCAGCTAAAATAGAATATCTGTCTAAGAATTTACATTAGGCTTTGTAATCAAACCAGATTAACACCAGTGCAGCTCAGCATGAAAACTTGATATCAAGCATACACACTTCATTAATACCTTAATGTGCATTCCAGGCTACATCTCGTCATGATCTAATGAATTCAGTAGGACTTGCAGCTGAGAAATATGACCAACTCATGCAGTCTCTTTGTCTAACACACCAGTAAAATAATGTATTGTCCTTAAAAGGGAAGGGACAAAGTTTTAAAGGATAAATACTGAACACTGGCAAGCAATGTTGTACATCCATGAAGAGGTAGAGAGAAAACTTCAATGAATGGATTTTGGCAGTTCTTCTGTGGACCAAAAGATGAACAACTACATAGTTTTGTTGCTGGTTGAAAGGAGACATTCCCCAGGGAGGTTTATGATATGATCTGTTCAACTGGAGGGCAATCAGATTCCTGCAAATGTTCTGATAATCAGTTAAGCTGAGTGACTCCTATTTTAGATCTGTATTCCATTTCCTGGAACAGGGCTGGAATGCTTACTGAAGTGGTGGAAGGAGCAGTCCCCCTGCATGAAAAGGAAAACCAGTGTGAATACACCCAATGTTGAATTATTGTTCTGTTTTTCTTGGATGCAAAGGAAGGATCAAAAACAGTGCCTCTCTGTTTTCATTGGTGAGACCCCATGTTTCTGAACAAAATATGAAGCTGGAGAAATCACGGAGAAGGACCTTAGCACCAAACTGAAGTGGATAGAAATGGTTTTGCTAAGCAGTGGCTGTTCCTGAAGGTGAGGAGCAGTGTTTCCCAGTGTGATGTTTCCCCACAGTTCACTTCCAGTCATCTGCTGCAAGGCAAGCTATTGTGCAATGCAGAAGAATCACCAATGTAAGTGTTAAAAGTGGCCTGTGAATGCTTTCGAGCTGAGATTTGTCTGAGAATCTGTAGCAGGTTCCTCTGCCTGGAGTGGGGGTAAAACAACTCGAACAGTATCCTATTTGCCAAGCTACCAGTGGTGAGTAGAGAAAGGGTTATCATGCTCTTTTGGTGTTGAAGAATGCTGAAACCATCCTGACTCATCAATTGCAAAGTTAATCATTCTGAGGAAGAACAGTGTTCCTGATAAAGTACCTGATAAAGGAACCAATAAATGATACTAATGATAAATTATTTAAAGATACTGATCTGACACTGGCTTGGAGACATATGAATGACAGTGTCTATAAAAGCCCAGTCCCAGATTCTAACTTCAACCATATCCCTTCTCTGAGTGTGTTTGGAGATATGTGTCTTGAATGGGGATGACCCTGAAGGGTACTTCTTGAGGCAGAGCAAAAGAGATTTGCCCACATATGGCCATGGGATGAGTAACAGCATTCTCTACTAGTTTTTGCTAGTTTTAATATAATTGCTTCAATATTGCTTCAAAATTTGTGCACCATACTATACTAGTAGTTATAGCTACATACACTGTGTAATAAATAATTCTAAGTTCTTTCAGTCGAATCATTTTCATAGTAAATCCTTTATTTTTATATAAATATGTTTGGTTTGCCATCCTTTATTCTGTGGAACAAGGCTGCATAAAGATCCAACTACACCTCTACAATCCCTTCGCATAAACTGTTGGCGAAGTCTGGGGCTGCAGTCGGGGCCGGCCACGCCCAGACTCCTCTCGGAGGAGTTGGGAAAGAAAGGGAGCGGGGGAGTGGGGGGTCTGTGTGTACCTTTCTGTACCTCGTGACTCGGTGGGAGGTATTCCCTAATAAATTTTGTCTGAAGCTTCCCCTCTGCCCGCACCTCTCCGGCCGGGGCCGGCTCCCGCGGGGGATGCGCGGATGTTTCCCGCCGGGAGCCGCGGCGGTCCCTCGGCCGGGGGCCCAGCAGCTTCCTCCTGCCCTGCCCTGCTCTGGGGGAAAGGCATCTCGCAGCAAAAATGAGGGGAGAAGGTGTTTCAATGCGTTAAAGCAGAAGGGTAAACGTTATACTGAAGCTCTGCACTTACATTTATGTCTTCAACAGCTACAGTTGCAGCGGAGTCTGTATGAGGAAAGACTGGATATTTAAAGTCATAACAGCTTCTTTTTAAAGCTATCCAGAGTATTGTAAATGCATTTAGTAATGTTTTATGGTGTTTACAGTGTTTTCTGTGTGTATGTAGTGTTTGCTTACTCAAAAACTATATAGAATTATCTGTTTGAAGAGAATGAGGAGTTGTTAACATTTATTTATCAGTGTTTTACATACCACCATTCCTGATTTTTAACTATGTAGTGCTTTCTCAAAAGTCAGAAAAGAAACCTGACTTATAAATGAATATGAAGTTTTGTTGTGGGAAAGTTAGGTCAAGGAAGCAAAGTATAATATTATCTCAGTGCCCCCACTATTTAGCACAGAAATTTACAAGTATTAGTCTCAAGTGTATTTGGCATGTTTTACACACTGATTTTTACATCAGTCAGAATTTCATTCCTGGTGAAATCCAAGATATTCTTCTCTGTTGCTTCCAGTGGAAAGAAGTCTAGCTGCTGCCAACCTTGAGGTATCCACAGATTGGGAAACTGGGCATTACAATTCACCTGGGCTTATACAGCGTGGCTGCCCATGGATCGCTACTCAGTCAAAAGAATGAGCACTGCCTCCTGCATGGCCAATGCTAAGGCACACGAATTGTTATTTGTCCTTCGGCCAAAACCAGGGATGACCAGAACTGGTTGGTTATTTTTAAGAAAGGTAACATTTTCTCTAGACAATTACCTGGACATGTTAATCAATCCATATAAACCTTGGAGTTGCAGAAGTTATCTCGTATTTGTGCTGCTTTCTCCTCAATGCCTGTCATGATCCTGTTTCGGCAATTTTGCTTTAAAAAGGGGTAGTATTTTGTAGGGTTTTCATATTCAGATGTCAGGTTTCACATTTGCTCAGAGAAGCTAACTTCTGATCCTGGACTTCCCTCTTCTGGCAGTTCAGTGTATTCTTCAGACTGATGTGACTCAAATGCCATGTGACTTGGGCAGTCAAACATAAGTCTTCTCATAAGTAGAAGAAAATTAATTTCAAATTTGGTGAACAAATTAAAGTAATATTGACAAACATGACATATTTCTGCATAGAGATATTCTTCTTCATCATTTATCGATTCAGTATTGATAGACCATATTGGTAAAGGTAGCTTTCTAGAATATATTTGGTATATTCACAGAACATTTTATTAGAGAAAAATATTCTTCACAATTAGCTGAATCCCCCTCACTCCTAATGTAGCACTCCTGACCATGGGCAGATTAGTGTGAAATTTAATTTGTGCTAATCTGTCCAAGACCGAGGAAGCACAAAATATTTTATGTGGTGTTTACTCACTTTACCATATATAGATAAATGCATGAGTGACAAATCATGCAGCTTCAGGTTTACTGGAGTGAAAATCTATAGCGCCATTAGGCCTGGATTCATTATTTCATTTTTGTTGCCATGGGAAAGCAAGGACTGGGCTCATATTCTTAAGCAAATACAAAAATGAAAATCTTAAAAGTTTTAATATAGGTTTAGACATATCAATTTATATCTAAAGATTAGATACAAGTTTTCTGCTACTTTCATATGGGTTATGTAGAAAGGATTTTTTTTTTCTTTGTACAATATTGACAATATTTTAGATAACTTAGATTTGTAGATCTCTTTGGAGGAAAACTATGAAAAGCTGCAGATTTTGTGATAGAAAGTAAGAATAATTTGCTGCATGAACACATGAAAAGAGCTGCTCCTCTGTTTTTGACTGCAGTAGGAATGCTGCTGGCTTTGCAGGCTCAGTTCTGATCAGCTTTACCGTGATAAAAGCAGATGTGAGCAAGCCTGCTCGTGCACGAACTGTAGTGTCTCCAAAGAGGGCTGCAAAAAAGTTGTTAGTATTCAGACATTGCAAAGCTCTCTCAATAATTCTCAGATGGTTTGAAATTACATGATGTGTATCCCCCCCAAAATGAGATGAATTCTAAATTACGACACACTTTCAGAGTTATTTATAAATGATATTTGGGATCATGTTTGCTGTAAAAGCAAGGGCCATCGAGTAGCTTCCAAGAGTTGCTTGGCAGTTACTCTTTTTTTTTTTTTTTAATGAATTATTCTCTGTGATTTATATTTATGGCCAAATGGAATTGAGTGTCTTCCCATTAGGAGCCTGGCAGGGTTCAGCCTGTGTTTTGCTATCCGTGGACAACTCTGTCACTAATTTACTGATGCAATACAGGAAAGCAAGGCAGGGGCCGTGGGATCTGCAAGCAGTGGCAGGGATGCTCAGGGTGGATAAACAGGTGCCCAGTATTTCTGTGAATTTGGACATATTTCTTTAGGATTAGATCCAAATTGGACAACCAGTACATTGTGAGAATTTACCCATTGTGTGATTTGCAATCTGCTGTGGAAGTGCTTGCAAAAGGCTGCACTGGGATGTCCCACAAGGACTTTATGTTGCATAAGTGATTCAAGCTGATCAATATGAACTTCCTGACAGATGGAAGCAAAAATCCTTATTTTTTGCGACTAGCTAAAAGCAGAGCTAAAACATCTTCAGTATTGTAGGTACTTTAACTGCTGGCTTGTGGGGTGATTTCAACAGTATAACAGCAGTTTGCATTTGGTCTTTTACAAAGGCAGATTTTGATGGGGTTTATGCAGCAAATGTTCTCCCCTTGTATTTGCTGCTCTCTTTTATGACTCCCAATGTCCATGTGTGCCTGTTAATCACACATAGCCGATATTCAGGTGGCCAAGCCATGTACTGGCAGACCGCAGCTGGATCCTGTTTGATTTTTGTAACCAAACATAAACAATGCACTTTGAAAACCTTTGCTGCTATGGCTCAGCAGTTGAGCTAAATTATTAAAGGGCTGGAGTGGCAATGTGTTGCAAGGTCACTTGAGGAGAATAAAGCATTCTGTAAAATATTCATACAATTCAAAAGAAAATATGAGTATTTTGCCATTGGAGAGAACCCTTGTAGTTTATAGTCATTATTATATACTGTTTATTGTTCATATAATACTCCAGAGTTATGGCAGATTTTTAGAACAGGTCTGTACCTCTTACAGTGCTAGTCAGCCAAGTCTGTCATAAACCTGTACAACTCAAATATTCATTTGAATTTAAAACAAGTTGAAAAGAAGAATTTTGATGTCTCAAACCCAATCTATTTGAAAGCCATTAGACTTCAGGTTTGATTCAGCATTAAATGTGCCTATGCCTTCCGTCCTGAGGTCTCTTATACTTACCTACCACCCTGACACCTCCTCCTCAGTTTATGGACTGAGTTTTATTTCCATGGCGCAATGCCCTTTAGAGGTTAAAAGCCAAGATTTAGTTGGAAATCTCTGTGTTTATCTTAGCAAAGGATTTCGTCCATCAAGGGAGAGGCCAATGGACACCTCTAACCTGAAGAAGTCATCTTAATAACTGAAAAATTTAAAACTAGACATTATGCAACCGTGTTTTCCCTTTGGATCTTCCTAACCCCACTCATGCCCAACCATTGGATTATATCAGACTGTTATCTAGTTATCCAAAATCCTCTTTGCCTCCTTATCTCATTCAGGTACTCTTGGAAAAAATCTGGCTTGCCAGGCCAGCAAGCAGCAAAGAAAAGGCTGCAAGTACTTCTTCCTCTTTGGGATGTATTTCCTGACAGTGCTGCTTTGACCTAGCTCAAGAGAATAGTGGGTGATATGCTAACACACTCAAGAATTGGTATTCATAATATTGTTAAAAGCAACTAGTCTTTCCCAGATAGTTCTGTCACTAAAAAAAATCAAGCCATTCTTAGAAGTGTTCACAGATGTTGGCTGGCTTCTAAAGTAGATGTTAGCTGCCTCCACTTACCTTGGTTACTAATACACAACATTACTCCAGAAATTTGAACAATACTTTTGGCAGTGAAAGAGATTCAAATATATTTTTTGGAACGTGCGGGAAGGGGCAATGAACATTAAAGCAAAACAAGAAGTTCCTAAACTGCCTCACTCAGAAGTGCACAAAGGAAGTTCAAAGGAGAAATGCAAGTATCATCTTCTCATGGATTTTTGACAACATTGTAGTCTGGTCAAAGCTCAGCAGCAGCTGAACCACAGTATTCTGGTCACTCTCCTGTTACACTGATTAAAAAGATCAAAAATGTAGACTATATCAGATTGTTTTCTCTCTGCAAGCAATTTGCACATCTCTTTTGCATTTTTCAAGCTAGTAGGATGCTGATAAAAGCTCTGTGTGAAAATATCCTCAATTACATTTAGGACTGTTTTATTTTTCACCTCTCAAAACTTTTTTAACCTCTTTCTAAAGTTCATTCAAGAATTGGGCTCTAAAATTATTTACAATAACTCACTCCCTGTGTGTGAAATTTGAAATTGCAGTTCAAATCACTTTCTTACTCCCTTTCACAGAAAATATATGATACTCATGCTTACACATTGCAGACCCATACTCCCAGTTGCAGCTGGCATTATAGATTATTATCTGTGCCTTTTTACAAGGTCATCCATTCCTTTCTTGTTGCTTTATGAGTTTTTCTGCTCTTGTCATTTTAAGTAGTATCATGTCTATCCATCATCATCTTCATGTCTTCAGTTTTCATCTCAGTCTCTTGCTGTCTCAAATTGAAGCTTTAAAAATTTTTATCCTGTGCAGGCATTGTAACTGGAATCACACTTAACCTATTACAACTGCCATAATATCTTCCACATGATTACTGTAAGTACAGTACATCTGATAGGATCTGGAAAGCGAAGTGGAGACTGTAGTCAATACTGACTTTTCTTCTGCCATTGGAGAACATTTTTATCTTCTCAGGAACTATTATCATCAAAGGGATTTAAATGCCTCAAAAACACAATAAAAACTAAAACCTGTCTGCTGATTGTTTTTATCCATTTCAAAACCTATAGATTTCCTGATGAAAGATTTTGATGCATTAAAATTATTTGGCTTAATAAGGAGAAGATGAAAACACCTGACATCACCAGATTAATCAATCACAATAAAATAATACCATTGGTGTTTTTATGCCTTTTGATCAGCTCTGTGAGTTACAAGGACTTAAGCTAAAGGAAAATCAACTTTCTAACACTTTGTGTCTTATTTGTTGCAGAATTGCATAAGAGGACCAAACTCTTCTTCCCAACAGCCATTCCTAATTTTATTTAAAGGAAACTAAGCTATCAGAGAATTGTTTAAGTTGGAAAATAACTCAATAAAATGTTGCAAAAGGGAAAATAATGGTTTAAGTTCGTATAACAGCTTTAAAAACAGTATTAAAAAGACATGTCCATAAATAGTATCCATAATAGTGGATATTTACTGTACTGATAAATTGTTCTGTCAAGGCTGAGTTCAGAGCTGAATTGAAAAGCTTGAACATTTACAGCGCAACTAGGCATTAACACATCACCAAAGCAGAAACTTGGATAGTTGAGATTACAAACTATAAAGATTAAATGCGTTTAAAATCTATAAAAAATTATTTATCATATGCTATTGAAATTTTGAATTGTTTCAGATGCATTTTTATTTATTGCTAATGACTGTCATTGGAAAGAGTGTTAAAAACTATTTCTATAATAATTTTTATGCATCTATATTTCATAACATCAAATTCTGTGTATCTGTGGCGTTTTTTCTAAAGAGTATAACCTTGTAAGTAGGTGGGGGATTATTTCTTCACTCCAGGTACCATCAGTCCAATGATTCATAAACAAGGTTGGGTTTTTTATCGCACTAGGTGGCCAGACCTGTGGCAAATTATTTGTCTACATAAAATCAGAAATTAAAGAGAAAATATTAACTGGTTATTAAAACAATTAAAATTAAGATTCTAGCATAACTATATACTGAGTGTTTAGAAGTTCATAAAATATGTCAATAATTTCTGTAAGTTGTCAGAATTTAAATTTATTTTATACAGTGTTCCTACCCTTCACATCATTGTCAAAACACTAAAATCTCAAGCAAGCCAACTTGCTGAAACCCTTAGGCTTCATTTACATCACTGAGTTTGGAGTTATTCTGTATTATTTTAAAGGGGAAATCTGGGTTCTCTCTTCATGCCTGTGCACCTGCAGGACAGTACCTGCTTTGCAGCTTCATGGAATTCCAGCATGGCTGAGGCTGGTGAGCACCTCTGGAGTTTGTCCAGTCCAGCCGCTGCTCAAACAGGGTATAGATCAGAGCAAGTTGCTCAGGGCCATGTCCAGTTGGGTTTTTTATTATCTATAAGCATGGAGACTCCATCATCTCTGAGCAAAGCATTGCAGTGCTCCGTCACCCTCACAGTGTAAAAGTGGTTTTGTGTGTTTGGATGGAATTTTCAGTGCTTCAGTTTATGCCCATTACTTCTGGTCCTGTCACTGGGTGCCCCTGAGTAGGGTGAAGCTCTGACTCCTTTACTCTCCTCATCAGCTGTGTTTAAGTGTTGATATATCTATATATGAGCCTTTGAACGGGCCAAACTCATATCCTTTCTTTGTACAGTTCAGTCCCTTAATCATCCTTGTGGCCCTTTGCTGAAGTCACTCCAGTATATCCATGTGCTCTCTTGTACCGGGGAGCCCAACACAACAGCCAGAATGCAGAATCCAGACGTGTCTCCCCAGGTCAGAACAGCGGGGAAGGATCTGTCTTCTTGGCTTCTAGGGTTCCCATCAGGACATTCAGATCCTTCTCTGCCTAGCTAATTTCCAGGTGGTCAGCCTCCAGCATGGACTGATGCCTGCACTGAGGTTATTTTTTCGCATGAAAAGGATTTTGTGTTTCTCTTTCTTGGACTTCATGAGGTTCATCTTTGTCTATTCCTCCAGTGTGTCCAGATGCCTCTAAATGGCAGCACAGTCGTCTGCTGATCAACCACTCCTCCCAGTTTTGTGCCATTTCATGGAAGGTGCATGATGTGCCAGCGTCCAGGTCATTGATGAGGGTAATGAGCAGTATTTGTTCCAACACTGGTGACTGGCCTGGAGCTGGACTCCACACTGCTGCTGGGACCTTCAGCCCAGCAGTTCAGCCAGTTTTCAATCCATTTCCCTGCCCAGTTATCTGTGTCCTGCTCCCATCAATATGTCTATGAGGATATTAAGGGAGACATTGTTGAAAGCCTTACTAAGGTCAGGATAAGAAGTATCTGCTCCCCTCCTTTTGTCCACTGAGGCAGTTGTCTTATTGCAAAAGGCTTTTAGATTGTTCAGGCATGATTTCCCCTTTGTAAGTTCACATGTAGTATTCACATTCCCCCTCTTATCCTTCACATGTTTGAAAAAAGTTCTTAGGATTACTTACTATATCACCCTCCAGGAAAACGAGGTGATTCTGACTAGCCTATAGTTTACTGGATCCTCATCTTGCTTTTTAAGATGGGAGCAACATTTACTTTCTCTTGCCCTCAGGAGCTTCTTTGAGTCCCCATGAACTTTCACAGAACTTCAGGAGTGGACCCACAATGTGTCAGCCATCTCCCTCAGCAGCCATGGGTGCATCCCATTAGGTCACATGGACTTAGGTATGTCCAGTTTGATTCAATGTTCCCTGACCTGATCTTTGTTCACCAAAGGTAAACATCCACTTTGCCCCAGGCTTTCCCTCTGGTCTCAGGATTGTCCTGGCCCCCAGGTTTTACCCTTTCAAAGGTAACAGCAAACAGACAAAGCAAAGGAGGTCACCTCCCTGGAGCACATGGATTTGGTGCCAAGGGGCACAAGTGAGCTCTGCCAGCAGCCTGGGCTGAGACTGAGCACAGGATTGCTACAAAGGGTGACCAGCCTCTGGAGCAGCACTGGGTTCAGGTGACTCCAGGAGCAATCTGATAGATACACATCTGAAATCCAGCACATGGGATCTTAGAAAGGAGTTCTTCAACTTCATGACAGCTTTGCAGAGGAGAATCTGAGAGCAGTTTGCAGCTGCAAATGCAGCAGTAAAGATTTTGGGGTCTGGCACTAGCCAAGCATAAGGCTTAGTCTCCATGTTGAAATTTCACTTCTGGTGACACATCATACAAAATGTAAAAGTCAACGTAGGTAGGTTAAAGTTTATATGACAAACATAGACTACAGTGGCCCAATTTATCCATAGTCACGCCCTGAGAAGTAAATTTCTTGTTCATGAAGACACATTCTTCCAATTTGCACCAAAAACATGGGAAAACCCCCTAATTTTATTTCAGAAACTAAACCAGCTCATTGCTGAATTTGATGAGCAACTTGGGCGTCAGTTATTAATGAAGCTGGCATAAAGCAGATAGGAGGTCAATTGGATGCACATAGTAATTAAAATGCAAAGTTTGCATTGTTTTTAAGTAATGCCATTGGGACATGGAATGCTGTTGGTAAATACAGTTTAAGAAACCACCCAATAGCATCTAGAAACAGCAGATAAAAGGATTTTTTTGGCCATTACAGATAGTAAGAAAAAACCTTATAAAAAGGAGATTAATTTTTAAATTTATTTAACATGGTTATTTATTTTTATGGTAGCTGTTTATTAAAGTAAAATTGATCAGATCAGTAGCCAATCAAATCTAAAATGAATTACTACAAATATCCTCAATGTGTTTTCTGTCATTTACATGATATAATTTAACTTGCAGAGTCAGTGGAGCCATGATAACCTCCTTTGCTTCTACACTGACAACCATATCTTCCTACATAGCAGGTCATGAAGTCTATTTATCTTTTCTTAGCCTCCCCATCAAGTATATAAATATTCCTTTTAGATTTTACTATTTTAGAATTTACTGTTTCAGCACAAAAAGTATTTAAAATGAAAATATACTGAGCCCCTTACGGGTTGAATGTTTTTTGAATGTCAAATATCATAACAAAGGTGACAACAAACTATGGCAAGGCTCTCAGTGTGTCTTTGAGGAAATTCCCAGCATGACTGCATCTGCAATTATGTATTTGCATGAATATGCACAACACTTGCCTTGAACCTGTTTGCAAACCAGATGTTTTCTAACACAGATGTTGGTGTTGGATTAATAAAAAAGGTGTTCAATATCATGAAGGAAGAAAGCTCACAAGGGAGAGGAGAGGAGAGGAGAGGAGAGGAGAGGGATTTAAAATTTTTTCTTGTAAAGCTACACATCTTAAAGTAGACTTTACTCATGCAGGTATATCACCTAACTACAATGAAATTTATATGAAGGAACTCTT
This sequence comes from Donacobius atricapilla, assembly GCA_013397315.1. Lineage (NCBI taxonomy): Eukaryota > Metazoa > Chordata > Aves > Passeriformes > Mimidae > Donacobius > Donacobius atricapilla. The sequence goes on along the minus strand of WBMY01010275.1, from coordinate 187,646 downwards.
GTGGGGTTTGACCTTGATTGCTTTCTCTTTTTTTTTTTTTTTC
>WBMY01010275.1:164127-187361 GCA_013397315.1 Donacobius atricapilla | reverse complement strand
GAGGGAGAGGGAGAGGGAGAGGGAGAGGGAGAGGGAGAGGGAGAGGGAGAGGTTTCCAAGCAGCATCTGATTATAAAGCTGGGTAGCACTTGATTTGCCAGTTCACTGCGTTGCTAGAATTACTGAGTTTGATGAGAAAATACTGCAGTCTTTACTATGGTTTCTGATGAAATCATTATAATTCCTGTCATTTTCTGCACAAATTGCCAATAAGGGAGGGCTCCTTCAAACAGTCAGCAGCAGCTATCTCCTGCTCATTGTACAGTGGTTGCTGTTGCTAAGGTTATAGCTACACAGCAGAGTGCATCATAAATTCACAGACTGTAGTGGGCAGGAGAATTCACATTGGGTATCTGCCAGTGCATCCTCAGTGTTCGAGGCTGATCACAGCGAGCAGTTTCCTGGCTGGCTCACAGATTCCAGTGCACTGTTGCAGTCATGGTGCCTATCTACATGGCAGATGAGACTGAAAAAAGAATAAAGGAAAAAACCCTGGAAAAATAAAGGCGACCTTTCACCTTGGGCACTTACCGCACTCTCTCTTTACATAGGTGTATGGGACAAACATAAGATTGAGAAAGATAAGAGAGAGAGGGATAGTGGCAAGTTTTCTTTTGGCAACTTGACTTGTCCTTCAGGAAATGTAGCATGCCAGAATTGGATCCTGTAGTTAAAAGACTTCATATTGCAATTAAAGGTGATACCTAAGTATCAGTAAGGTGCAGGAGCCAAAAAAGAACAGTGATGATGAGCATCCTCAGTAGTTGTGGTGTTTTCAAAAGGCAGCCAACCTTCATAAACAGGGGTTTTCCTCTGCTTCATTTAAGAAATCAGCATTAGGGGTTTTGTTTGGTTTTGTGCTCTTTAACCCAAACCCTGGGCAACCAAACATAGACTTAAAAAACCCCAGATGATTCAGTCAAAAAACCTGGATAGGCAGTAACCACAACAGAAGTGGCAATTTTCAGTTTCTAACAGTCCATGTCCAATCCCTCAAACTGAGGTTTTATCATTCCTTTTTTTTTTTAAGGATTTTTAAAATTTTTTTTAGACAGCATAGACAGCAGAAAATCCTCAGTAGCAGAAGCTATTTAAAGTCCCTGGCCCAATATCGAATCCTCAGATTTGGCAGTAGCAGGTTTCAGCTGGATTTTCTGGGCAGTAAGTAACTCAGCAGCAAATTTACTCTTTTTAATACAATGGCAACAGCCCTTGGAAGTAACAGAAATTACTTTAGATGGTGCCAAAATTTAAATGAAAAATCTGACTACTGCTGGCCCTGCAGCCTGCTGGCAGCAAACCCTGTGCTTCTGTGGCAGACCAGGGTTCAGGAGTGAGCTCCAGGGTCCTGCCTGGATGCTGCAGACACCCTGGGAGTGCCCGGGTGATGGGCTCTCACCCCACTGTGGGCTGATATGCTGACCTGACCTACTCTCTGAAAGTGTAGGGAGGTACAGGGATCAGTGACAGGATGGCAAAATATGGATCTCATTGGACATAAAAGGTACATGTATGAAAGTCTGATGATCCAGCCTATGTTGCTGCTGCCATTTTTGCTAATTTTTGTTCTCATTCCTTTCCACTAATGAGTACATTATTCCTTTACATGGAATAGATGTAAAGGTGGGAAAAAAACACCTATCTTCAAGAACAGCTTTTTCCATTGGGAACTACAGAAACTAGATACGTAGTTTGTAGGGTTTGGAAGATTTCCTTTAAATGCAACCCATGTAAGTTAGTTATCTCTTCAGAACAAGTGTACACAGTCATCAGTTTTTGAGAAAAAAACTATAAAATGCCAATGGAGAAGAAATCTGCTGCATGTAAATTTTCCTTTTCAGATCCCACATCTTCTAGCCTGTCTAGTCCAGACTGATTTCTGCTTGGGATAAGCCTTAGTTCTCACCTGGGAAAAACAGTGGGTATGTGAATACACACAGCAATATATATGCAGGCTGTGAGAACAGTCTTGGGAATTTAGAAGCTATCTCAGGTCTGCAAATACCCACATAGCCTGCAGGGTTCTTCTTGCCATGAAATCCCCAGCACTACAACTAGGGAAAAGCTATGTTTTCCCCTGTGTGGAAAAGACTCAGGGTCAGCACAAAACTCCCAGTCCTCTTGGGCTGCCAGGATGAGCACTGTGGGACCTGCACCGTTTTACAACAGCTCTGACTAATCAGTACAATTTTCAAGCATCTTCCACCCCTCAGAAATAAAATATAGGTTGGACAGTACTTAAGTGAGTCCAGAAAAATAATCACTGGCCATATGCTTAAGCTAAGCACACGCCTCAGAGCTTTACTGTAATATGGCTTCAGCAAAAGAACTAAGACTTGGAAAAATTGTATTAATACAACTGTTTGGATTACAGTGCACCATATTCACCTGCCGGCTTCTATTGAGAGGATATTATCAATAGTCCCCTCCTAAGTTTACTTGCTGTGATGCTAGGAAACTTTTTACAAACATTTGGGTAAAAAAAGTTGGTTTTCAATCCAAGTTGTAAACCCATGAGAAAGGGATTTTGAACAGATGCCCAGCTGTGACTAGAATATAACCATACCAGAAAAAGTGCATGTTGAGACTGTTGTCTCATATAAAACAATGCCTCATCTCTCTCAATCACATTCTGATTGCCATCCTTTCAAAACACCTTAACCTATCTAGACATCTTGCTTTGCTTCTATATATACCCTGGGAAAGAAAAAGAACAGCAAAAATGCCTAATAAACCTGAAATTAATTACTTCCTTGGATTATTTTAATAAACACAGAAATAAAATTATGGAGTCACCACAGATAGCAAAGCTAGAAAATACAAAAATCATTTCTCGGGAATTACAGGTTACACCCCAGCTAGATGAGAGCCTGACATGTTTGTAGTGCAGTGTGGATTTTGAAACAACTGTGTTGAAAGGACCATACCAATAAACTTTTATTAAAGGTGTTCACACTTTCCCTCTTATTTTCTACTCCTTCTCTTGTCAAACTGGTGATTTTCTCTCCATTTAGAACACTGAAATACTTGAGTGTACAAACCAAACCTCTACAGCTTCTGCTCTTGTAAGTCCTCTCCTCGAAATCTTAACTTCGCCTGTTTTGCCTTCTGTGCATGTACTTTTGAAGTTTTGAAGTTATTTGAATGTAAATTCATATAATTGTTTAAAACCAGAAAGCAAGAAAATTATTATGTTTTTTTTCCTGCATGTGTACCATGTATGCTGAAGGAAATACAGTGTCTGAGAGAGCAACTAAAGGTGTATTTCACAGTGGGGCTTTCTTACAGAGAAATAATTTTGACCTTAGTTAGGAAATATGATGAGGCATAACCAGACCTAGTGGGAATGATGTCAAAGTCCATAGCATAGTAAATAGCCAAGAAATCCATCTGTTGCCCATTTACTAGAGGCAGCTCATAAGTAAAGGCTGTTGCAAAATATTTTCGGTAGGATGAAGATAACTTACATCATTTGTGCAGCATGTTCATTATGACTTGACAACAGTCAACCTTATCATAATTATAGCTAAGAATATTAACCTTTTAGAGTATAGGAATCCTGTGGCAAACTGTTTTTCTCCAAGATTCTTCTATTCTTTCTGGGGAACATAGGTAGTCATGTATTACTACATTGTATCTGTATTTCCATTTCTTTACTGACTGCTAGGAAAATTATTTAGTTCAATGCAAGTACATAGGGAAGAAACAAAGACAGCTACAGTTCACAATCTAGAGAAGCCTATCAAGAAACTTAATGTTAATGTTATCTCCATTTAGATATTATGGAGAAGGAAACATAATGGAAGCGGAAGGAATTTGATCTGCACTCAGTGTAATTTAATAGTTTCTTGGATTAGTGTTCTCTGTAGGAGAGATTTATGTTTTCTCTAAATTCTACGTGAATCTTTAAAAAAATAATTATTAATTCATATAATATTTCAGGCTCAAAATATAACTTCTCTTGGATTCAGCTGATGGAACTAGTCACCTGCCCAGCTCTGCTGGGTGTTCATTATCAGGCATAGGGTTGAAGTTATGCTCTCTTCAGACCTGCTAGTGGATCTGATTGTCTTGAGTGCTCCCTAACCCACATCACTTAAAATAAATTAACTTTCCAAAACCCTTCTAGACAGCATGGTGCACATTTGACATTCTGAGAAATGCACATTTAGTATGGACAACTTAATCACTTTTCACAGGTGTGCTTAGAAAAATTAAAGAAATTGATAATGGTTCTCAAACTTGTGTTACCAAAGAAGCTGTATTTCTTTAAGGAGTCTATGCAACAGTGGGGGAAGATGTCATAAAATTTTTTTAACTTAGGCACAATAGTGCATGATCTCTGTATTTGTGGGTAAGGCTTAGTTTTGTACCATACAGGTCTTGGTACAAATGCCAGAGATTAATGTGGTCTTCTGTTAACTTCCTACATCTGGGACTAATAAGTCTTATGCCAACTAATGCTTCTTTGTTTACTTATATTAGTGATTAATATGTACTAGTAGATGTCTTAGCTTTGAGAACAAAGATAGAGTATCAGAGTAAAGAATGATAAGAGAGGGGCACCATAGCCTGACCACATATTTGAGATACTCTCAAAAAAAGCAGATAAATCAGAGGATCTACAGCCATAATAGAGAATTTTAACCACCAAATGACCACCCACAACCCTCAAAAGACCTCTACTCATATCCGGTAAGTTCCCATACATGTATTCAGGTAATGTAATGAACAGAAATGGGATAGCATGTTTTAGTTTCATGAACTTAACCTGGCCTGTGAGGTTGCTGCTCAAGCATGTTTTGAGGAGAAATCCCCATGCATCCAGCACCACTAATAAAGTAATGTTGACTTTCTAACACAGCAAATTGGTTGGAGAATTTATTTCCCAGTTTCAGTGGCACTTGTGTCAGTTGAACAGCAGTTCAACACCCAGGAAATAAAGTTGTGAATGTTTTTCAGGAAACTGAAGAGGTTTAAAATAAGCGCAAAATATAAGCTGTAAAAGAGGGTCTTAATGGGGCTAGTATTTGTAGTATCTTTTTAGTTGTGTTTTGTAATCATTTAGTGTGCCTAACTGACTTGGCAAGTGAAAGAATATGAAAGAGTACTTGGTCCTAGGAAAAACGTGTTGACCTGAAGAAAGACTGGTTAAAGAATAATCTGTGTGAGTACCACAACGTTTTTTCACTTTTTATTTATCTTTTTCATGTTTTCACCAGTAGCAAATTCAGATCTGGATTTGTACATCCTTAGAAAAACGACAGTTGGATTTTTTTTCCAGTTATGCGAAGTTGGAAGCTTTTGTAAGAGAAAAAGCTTTAAGTAGAAGATTTTATGTGATTTTTTTTTTTTTTTCTCTTCAAGGAAGAAATATTTTCTGCTTATGAAAATGCTATAAATGCCTTTGGAGCTGGGAACTGGAAATGGTGGAGGTGCAGGCAGAAGAGCTGTATTACTACTGCCATGAACCCTACATGGGCTGTGTTCACAGCACGGTATGAACTTGTGGGCTGACTATATGTCTGAGAAATCCTGCCAGAATTCAAACACTATATAAGAGCACTAATATATCTTACTAGAACTTTGCAGATAACCTCTATGTGAGATGTTGTGAGCAGTTTTCTGGGCAGAAAAAACCTATTGCCTGATTTTAATTCTCTGTTTCAAGCCTCACATTTGTGTTGAAAGAGGCTGTGCCAATATAAGTCTTCTAGTTTGGACTTACTGATTTCCTGATTGTCTTCCTTCAAGTTTCAAAGGCATAGATGTGGTATGGAAATTGCCCAAGTGTGTTCTTTGGCAGGTTTTGTCAAAGTTACCAATGCCCTTTGATGTTGCTTTCCAACCAGACTTCATAAATTTGGCTTTGGTTATTCTGAGAGAAAGATGACAGAGAATTGTTGTGGATTACTTTTGATTTGAAACACTGGTTTTAAACAGAACTGTTCCTTTATTTTTACCTCCAGATTCAGCGTGTTAGAAGGCTCCCAGCAGGCTATCTGGAGAGGAATGATCTGTGATGTATGTGGGAGGTGCAGCCTCAGACAGAATGGGAGAGGGCTTCTGCCCCAGCAGCAAGTTTTCCATCCAACTGCAGAATTTTGGGGATAGGTAACCTCACTGGGGTTTGTCTCATCCATCCTATCCTAGGATCCACTTTCCATCCTATACCTAAGAGAAGCTTGTCTTAGAGATCTTTCAGGATACCAGTGCTCAAAACACTGTGACACCTATTGTCAATCTAGTCCAGTGTGTCTTCAACATTAGAAAGGTTTTCTTAATATTTATCTATTCTTGGTGCAATTCATGTCATTTTCTTTCCATCCTATTTACCATGGACACGTCAGACAAATTTGCTACCTTTCATACTAAATTAACTTCTGTGTACTTGTTAACCTGTTCCCATCATTATTCTTTTCTAAATCTGAGTAAACCTGGTGATTCAATGTCTGATGAAACAAACATTTAAAAATTGTTGATATTCCCTTTTCCTTCCACTCAGATTCTCCCCATTTCCTCTAACTTTTTTTAAAGGCCTGCATTAAACTATCCAGAGTAAAGCATCTGAGGTTGTATCAGTGTTGGGAGGATTGAAAAAAGTTGACCCTATGCACCTTGTAGTCCATCCTCCTGTTTGTACGTGCAAGGCTTACAGGTTGCCTTTTCCATAACAGCAAGGCTCTGTTGAGCTACATTTTGATGCACTGATAAAGCACCTGATGAAGGAACCAACAAAGTGATACTATTACAAATTATTTCATGATTCTGAGCTGACACAGCTGGTCTGGAGTCATATGACTGACAATCTATCACTTTATAAAAGCACAGTTTCAGTTTTTGATGACAGGGTCTTCCAACATATCTCCTACTCTCAGGTGATGCATGTCAAATCATCTAGTCAAGGAAACACCTTACCACAGAATCACAGAATCATGGATTCATAGAATGGTTTGGGTGGGAAGGTGTGATGACCAAAGGGACATTAAAGATCATCTCATTACAACCCCCATGCTGTTGGCAAGGACACCTCCCACTAGACCAGGTTGCTCAGAGCCCATCCAGTCTGGCCTTGAACACTTGCAAGGATGTGGCATCCACAACTTCTCTGGGCACCCTGTGCCAGTTCCACAGCATCCTCACAGCAAAGAATTTCTTCCTAATATCTAATCTAAACCTATACTCTTTCAGTTTAAACTCTTTACCCCTCTTTACCCCTTGTCTTACCACTACAGGCCCTTGTAAATAGTCTCTCTCTTCTAGATTTCTTTTAGGTCCCCTTTAGGCACTGGAATGCTGCTGTAAGGCATCCCTGGAGCCTTCTCTTCTGCACATCCTCTAAAGGTGCTGCGGATGCTGCTTTGTACTTAATCAATTCATTCTTTTTAAGTTTGTAAAGTACCTGTACATGGGTGACCTCCCTGGTTCTGTAACAAGCCACATACTCCTGGTGAGTTTCAGCTGCAGCTGAAGAGAAACTGCAGCCACAGGAGGGCAGCCGTTCAACACACCATGCTGAAACTTCAGCCTCTGCCATAAAACAGGAAAAAGAAAGAGTTACATTGAACAAATACCAGCCACAACAACCAGCCTTAGCCCTTCCTCTCCCGTGGAAGTTACCATGATGAGGTGCTCCAAGTGTAACATAAAATAATTTTTAGACATGTTGCAGATGAACAGGATTTTTAAATGTTTCTCTCAATGTATGTATAGATTTATAGCAACCTCACAAAATCTATTTCTTCCCTTTCTCAGTAAAAATGTGTAACAAGCAGACGTGCAATACTGGGGAGGTGCTTTGTCAGGATACTTTTAATACTGCCATTAATTTATTGCAAGTATTCCTGCGTTCTTTGCTGAAGGAAATGTGGTTTAACTTATATCTATGTTTAAATATTTGCTTTCTTACTATATAGTGTATTAAGAATACTATTTAAATAAGTAGAAATCAAGTGATTAAAGAATGTCTTCTGCAACAAAGTTGAGAAATACATGACTTCATTATATTCTTAATTGTAATTAAATTAATTTTACAGTAGTAAAAGTACCCAACCATTTAAAAAGGAGCTTTTTAGTGGGGATTGAGAGGAAAACAAGTTTTCATGAAGAAGTGTTGGAAATGCAGCCCTATCACAAAGTTCAAGACAGAAACAAGTTCAGCATCCATTAGGCAATGGCTGCGTTTGCCTCAATGGCAGAAGCAGAGTGAAGGGCACTTCCTGGCCTCCCCACCTCTAGCTCAGACAAGATGCTCTCATCCTCTCACTGCTCCTTCAGCACAGAAACCCTCCATGCTTTCCATTGCCTTGGCACAAATGAGTTCAGGCTGCCTAGGAAAAGACAAACACAAGATATATATTTCCATTTATAACTCCATGAATCATGGTCACCATGAATTATAGACCAAATACAATTGGTCATGGCTGTATCTGTGTCATGCAAGGTGCTGACTGCATGCAGTAAACCTGTGCTAAAAAATTGCCAGAATTCAGGCTTTCCCCCACCCCAGGTTCTTGGAAAAACCACCCAAAGCTCACTCCTGGATGCAGACTTGACATCAAGCCATTTGGCTTGACTGCTACTCTTACAGTACAAACATAGATGGCAATAGCAAAGAGAAAAATTACTTGATGAACAACAACACAGGAATTTTTTTGTGTGTGTGCTCATGTGCTCTGAAGTAAACCCAGAAATTTTAACTTTGCATTCTTAACTCCCAAGAATCTTTCCCATTCTTGACTGTGGCATCCAGCTGTTCATCTGTAATGCTGAACAGTGCTTTTATGGCCAATGTTAAGCCAAGTCTAATATCTGGATTTTTCAGTTGCTAAATTCAGCTTTGGATGCTTTGTGGGGTCCATCTCACAAAGCTCACTTCAGCAGGCAGCTGTACCCTGCTGAGCTCTGCTATGGGATCCCTGCCCTGAGCAGGCAGTGCCAGCTGCTGCTCAGAATGAGGAACCTGCCTGCTAGAAGTTTTACTGAGGATTTTGTTGCTGTGACGTTTTCAGATACCCACAAGATGGTGCTGCTATCCTTTGGTTGAACCTTGTAGTGAGGCTCGAAAGATGGCAAAGAAAAAGCAGCAGAGATGGAGTCAGGAATGTCAGAGATGTTACATATATCACATTGCACAGTTGACATATTTTTTTGACAAGTATAGATAGACCTTAATTTCAGTGAACGAAACCTTCATAAAAATATCTTAGTGAAGGACAGTAGAGCACAATAGACCACTGTCAGTATCTAACACATCAACAATGGGAAACCTAATGGCAATTTTTAAAAATAAAATTCAACCTTTCAGTTTATAACAAAAGATTCCTTTCTAGACAAATCCCATCTAGATTAAAGCTCTTCACTATGGACCCTACAATAAAGCAATACTATTGCTATGAGGATAGGATATAGCTTTTTTAGTTGCTCCTTTGTTACGGATCAAGAGATAACGAAGTCACTTGTTCTTGTCATTTTTATAGAATGACCAAATGGTCTTCAGCAAGGTAAAAAACCCTAAACCACTCCTTTTTTTAGTTCCATATGTGTAGTTTTGAGGTCACTGTACTATTCCTATAATGCAGCAAAAGAAAAAAAATCCCAAGTATGAATTTAATCCAATATAAAACTTTTTTTATTAAACAGATTAACCTAGGCAAACAATATGTGGCAAATGTTGTGGCTGAGCTTTAACACCCAGGGAGATGCTGAAGCCGGCCAGCTCCTGCACTCTGGAGTCAGTCTCTTGCCCCGAGCCTCTTCACACTGGCAGGTGGCACAGGACTGCAAGTTATGCCACTGTCCTAAGGAGCAGGGCAGGTAGTAATGTCATGGGGAGAAATGAGCTTGTGCCTTAAGCAAGGAACCATCGTCATCCTGCCCCTCCCAGACTCATCAGGGCAGAGGAGTTCTGGCAGCATGTTTGATTACAATATAGAGAAGAATGAGAACCTTAACTACAAAGGAAAGGAACATACTGGGGATACTTCTTTCATTCTTGTGGTGGAAATTGTCTTTGCCATTTAAGTGTTTGAGGGAACCAAAAGCCAACAGTGACATAAACTGCAACAGTCCAAATAACAGGTCACATTCCTCTGTCCAGTGAAGAGACTGAATTCATAACTGCTGTGCTGGGGTCACCATGCTATGAAGTGTATTCAAATTCCATGTCAGTCGCTGTGTAAAAAGCAGACCAGGATAGTCTGTAATAAAGAAATAGATGGGAGCACTTGCTTCTCATATCTGCCTCTCAACTTTTCATACAATGTTCACGTTAAGTTGAAACAGCTCTTTTTTCTTTCAGCACATGTAGATAAAGGGAAGTATTGAATATACTAGTGGCCTATGGGTGAGATGTGGAGGAACATTCACCTGGACAGAGGGTGGGCATATCCACTGGCCAGACAGAGATAAGCCACCTTCGGCATCTGCTGGAAAGGGATGTTAGCAAATTGGGAGACAACAAAACAAGGGTTTTTTACTCCTTTTGGATGGCCATAGGCAGACAGCCCCCACAAGGTCCATGCTGCAGAACTCGTGGGTGGGAGCCCACTGCCAAGGGAGATCTGCCTCCTACTTCTGTTTTCAAAAGGCATTTTTGCTTACCCCATGTCCTAGTTCATTAGTTTTCATGAATGACTGGCATCTGCTCAACTTTGTTATGGACACCAAGGCCCAAATCTTGATGTTGAATTTATTGTTCATCCCTTCAGTTAACATGGTGAAAACGTCCCAAGATCCCATGCAATATTTCATTAGTAAGGTCAAACTTCTTCCTCTGGCCTTGATATCTCTATAGCCATGGCACTGGGACCTATCATTTTTTAGATGTAGACCTTCTGCAAACCCATGGTGTAGGAGGCCAGTGGGGCCAGTGGATCCCAGTCACTCTAAATGCTTTGGTGTAACTGCTTCAAACTGCACCACCTTTGCCACCCAGTTCATTAGAGCATACAGAACAGTACCACAGAGATCTCATGTCCACCAAGGTAGTAGCTGCCCTCCTCAAGGACCTTCAGGAAAGAGGGACTATTGTCACTGTCAACTCCTCTTGGTATGCACCCTTTTGGCCGATTTAGAAACCAAATGGTGAGTGGCAGCTGACAGTAGATTACTGTGCTCTCAACGAAGCACCAACAACCCCTTTGTGTGGCAATCCCATCAATCTCAAACCTGAATTTTCCCACTGAGTGTGATTCCCATCCTTGGCTGGGAGCCACTGATGTTAAAGGCATGTTTTTCATGATTTCTCTGCGGCCCAAGGACTGCAAGTAGTTTGCCTTCACTGCAAATCTATTCAATATATGTTTACTCACCTTCCTCAGGGATTTATTCCTAGCCCTATAGCACGTCATGTCACCAAACTTTTGTAACCCGTCAGAGGTGTGCACTAGTGATATATTGGTGACATCCTTGATGAGAGTCCATGCTGTGCTTCGGCCATCATCATGATCACATATTTTCAATATCTAGATGTTGTCATTCCAGAGCTTAAGTGGCAAATGCTGGCCAGTTGTATGTCTCCTCCCAACATCTTGTGTAGCCCCAAGCTACTGGCCTTGGGCAACTTTCAATCAATACCTCTTAGGGTAACAATTTCCAGAGTTTAGGAAGAAAACTTATTTTATATAGGGTTCAGCACAGTGTGCTAATTTTGTTTTACTGAAGGCAGAAATTTTTAAATTGATTACACTTTGAAATTGTACATTCAGACAGCAAGTCTTTAAAAGATCCCACAGAACTGTTGTTGCAAACAGTTTTCAGTAGTTTGCAGAGTTTCAGATATGTTTTGGCATTTAAAACTCTGTAAAGTATATATCTACTTGTGTATCTTCAATGAACCTAAAGATAGCTTATATTTATTTTTGGTTTAGGATGCATCTTGAATTAAATCTAGTCATTACTGAAGCAAATCTTTTGTTGGTTTGCTTTGTTCACAAAGCTGCACTCATCTAGTGAATATAACCCTCTGGGGTACTCTGCAAAAGGCAAGGCAGCACCAGAACCTTCCAAATTGTGATGGGGTGGCCTTATTATCACAGCACATTACCCATAACACAAAGTTAATAAACTCTTCCGTAAGTAACACTAATTATCTACATTTGAATGACATTCCTTTCAGTCACATTAACTTCTGATAGCATATTGAACACAACCATTAATATGCTGGAATAGTTGCTTTGTGTGGCTATACCAAATTTGTGAATCTGTATCAATGAAAGTCATGTGGACAACTGCATTCACGTATTTTCTTGCCAGGACACTGTGCAGAGCCATTAAAGAACATGGTGTGCTTTAAGATTATATATGGCTGGCAAAGAAATCTGACATCACCAACCCTATTTCTGACACAACTTATTTGTCTGCAAATGTCAGCCTACACAAGACCCGTTTGAAGAGATTAATGGCCATGGGAATCTGCAATAATACTGGCTTATGAAATGCACTTCATCAGGCTGTATCATAGCTCAGCTCCTTCCTGTATGGATTGTTTTGCCCAGAGCTAAAATCTTAATAGCAGGCTGATGACATACATGCCAACATGAAATATACTTACAGAAAGATATCCCAGAGACTGTTCTATAAAGACACCACTCCTATCTGATGCTGCTGGACCTGAAGCTAGTAAACAATATGTCTGTGAGGGCAGGGTATCTTACTTATTCTGTAAATAATTCATTCACCATGGCCACAAAACTGATACAGTTTCCAGACTATTCTTAAATAGTTTGTATTTTAGGAGACCAAGAAGCAGTTGCATACACAGAGTACTTTGCCAAAATCCTTCCAGTTGCGCAGTGCTACCTTTTGCTATGAATATTTTTATAAAGTCCTCTGAAGGCAGAACAGATCCTACAAATTCAGATTATAAAATGAGTTCAGATAAGGGTCTTTTGACAGTTGATCTGTGATGTTTAGGGGATGCTCAGAGTGGTCACTGTGCTCTTGGATCACTTCTCTCAGCCCACAACTTGCCTTGTACAAAGTTGACACCATTCCTCTAAGAGATGTCAAGATTCACTGATGGCTGTAGGATTTGTTAGGCTGTTGCTTTCCAGTGAAAATAATGGCACCCTCAGGGCCTTTTGCAGAGCGGTGTGTTCTAATCTCAGCTCTAGAGGTGAGCTGAGCAGCTGCTCTGGTCTCCAGCACTGTTTGCCAGGATGGACTTGGATTCTTGTCGGCTACAAGAATCCAAGGATATGGTTAAGGATAAAGTCAGTAGTGCTATTGCTATTGCATGAAGATTGAGGATCTTAAAAACTCTTAGTATTAGACCAACTTTACTGCTATTTATTCTGTTGCTGTAGTAGTTGTAAAAGTTCAATAGTAACAAGACCTAATGCTGATGGGTTTTTAAAATTCTTTCCTAGGTTATTAACTGTGAAATTTTAAAGGTTATTTTCTCAATAATAATTTGTCACTGTAGGTGGTACCCAGGAGCACATGGGCAGCATGCTGGAAGGTCTCCCACAGCTCAGTTTCCTCCCTCTCAGCCTGGAAAGAATGGAAAACAGGGACCCAAAACCTGGAAAACTAGTTAGTCTGAATGACTTGTGCTGTCAAGATGCTGGCTCTGATGGTGATGGTGGTCACAGCTCAGACTCTCTCTGTCAGGGGCTAGGTCGTGGCAGCAATGCAGGTGCTGGAGCAGATGAAATCCTCTTAGCACCTTATTTGTGTTCATTAGGCCATGTGAAACAAATTTGTGAATTTAGTCCATTTTTAGGTGCTCAGGAGTTTGAGCTTGCAAAACTAGGGATCACCAGTTACACTTGAATCACTCTCACCCTTACACATCTTGAACTGCTGGATGTCTAGTGCTGGGCCACTGTCAGCAGCAGGATGGATTATAAACGAGGTCTTCCCACCCACAATGAGTCAGCCACCACCACTCATGACAGGGAAGAACGTGAGGAAAAGCACATGTTTCCATAGCACAGGTTTACCTTTAACACTTGAGCTGCAAAAGTCGCCTCTGACTTTCTACTTTTTTGGGACAACACAGATTGGCCAACCAAATGCACAGACAAAGGGCATCCCAGTGCACAAAATTGGCTCTGTCCTATGCTGCAAGCTCATAAGCTATATTTTGTCTTTTGAGCTGGCAGTTGTGAGGACTTCTCCCAGACCACACTCAACCCACCGTGAAGTTTGGAGTACAGGATCCCACCCTGGAGCTCCCCAGGCCATGCATGTTCCCAGTGTTGCATTCCAGGGCTGACACCTTTCCATCAGTATTAACTTCACTGCAGGAACAAAACAATCTCCAGGCCAAAGCACAGCGAGCGGGTTAGCTGTCCTTTGCAGACCCTGCATACAACAAGCGAGGGAAGTGCTGGGCAGCACACCAGTTATGGCTGTAGCTGGGTCAATGCCTCTTAGGGGAGACAAGAAAAATCCAGATGGTCGCTTTTTACTAAGAGCCTTTGTTGTCCTTTATCATCTCTGAATCATCTCCTACCTCCTGTAGCGAACAACAAAAAAACAAAACAGAAAATAAACAAAACTAAAGTACTGAAAAAAACAATTTAATGACATTTTTATGTTGAATAATTTTGTTATTGTTCAGAATTTTGTGATTTGCCTTTTTGTATATATAATTAATCACAGATAATCTGGAAGTAGTGTTAAAACTTTTTTCAATCTTGTGTTATTTTCACTCATAAATGTAATGTATTTATTGGGCTAAATGCAAGTAAGTATCAATATTACATTTAATGTTTTTTGTATTGTCAAAATGTACTTTCAATCATCTAGAACCCGATAGTGCAATAAGTTTTTCCACTATAAATTCTGTGATCCTTTAGGATGGCAAGGGACTTGGATAAGGTTCTGAGTCCAAGATATATTTTGTGCCCAAGGTACCACAGGCCTAAATAGAATAAATAAAATTTTAGACTCAAATGACAAATGATATCATATTTCCAGAATATTTTAGTGTTCGGGTTTCATCTTTCATTTCCATGTAATTCTTGACCCTTTGCAGTCAAATTTGATCTCAAATAAGCAATATTTTAGAAAAATGGATGAAAATCTGAGAAGGTATGATGCAGTAAAGATTATTCATGCTAGGAAGCCATATTTCTGGAGCAACTGAGATCAATTATTGGTAAATCTTGTGCCGTGTTCATCAGGGCACAAAATTTAAATAAGCAATGTATTTCAAGCACAAAAACTTTAAAAATAAGTTAACTGAGTAAAATCTATAGTAATTGAAAGCTGCCTTCATGCAGGTGCTGTAACAGTGCTAGAGAAATGAAATGTGCAGTCACAGGTACATAAAGAAATGGCCAGAGGTCACTCCAAATGGGCAGGTATACAGTGGAATCTTTGAGGAGTTCCAACAGGGGTATAGCTGATGGCCCCTGAAGCACATTTAAACTGTCCTGAAGATATTAAATTTCCTTTGAATTTCCCAGTTTGACACAGTTATTACAGATTGAAACAAGACCCAAATGTTTTTTGTTATTTACATCCACTTCTACAAAGAACACAGTATTTTATTAATAAAGATCATCACAATGAGACCAAAAAATTTTCACCCAGTTGATCTGGCCTAAGAAACCTCTTCCTGCTAAAGAGTATATTCTGTATAACTGTAACAAAGTGGATAATTTCAGTGAGAAGTACAACTACAACCCTAAAAATATTAAGGTTTCGGCTTCTAATGCCAGGTTTCACAAAACTGAGATATTGATGATGCTCTTCATTTTCTGGAAAGATATAATAATTCAATAGTAAAACAGTGAAAGGGCCTTGTAAAATTCAGTAGCTGGATAGCACTTTCTAATATTCAACTGGCAAAGTCACAATACTTTTTTCATTATTTTAAAAAAGGAGAAATGAAAAATTCATCATTAGCCATATGTGAGGTGATATAGTGTTAGAAGACTGAAAATGATAATTCTCTATTGCATGAAGTTACAGGAAAAATCCATCTCACTGGATTAGATAATAGTCACCAAGCTTTTTGAAATAAGATATTATAATACCTCTGACAGCAATTAGAATGTAGTTTATCTTAATTAAAAGTTGTTCTGTTCATCTGTGTGTTTCATGTTAAGTTTATTAACAATCTCATTAGATAGGTTTTGTTGAGGTTTTCTTGTGGTGGTGTTTTTTTCTTCCTGGTACACTGGTCCTAAATTAAGGATTGTAGTTATGAAGCAGGGAGAGTGCATAGAGTGAGACTATAATTTCCAGTGCAAGTTCCATCTTTTACTTCCCTCTTGACAGGTTAAAAAAGTGAACTCATGGAATGCAGGATTATGTATTTATCAAGTTCACAGATGAACTGACAGGGAAATGCTATGAAGCAATGTACGTACGGAAATACATGGAGCTTAGACTAATTTATCATAATTTGCAATCAAATGTATTAATCAAGAAGAGTGGAGTTGACTAGGAATAGCAAAGCACGCAGAAATTCATGGCTTCCTGTAAAAGAAGAACCTAGAAGGCAGCTCCTCAAAACTCTTCCTGACAGGATTGAGTAATGTAAATATCATACAGTGCAAAACCTGAAAAAATAATTATAAACAGGCTTTGAAAAGGCATAACTTCAAAACAGAAGAAGAAAGTTTACCTCTGCATACAGTCCTTGGCCTGGTAGTCTTTGAAGACAGAACCTTGGAGGCAAGCTGACAGAAACAATCAGGTTAGACTGTTGTAAGAGGACTGGCCTCTGAGCATAACAGTTCTAAACACCATGATTGAAGCTCATGCTAGTTGATGTTTAATGTGAAATCTTATTTGGGAGGAGAGGATGAAAACTAATACAACCTGAAGAAAAATAGCCTAGAAAGGATGAAATCAGTGGAAAGGAAAAGCTGCACTGCTCTGAGAGACTGAGCTTATGGTGAATCTCTTAATTCCTCTGAGTGTTAATTCCCTTTCAGCTACCTTTACTCGCAACCATTCTTCACAACCTGTGTTGCATACCTTTTGACAGTTCAGTGGTCTTTATGGCATTCTTAATTTCCTCTTGCATCCTGGACATCGTTATTTTTCTAATAGAGAGTAATACTACATTTTATATTCTCTTTGTCAGTCCATTGTTCTAGATTTAATCAATAACGCACATCCACATTACCTTTATTGTGCGATTTATGATCTTTGTCATCACAGAATAATATCATTTGCCTGTAAATTGTAGCTAAAATAAGCTCTAGTGTCAGTGTGATCCATTGTAATCCATTACAATGTGATTCATTGCTAGAGGTTTCCCTCTAATAATCTTCTAAGCAAAGCAATGTTTCCAAATGCAAATGCCACCGGAGCCAGGGCAATGCCCTGGGGGGGAATTTACCATGCAGGATAGTTCTATGAAACTCAATTTTCTGCTATGTGGCCTGGTCAGTTGGTTCTGTGCTGTATTCTGGACCTGTATCTTTCACATGGGATGAAGTTTTGCATGTAGGAGAGCTCAGAAACAGTCCAACAACTGAGCTGAACTGAAAGACGCTCATTGCATATTTGCATGCTTTGTTCTGAGATGAGGATATTTATGCCCATTTGTTTCTGATTTGACAGGACACCCTTCACTTAACAAGTTCTTCTCATCTGTCTTGCATGTATGTGGTGCAAATGTTTCCACCACTTCCCAGCTATACCACAGGGACCGGCAGTGGAATGATGATCATGAAGGTTGGAAAAGGGCTGGATTATGACTTGATTTATCACACCGTACTCTCTGCAGTTAAGGCTAACAAAGCATGAAAGAAAGCATCATCAGGGTGGCATCCTTAATATGGAGGTTGAGAAGCCCTCATGCCTTAGTACAATTTATTCCATATCTCTTTATTGCTAGAGAAAGGATATTGGATTGCAGATGGTCTGATATAGTATCTCCATTCCTCTGTAACAGATTAAACTAAATAGCCCCAAGCCTACCTATGCCACCAAGGGAAGAACTGAAGGGAATTTTTCACAGCTGGTAGTCTGAAGAGCTGTACCAAATACTGGATGTCTCTGCTCACTGATTGTCATATGATTGTCTCATTATCTTCCTTCATAAGTGAATGCCTGTTTGTGATGAGGAGCTTCCACCAGCTGCAGTAACATGCTTTTTTTACCCCAAAGAGTTGCATGCTCCTTTGGTTGGAGCTGTGCTTTGATGGAGAACAGGTGAAAGGCCCTATGGATTGGCTTCCTCTAGGCAAATTAAAATTTCACCTTCCAACCTGGATTTACACATCAGTGTACATTGAAGAAGTGTGTTGAGCTGCATAAACTGATTGGTGAGCTCTTTGTTCCTTTCAGGAAGCTAATGCTGGCTCCTGGCTCTGACCAGAAAAGTATGGTGCCCACAAATCTGTTTTCAAAATCTGCAATGCTGAGATTTGATTTTTTTGCAAAGCATTTTCCAATTACAGGGTTGTTGGATATCCAAAATCCTTAAAAAAACTTTACAAGGAGACTGACAGATAAAAGTAGGTACAACCAGTATTTTTACTGCAGTTTTAAAGTAGTTCTAAAATTTTATTACTTTATTTAAAGCCCCAAGCTAAAAGAAGATTTATCAGTCTGCAGTAAGCAGCATCCTCTCATAAGAGCTCAGCAGTAAGCAGACAGCAAGCTGCAATACTTGAATGAAAAAGTGCAGTATCATATAAATTGTACTCTATTGGAAATGGATTAAAACAGAGCCTGTGGCCTTCTCACTAAATCACAAAAGAGACTTACTACTGTGAAGGCTATTTTTCCCAATTTTTCAAAAGAATATTCCTACTAAGAATTTTGGTTTCTTTTTTTTCTCCACTTAGCTCACCTCTGGATAAAGCAAGTGTCTCTCCACGGGGCAGAAAGACTCAGGAAATGGAAACAGCTCTTGCTCATGTTCAGTGCTCAGGGATCAAGATGGCTCTGCTCCCCTTACCAGCAGTGGTGCCTGCTGAATGTTCCTCCTTGCAGAGAGAAAGCTAAGGGAGGAATGGCATAATTTGTCCCCTCTCTGTCATGAGCAACGTGCAGCCTCTGAACAGGGTCTACAGTTCTGCAATTGGTTCTGCTGATGCAGGACTTGGAAGAGGAAATAACTTCTGGAAACATTTATAAGCCTCTAAACATGGTCATCAACAGGTGAAATGCAGCAGATTCAACACTTCCCAACACATCAGCAAGCACCATTGTAGACATATGAGCATCTGTATTTTAAAAGATAGAAAGTAGTTTGTTGGCTTTTTTAAAAGTCTAACTATTTCCAAACATAAACCCAGAATCCCCCTGTGATGTGTCTTTTGGTGATTTTAAGTGATGCTGCCTAACTGGGCATGGACACGGAGGTGGAAGATGTTTCATGTTTTACCAGCAAAAGGGTGAGACAACACAGAGAAGCACAAAGTCAGCAACACCTGCAGCCAGATCTGCACTGATGACCCCATCGCTAAAGCACAAACTCAATCAAAATGCAAAGTTCAGAGAAGATGTGGTTGCAGCTTTCTGTTTTCTTCCACAAAAAGAAGCGTGCTTGACAGTTTGTCTAATGTACTCTGTTTAGGACATTTTACCATTTAGCTGCAAAACTAGCAGGTAGTGCAAAGATTTATTAATTTTCTGCATATGGAATGCATCAGATTTTACTGATCCAGTTGTTTCTGCTCCAGATAGATAGATTTTGGTAAGATTTTTTAGTTAACATGGTTTTATCTTGTGCTGAACAAAAAAGTGCAGATAACTTGGAACATAATTATTTCTCATAGCTCTTCTTATTTCCAATTTATTATAGCTTTTATATGTTTTCAGGGCCAGGATGGTATTGTATCTGTGGCCTAGCTGTCTAAATTTACAACTAAGTGAAAAAAACCCTATAAATATTTTTTCTGTATGGAAAAAAAAATAAGTCAAATATTCTCTACTGAAAATCAAACTGCTTTTTTAAATCTCAGAGGGGAAACAGACTTTTCCTTCCTTCCTTCTCATTTTGTTCTGAGTATAAATTTCATCCTGCAGCTGAGATTATTTCTTGATAAAAGCTTAATTGAAAAGAATGAATTCCAGAGAAAGTCCAATTTTTGAGGTGAGTCATATTCAAGCTCTAAAAATATTGACAGTGTTTGATTCTGATTTTGGTTTTAATCATAAGATTCCTCTGTATTTCACTCATGAGCCATGCCAGCATGTATTGATTTACGTGTAAAAAAGAAAAGTACTGACTCACAGTAAAGGTCAACTGTGCTGAAACAGATCTCAATGGCATGCAAAACTGATAGGTACTGTGACTAGATTTTAGCAGATATTCTAGAGTAAAGAACATTGGGGATAACATTGATGTAATCTCCTGGGTGCTGTCCATGATAAATGAACAAATAGGCAAATGCTAAAAAATCAAAACTGGTCATCTACTAGACACCAGAGCTACCTCTTAGTTATACAATAAAATCTTATAAAATCTATTTAAAAACTCCTAAAAGGGATTAAGAAAAAGCAATGTTTAAATCAAGATATTTGTTTATCTGCCAAGAACTGCTCTGAGGGACAAGGGCGGATCAGAATTCAACTTAAAACATTCTACACCATCCTGCTTGATAATCCTTCCCTAAGCCAGAGACCTGTTATCTGGGTAGAAGCACATCCAGTTGGGACACACAGTCAGTCAGAAAGCTGCACTCAGAGGTTTGCTGTCAAAAAGGTGTCTCAAGTGGAATCCCATGAGAATAGGTCCAGAGCTGGTTCTATTTGATATTTCCATTAGACACCTGGATGATGGAAGGGAACATATGCTTATGAAATTTACTGACAGCTCAAGGCAGGACTGATGGCAGGTGGTATGTGGGATGGGATCAGAATTCAAAATTATCTTGATGCACTGGAATGGGAGGAGATTAGAGGCGGGGAGACAGGGAGAGGGAGAAGAAAGGAGGGAGAGGGGGAGAGAGAGAGGCAACAGAAAAAGCTCTACATTTAAAGAAGGGAAAGCATGTAAGTAAATACAAAATGGGGACGAAGTGGCTAGCCTTTAGCATAGCAGGGAAGGATGTGGAGCTAGAAGTGGATCAGAAACTGGCTAATTCTGCCATGGAAGATGCAAGTTACATACTGGGAGCAGTCAATGGAAGAAACAACATAAACCTGGAGGAAGAAATCCATTATCATTACTCTTTTATCACAGACAGAACTAAGTACATGTGAATGTTGCCTGAAGTTATTCAATTACTTCTTTCAGGAGCTGAGCCAATCTTTTATACCTGAATCTTCCATATAGAAACGCACCAATAAAATAATTGCAGTGTTATCTTTATGCTCAGTCCTGTAGCAGTGATGCTGATAGCTTTTAAGAATTAGTTGGCTTCCATTTCAGAGTCTGGTTTTCAAGACTTTATGTAACTTGGAAATACAAAGAGAAAGTAATGCCAAGGTTAAAAAAGAGCTAGTTATCCTGGCATACTTCTTTTTAATTTTTGAATCTTTCATTCTGTCCCACCCCCACACCTGGCACTGTCAGTACTTTGCTTTCTTGCAGCAGCATAATTTCTTCACTTTTACTTTCTATTTATAAAAAAAAAGAGAACCAAAAACCCCAAACCAAAACAAAAAAGAATATGCCCAAAACCAAAACTCTGAAGCAAAATCCCTTCAATATTATGATTCAACATGCTTTAAAATAACATGGTATATATTTATAGCTAGCTTAGGCTTGGGAGAGTACTGCTTAATTCCCTTCAGTACTTGCATCAAGGAGAATGTAGCTCTGCTTTCAGTATGAAAATGATTGGTTTGTTATTATGTTCTTTTCCCAGAAAGAGACATTTTCAGATCTTCTCAGTTTTCCATCATTCTCTGAGTGCCTCTTATCTTGGCTTTGTCATTCAGAAACTTAAGTCTATGTATACTTGATAGTGACATATTCATTGTGACAGTTTAACTATATAACTAAGTCAGTTTATTCTCTGTACCCTTAAAAATGTATAAAGCAACATTTATAACCTTCATGCCTTCTCTTGTGTACATAAATGAGTCCTAGAGACAATTATTAATATGAGGCATCTAAAGAATCCTTCTTTCCGCCATTTTGACTCTATATACAGAAGAAATTTCATCTCCTTCTGTTATCCCATGTGTGGCCATGTACAGAAGATGAGAAGTCAGTTTGCCTGAATGAGTATGCATATAGTAAGTGATATACATTAGCATCCTTTTTGTATAGAAATGTAGAAACCTATCTAACATCTAAAGAACTTATATTTAGGTGGCTTTCAGCATGGCACTTGTGCTTGGAGTATGCATAACTTTGTTCTGTATTGTTTGTTCTTGAATATTTACCAGTGTGCAAAAGTGGTAGCATTTGAGGTACAACTAGATATTACTGGTCATTCTACGAGCTGAGAAGAATCAACATGTCTGGTAAGACAGAACAGAAATACCTGTACAATTCAATCTGAACTTTAATAATCTTCCCCCCTAGTTCACAGTACCTTTCTAGACTGTCCTACTTTTCAAAGCAACCAAAGGCAGAGAAGGTACTTAGGAGGTTGTAGTGGTTTCACATTCACCAAATTTTGTTTGTTAAATTTAGTGTAGTGGTTTAAATATTTTTCTACTATGGAATAAGATTAGAAGAAAGGCAAAACAGGCTCAACTTAAAGATAGAAACAGATTTATTAACACACACTAAAAGGAGAACAAAAAATCATGAAACTTTTTAAAAGCACCCCCTCCCCCTACCAACAGTTTACTTTTCCACAAACAGTGTTAAGAGACAGAAAATCAGAGCTTTAGGTCAGTACCACTTATAAAATAGTCTTTCATTCAGTCTTTGAGAGAGACAAGTCCCTCCTGATTTTGTTCTGGTAACTTTCCACAAGAGACACAGTCTGTTTGTGGATTCTGGCTCCCACAAAAGCAGCTCGCCCAGGAATCTGCATTTGTGAGCTTCCCAAAATGTAGCCTTTCCCATGACTACATATGGGCCGTGGATTTATACATGGGGTTTCACCTTTTGAAGAGGTACAGCTCCACAACAAAGGGTTTCTCATTCTTCACTGGTGATGAGGCTTCAAACATCTCATAGGATCACTAGGTTACAGTTTCTATGTCAATATCCACTCAGTAAAAGTCAGACACCTTTGCTTGAATCTGCAACATCATCTCCTCATTCTTAGTCCACGATTTACAGGAATATGACAGTCCGCTACCATAAATCAAAGGAGATCTACAGCCTAGAACTAAGGCAGCTTGTAATCTCTTCCACTTAAGAAGTCTCTCTTTGAGAAGGGTTAGGGTTTTAAAAAGTCTCC
>WBMY01010275.1:114378-163892 GCA_013397315.1 Donacobius atricapilla | reverse complement strand
CAGCTGAAGGTGGCTTGAACTCGGAGATGCGCCCAGGGGCTTGGGAGGGTGAGGTGGGGGCGGGGTGGGGGAGATCTGCTGGTAGTAGGGGCAGGCCTTAGGATCGGCTGGATGTTAACAGCCGTGATTTCCCCATCCTGGCTGGCAGTCATCAGCTTGGGGGCCTGGCTTGGCTCCGCCAGGGTCAGCCCCATCCCGGCCACTCCGTCCCAGCCCTGGGGGCAGTGGGGCCTAAGCTGGGCCCCGCTGCTGCCCCCCTTGGTGTTACCTCATGGCAGGCTCAGGGCAAAAGAGTGTGGCCTCCCAAAATCCACCTGCATTTAAAGCCGTGTGTCCCAGAGGCATACGCTTGTATCTGATTGGCTATTCTGGCTGTCCGTTTTAAAGAAGATCACTAATTGGTTTTTACCATTCATGCCAAACCAATACTGAGGTCAAAAACCTTATCCTATGAAAAGGTAGAGAGTCTGATAAGGAGAAGTCTGAAAGGAAGAACTTTTATAAGAATATTAACCTGAGAAGTAACTAATTTGTCTTCTTCAGGCAGTATCTGGACACATTCATAACTTTCCTGCCATTACCCTGTCCAAACACACTTCTTTTACACACATAAATATGTGTACAAATTTTGTGGTACACCATCATATTCCTGGACAAATTACAAGACAGTGTGATTATGATAACTTTGCAGGAGAGTAGCAGCAATTCTTGATTCAAATATTAAGAAAATGCTAGCTCTTTCCTTACATTCTCCTTCATTTGTCTCCTAATATCTGTGGCCAAAATTATGCTTGTTTTCATTAATCATTTCTGACTTGTGGCTGTCAGAATTATCTATAAGAGTTTGTTTTCTTGGCAGGTATCCTTGAGTCATGGATCTGGAAAGATGGCTAAGACATGTTTCTCATTCTTTAATGCACATTATTTGAAAGACCTTTTCAATTTTAGTCAACTTGCTGTCCAAACAGAAAGAAATGACCTCATCTGTCAGCTGTATGTGTTTTGTTTCATAGAATGTCTGCCTCAAGCGCGTCAGGGGTAGATGTATTTACAATGTCGCCACAAGGATGATTGCACAGCATCTGTTCTGAATTTTCCAGAAGGTCTTGAGAAGGCTGCTGCACTACTCCCACTCAATTTAGTAGGTGATACAGATGAGGAAACCTGAAAATTCATCACCACAGTGACTATGCAATGGAAAGTGTCCCATGCTATATATGTTGGTCGTACATTTGTGAGCAATGGCTCTTGCTTGACTTGAATTTAATGATTACTTTTCCTTTTTCTGTCAGTGCCCACTTAAATGGAAACAATATTCTCCACAAAAAAACAAGGAAAGTTTAAAGCACATTATTTCATTACTCCACTGTATATTCCTTAGAGGGTCCAAGTAGGCACTGATATATATAGATGAATTCTTCTGAAGCCATTTTCTCAGCCTTGAGCATAAGGTTTCTGATGACCTAGTGATAAACTGACTCAAAATTTTACAGTTATGGAAATTTCTGTACATCCGCTGATCTGAATGGATTTAGGTACTTGTATATTAACTGTGACTGAGCATGATGTGATTCAGTTTAAAATTCACTGCCTTCTGTAGTTCTTCATTCCTTTCTTCTATGTACGCTGCAGACAACAGCAGAATTTCTTGTCCTTGCTTTCTGTACAAGCATTACCCACAGGAGGCTGAACACAAGGAGCTGTACCAGACTAACACTACACTCAGATTTGCTCATGATTACTTAAAAAATCATAGAAATTACAATAAAGAATAGACCACAGCAAGCAGTGAGAACTTTGTGTTACAACCTCACCAAAGCCTAGGCTGGAATTCATGCAGCACTCAGGAGTTAAGATTTCTGTCTTGAAAGCTCAGTTGACAGATCTCCCTTTAAGAGTGTACAGAACAAGAGTTATGGTACTGTAAAAGTCTTGGTACTTCCTCTCTGCCAGACTGAGTTTCATCCTTACCTCTCCATTGCAAATAAATCAAAGCTATTCTCCAGTAAAAGTAAGAGGTTTCAGTACAACTGAAAGGATGCTGCTTGGAATTCATTGCTGTCCTGATTAGAGTAAGGGCATGGATTGCTTTACCAAACTAGGATCTACTGCTTTCTGTGCTATTAATGAGTGAAAACAGTTAACATCTGATAGACCAGTTAATATCTGATAGACTGCTGAAAATAAATCATAAAATTTTATAGTTACAAAATCTTTACCCAATATACTCTCTGAATTATTAAACAAAATTCAATAAAAGCACAAATAAATTATCAAAAATATCACTTGGGAAACAGCCTTTTAAAACTAAAGAGTAAAATCCATAAACAAGATTATTTAAGAATCTTGTCTATCTCAATTGAATTTGGGGTTTATTGTGTTTGAGGGAAATGGAAGCTAAACAATTACAACAATATTAAGTGAGTCTTCAGAATCCATTTTGCTTTGGTTTGCAACTACCTAGGAAATTGCAAAAATATCTAATGGAAGACATTCTCTGCAGCATTTTCAGCTTCTCTGTGTAGGCAGCACAGACCATCTCAATAGAACAACTCTTTCAACAAAGTTATCTGCAGAGTTATCCCTGATTCACAGTAAAGATCAGCTGTGCTGAAACGGATCTCACTAGCATGCAAAATTGATAGCTGTTGTGACTAGATTTTAGCAGATTTTACAGGGTAAAGAACATTGAGGGTAACATATATGTAATCTCCCGGGTGTTGTCCATGATAAATGGGCAAATGGGTAAATGTTAAAAATCAAGACAAACTGGTCATCTACTAGACACCAGAGATACAGAGAAAAAAAAAATTACAAAATCTAAGTATATATTTAACCATACAGAAAACCAAAATTTGGACTGCTATCCCAGTTCCCGAAGGTTGATTCAAATTTTTTGCCCTAAGTGTCTGATGATTCAGCTTTTTTTTCCCCTCCTCATTTCTGCTAGACAAGTTAGGACTCCTTGTACATTATTCTGCTATTCAGTCTATGCTGAATGTTGTCTCTTGTGGTCTTTTACCTCCCCATTTGTATAGAATTTTACCTTTTTTACCATCTCTCAAATCAGAATTGCATTCACACAACAGTAGCTGAGAAATGATTCCCACCAACAGAGGTTATTTATGACTAACAAATCCCATAGCCTGAGGGAGAGAGTCATGCATATTTAACTTACTGATTAAATGAGCCTTTCTGTGTAATGAATTGTATGAAAGTCAGAATAAAACAAGATTTGAAGACCACTTATCTTCCAAAGTCAGCTTGTAGGTCCTGAAAAGCGTCAACTGATCTTAGGAAAGGTTATTTGCATGCGTGCCTCCCATTTTACATGTAAATATGGTTGCATGCATTTTAAATATTTCACTACTTGCATCCCAAAATGCTACATAGTAATTAGTAAATTTTGAATAAATTTGGAAGTCTATAGAGATGTTTCCGAGCTGTGAACAAGACATGGAGCCCATGAAATCTATGCAAATTCACCTTTGCTTAAACATTCTGTTTATCTTTTCTCTGATAAAAATGCCTTGAAGGAGGTAGGAATAACGAAAATCTATAGACTGGGATTAATTTTTCTACTTAAATCTGGAGTTGATACTTAAAGAGCATTGACAGAAAAAAAGGGCATTATAACTCTTTCCAGTATTTCCTCTCTATCCTGTTTACATACTGGAGACCTAGCTTTGTGCAGGAATAAAGTCTTCCAGTGATAAAACTGATGTAACACTGATATTATGAGAGGGATTAGGAAATCAACCTGAAAGGCTTCCAGCAGTATCAGATAATCAGGATGCAGCACTTCACACGTGAGACTTGTAAAATCCAGTTCAGCAGACAGCATCCATACAGCTGCAGCAGAGCAGACACACAGGGCAGAGGCTTTTCCTGCAAAGTCTACACAATGCGTGAGATCATTCTAAAAAATGCGTTAGCCTGAGAGTAGCTAAAGCTGCCCTGTCAATATGTGTTCATTAAAGTCACGTAAGCAGAGATTTTGTCCTGCCTTTTTGTCTCCTCAGCCAAGCAGCACGTTGATGTTTGCAGCAAGACCCTTGCAATGAGAAAATAGCACAGCTCATCTGTTAGGTACAAGGCCAGTTTTGCAAGCTCAATATCACTGCTACATGAGGTCCCCAGTTTCCTTACTGATGTCACTGTCACACTGTTTCTGGGTCTCTGAGCCTCCAGACTTCCCTTGCACTACACATCATATGTTCACCTGCAGTGTCTTTTGACTCCAGCAGCATTTATGAAAGGTTGATCAAGCAGGTTATTGTTTTGCCTGGGATGTAGTTAAGGCTCTTCATAGTAGCTGGTGGAACTGTTTTGTGTTTGTTCTGAAAATAGTGTTGATAACAGATGGATGTTTTTGTTATTGCTGAGAGGCATTAAAAGAGAGTCAAGACTTTTCTGTTTCTCATCTCATCCCACAATTTAGGAGGCTGGGATGCACAAGATTTTGGGAGGGGATACAGCCAGGACAGCTGACAACAATGGATCCAAGGGATATCCCATACCATATAACATACTCAGCCAATAAGGTTGGACAAAGAAGGAAGGGGGGACATTCAGGGTGATGGTGTTTGTCTTCCCATGTCACCCTTATGTATGATAGGGTCCTTCTTTCCTGGGGATGTTTGAATCTCCCAGTCCGTGGGGAGTGGTGAGTGAATTTCTTACTTTGTTTTGCTTTTCTGTGTGACTTTGCTTCATTTTGTCTTTAAATCCTTGAGTTTTCTCACTATTACTCTTTCAACCCTCTTGCCCATCCCACTAGAGAAGAGTGAGAAAATGGCTCTCTGGGCCTGAGTTGACAACTGGGGTTAAACAGCAACAGACGCAGAACTCAGTAACATTTTCATTCATTGGACTGCCACGTCCATTGGACTTGGGTCCAGACAATACTTTTCCAAATTTCTGCTCCACTGACCATGTGATAAAATCTACTGGGGGATTAAAGTTTGGGCCAGGCCTAATCTTGGGTCGCATCTGCCATTTCTGCTCCTGTTCCCAAGGCAGACATCTCCCTGGAGGACTGTAGAAGTGTGATGCTCTCAAGCTTTGCCTATTCTATGGATAAGCTCCATTTCTGTCCTCACTGTCTCCTTCTGTAGGTTTCACTTCGGCCAGCCAGCGAGTTGCACCAGAATTGTAGCAATTTCTTTTTATTTGACGTAATAGTTCAAACAGAAACTGAAGGGACTACCCTCTGATACCTCCACCCACGGGGATCTGAAACACAAGAGGGCCAATGTGTCAGCATTTGATGGATTGGCTTTGTTTTCAGACCATTCTGGAGCACGTGCTCTTGAATGAGAAGGTGTCACATCCTGTGACATCCAAGAGGAGACAGGCGCTGCTCTCACCTCAGCCTTTGTTGCCATGTAGTCTTCTAGCAAGCCCCCTGCAGCAGCAGGGCTGATGGCAGCTGGTCTCTAACACAGTTGGATGGAAGCTGGCTGTGTGCGTTGAGGCCTGGAGTCCAGCCGAGGTGATGTCATCAAGTCCCCTGGTGTCACATGCAGACATACCACAGCTTGGTAGCAATAAGGGGTCAAACCAGATTTGCCTGAGGTACAGGCCAAATTGCCTGGGCTTTTGCCTGATGTCTCATATTGAAAGGTCATTGTTGCATCTGATTCTGTCAACTGGCTAGTTTCTTCCAGTTTCTAGACTAATTCATGTTTCCTCAATTTCAGATTTTCAGTAAAGTTTTTCCTTTAACTGTAATTTTTCAAGCTGATGTTAAGATGGCAACCAAAATGTAGTAGATATTCTTACTGACCAAGACTTATTTGCGAAGATCCCATGTGAGTCAGGCTCCAACACCAAGTTGATTTAGGTAATTAGTGAGAAAGTATCTGAAAAAATTACTTTCATTGCTATTAACTGTATCACTGTATTAAGATGCAACTGATCCATAAGGTAATGCTCAAAATTTATTAACTTCTGTGTTAATTATATGGAAGCTGCTTAACAAAGAGTGCTATGAACCCATCATCTCCCTTTTCATTAAAGTTGTCAAGTTCAATTGTATCATAAAACCACAATCATTTATAACTCTATAAAATAGCTACTTAATAAACCCTAATATCTCATATCTTATAAATGCTGAACTNTATATATATATATATATATACATATATGTAAAATCATGTTGGAGAAAGGAACCATCTACCCAGAATGCTATGCAGACTAAGAGGGACTTTTGTGCAGAAATATAGGATTCAATATGGGATCCATTATATGTTGAATGACAGTATTTTGTTGGAAGAGGGAAAATTTGGATATGGTACAAAACTTACGGAATCTGCAAGCAATGNTTTGTGTTTGTTCTGAAAATAGTGTTGATAACAGATGGATGTTTTTGTTATTGCTGAGAGGCATTAAAAGAGAGTCAAGACTTTTCTGTTTCTCATCTCATCCCACAATTTAGGAGGCTGGGATGCACAAGATTTTGGGAGGGGATACAGCCAGGACAGCTGACAACAATGGATCCAAGGGATATCCCATACCATATAACATACTCAGCCAATAAGGTTGGACAAAGAAGGAAGGGGGGACATTCAGGGTGATGGTGTTTGTCTTCCCATGTCACCCTTATGTATGATAGGGTCCTTCTTTCCTGGGGATGTTTGAATCTCCCAGTCCGTGGGGAGTGGTGAGTGAATTTCTTACTTTGTTTTGCTTTTCTGTGTGACTTTGCTTCATTTTGTCTTTAAATCCTTGAGTTTTCTCACTATTACTCTTTCAACCCTCTTGCCCATCCCACTAGAGAAGAGTGAGAAAATGGCTCTCTGGGCCTGAGTTGACAACTGGGGTTAAACAGCAACAGACGCAGAACTCAGTAACATTTTCATTCATTGGACTGCCACGTCCATTGGACTTGGGTCCAGACAATACTTTTCCAAATTTCTGCTCCACTGACCATGTGATAAAATCTACTGGGGGATTAAAGTTTGGGCCAGGCCTAATCTTGGGTCGCATCTGCCATTTCTGCTCCTGTTCCCAAGGCAGACATCTCCCTGGAGGACTGTAGAAGT
Organism: Donacobius atricapilla; assembly: GCA_013397315.1. Taxonomy (NCBI): domain Eukaryota; kingdom Metazoa; phylum Chordata; class Aves; order Passeriformes; family Mimidae; genus Donacobius; species Donacobius atricapilla. Next base: position 156,846 of record WBMY01010275.1, on the reverse strand, counting down.
GTGATGCTCTCAAGCTTTGCCTATTCTATGGATAAGCTCCATTTCTGTCCTCACTGTCTCCTTCTGTAGGTTTCACTTCGGCCAGCCAGCGAGTTGCACCAGAATTGTAGCAATTTCTTTTTATTTGACGTAATAGTTCAAACAGAAACTGAAGGGACTACCCTCTGATACCTCCACCCACGGGGATCTGAAACACAAGAGGGCCAATGTGTCAGCATTTGATGGATTGGCTTTGTTTTCAGACCATTCTGGAGCACGTGCTCTTGAATGAGAAGGTGTCACATCCTGTGACATCCAAGAGGAGACAGGCGCTGCTCTCACCTCAGCCTTTGTTGCCATGTAGTCTTCTAGCAAGCCCCCTGCAGCAGCAGGGCTGATGGCAGCTGGTCTCTAACACAGTTGGATGGAAGCTGGCTGTGTGCGTTGAGGCCTGGAGTCCAGCCGAGGTGATGTCATCAAGTCCCCTGGTGTCACATGCAGACATACCACAGCTTGGTAGCAATAAGGGGTCAAACCAGATTTGCCTGAGGTACAGGCCAAATTGCCTGGGCTTTTGCCTGATGTCTCATATTGAAAGGTCATTGTTGCATCTGATTCTGTCAACTGGCTAGTTTCTTCCAGTTTCTAGACTAATTCATGTTTCCTCAATTTCAGATTTTCAGTAAAGTTTTTCCTTTAACTGTAATTTTTCAAGCTGATGTTAAGATGGCAACCAAAATGTAGTAGATATTCTTACTGACCAAGACTTATTTGCGAAGATCCCATGTGAGTCAGGCTCCAACACCAAGTTGATTTAGGTAATTAGTGAGAAAGTATCTGAAAAAATTACTTTCATTGCTATTAACTGTATCACTGTATTAAGATGCAACTGATCCATAAGGTAATGCTCAAAATTTATTAACTTCTGTGTTAATTATATGGAAGCTGCTTAACAAAGAGTGCTATGAACCCATCATCTCCCTTTTCATTAAAGTTGTCAAGTTCAATTGTATCATAAAACCACAATCATTTATAACTCTATAAAATAGCTACTTAATAAACCCTAATATCTCATATCTTATAAATGCTGAACTGGTTTCATGTTATTATTTCATAGTCTGGAGACACTATTATTAGGCTCTTTCAGCATAATTGTGTGTTTGGGGTAATGATTGTAATTTCTATTCATTTAAATGTAAAGCCCAAAAATCTGATCAGAAGAATGGGAATTGTTTCATATGAGGAAAGATTAATCAAAATTGGAATATTTAGATTGGTAGATTGGTATTGCAATGAGATATCATCACTGTTTCTATACGGGAAGTGCAGACAGGGAAAGAGAACAATTTAATGTAATAGACAAAGTTGGCAGAAAAACAAATGTGTTTTTATAGCTAAGAAGGGAATCAGAAGAAAATTTCTAAACTCAAAGCATCAGGGGCTTGAAATAACTTTTAAATCCCTGCAGCAACTGAAAATGCCTCACTTTTAAGGTGGAGCTTAAAGAGTTTGTGGAGAAAATTATCTGAGGACGTTGCTGGTGATAGAAGAAGAGTAGACTTGTGTCACTGGGGATATTTTTCTGGTCCTATTCATTAGGTTACCATATTAAATCAACTACAGAGATTGGTGATGACCAGAGAGACAGTGGCAGGCCAAGCAACTCAAGTAAACTGATCAGGCAGTACATCAAATCATCACCAAANGCTGAATGGCAGGGGAAAGAAGGGATCCAGATGGACCAGGGAGGACCAGGCAAAGCAAAACGGAAGAGGGGTATACAAGGGGCATATTATGTCACCAGCAGCACAGCAAACTTGTCTCACTGAGTCCTGTGCATGATCACTGTGGTCAGTCCTGTCTTCTTATTAAATGCTATTTCTAACTATCCTCTGTCTGTGTGTGTTTGTTCTGAGACTAGCGTGAATTGCTAGAGAACTTGAAGGTGGGTTAGGGGGCTAATAGGACAAGAGCTTGGAGTGCCTTCTCCTGGAGAGACTGGGATCAGGACTACTGGCTTCAGCTACCTCTAACACCCCATTCCCACATTACAATTCAGTCACTTAGATTTTTTATCTTTACTTATTTTGTCTACCTTAGCAGCATTCTTTAAATTCCTCCTTTTATTTTAGCAAGCATAGCATTAATGGACATAATGTTGAAGATTTTGTTGGCTTTTTGTTTAGTCTTGTTTTTCCTCATCCTTTCATTTTGCCATCAGTAGAGTGCACTCTACTTAATGAAATGTTGAGAATACTGGACTTTGTTTTGGATGTGAAAGATAAAACCTTTCTCTTTCCTTCTGTTACTGATTGCACTTTTTATTTCCTTTTATTTATATTATTTATCTTTTTTAAACCTCTGCAAATTGTTAAGGACAACATTTTAGGTAACTTCAAGCTGTTTCTCATTGAAAATGAACTCCATCCCATGTATAACAATCGTCTGGGGTAGCTTTTAGAGAAACTGTTGACAGGCTTCTGGTTGAGTGCTTACAATAATCCTCAGGATTATAACTGTACCTAATTGCAGGCACTGGAACTCCAGTATCAAGTCTGTCCTATCATTGAAGACTTACACATGGAACTTTCATATATTTGATATCAACATAATCACAGGTGTTCTACTTCTGGCATTTTTGTTCTAGGTTTATCTCAAAACCTTCTAGTTTCATCTTTATGGAAGACTTTGAAATGTTGAAATAAGTGCAAATGATGTAAATCCCTTTTTTCAGTAATACAGTTTGTTTTCTAACATCTCTAATAAAGGCCTAATCATCGTGAGAAACATTGAACTGACATAGTTTTTACTATTACATCTGCTTATCTTTGCCTTCCAGAAGGAGATCTGGGGAAAGTGTCTCAGCTTGAGCAAATCACCTCAGCCGACTAATTTGAGTTAGCCAGTTGATTTCAGTCAGCAGCACTTGAAAGAAGTGTCATTTCTATCTCATATTTGAAGTCACTTTTCTCTTTCTTCCTTTGGCATAGTTCACAACCACTCCAGTTGGGGAACAATCTTCCTTACAGGAGTCAGTGATCCTTTCCTAAAATTTAATGTCTCCCCCACCATCAGAAATAGCCATTTTTTTTATTTTATTCTGCCAAGCTATCATTTTTAATTGAATAACATCACCTTTGATATCCACAATAAATACAAACCTGTGTTTCAAACACAGGAGAAGCCCCACATTTAAAAAAGACTGGTAAAAGTGTCACTCTTCTGAAAGCCTTTGGCCAGCCTGCAGCTCCCAGTTAGAATTTACTCCCACTGAGAATAATGATAGAAGTCTCCTTTAAGCCTGACTTGGAAAATAAAAAATCAGCTTCTTCTTTTCCACAATACACTAGAAAATCTGAATCACTTTTGAGGGCTTTGGGGCTTCCTTTTTTAGGAAATTGGATTTTTGTCCCTGAGTCTACCATATTTGAAAGCTTAATAATTTTAAGGGAAAAACCTAGAAAACTATAGGCACAGCCATCATGCTTAGCAGAAGTAGTGTCCTCTTCTAATACCCGGAAAAAAACCCAAATAAGTTTTCCAGGAGGTACATACAGAACACCAGAATTTAGGCTTTAAACATATTTCTATCTCATCCTTGACAATAGAACTAGCTCCTTTGGATTCAGGTTTGTTATTTTTGATGATGCTTGACTGCTTAAGTCAGTCATAGTCACAGAAAAAATCCTGTTTTGCTCTTAATGCCTTCATTCCAGGCTGGTCTTTGTTCCAGATACTATGACTGATATTTATTTGTTCAAACATACTTGAAAATTTCATGCTTTCTCATAAAATGTAATTTTTTGCCTCTTAAGGTGATCATAGTGGGCAGCGCACTAACCTTCTGATGCATTCAAAGCTGCCCAACTGTCATCTTCCATACACTTTTAGTATTTCTTCTGCTTGTAGCAACTTATTTCCTAAACCTGTAAATTCATTGCATGAGTTGTGGATTTTAAGTCATGACTCATGATTTAATCATGAGTTATGATTTTAAGACTCATGATTGTTTCTCCCAAATCTTGAGAATGCATATTTACATTCTAATCTTGACAATTGGTGTTGGCAAAAAAGAAATATAATAAAGGCACCTTTTAAGGAGAACAATGGTAATAGAGTTGATGATTTAATTAGTACCTTGTCCTTCTTTGCACATTGTTTAAAAATACGGTCAGAAGAGCCACAGACAGAGAAAAACAAATGAGACAACAAGATTATGAAGGACGCTGAAAATAAATGAACCAAGTTTGTTCTGACAAGACAAAATGTGATGTGTAACTTCAGAGTAATTTACCTTAGAAGGCTGACTCGTTACTGCACAGATTCATGGCATGGGTGGCCATACACCTGGATATATAATGAGTCTAAATAGTCTCAGATGCCCTTAGGGTATGCATTCTACTGTTTAGGGATTTTCTCTACACGTATTTGTGCATCATGTAACAGGATAGCTACCTTGCATGTAGGGCAGGTAAGAGCTGGAGAAGAAATAAAAGTTGGGAAGCAGCCTGCCTTGCCCAGTCTGCAGTAATCACACACGGTCTGCTGCTGTGAGGTGCTGCTAACAGTAAACATTGGTGTAAACCCAGCGCCTCCAGAGGAGGCAGTGCCTCAGATGCAGAGCGCTGGGTGTAGGAAGAAGACTGTGCAGAATCAACACGGTGTGCTGTGTGGGTTGGTTGCCCTCAGTCAGGCACCAGAACCAGCCCAGGCTGCAGCCAGGACACCAGACAGTCTGGTCAGAGTGTCTCTGCACTGCTCACTTCACAGTCCTATAAAGGATGCCCAAATGTGGCCTCTCCACTGGAAGAAAAAATTTTAAAATACCTATAGATTACTGGAGGATTACATTGAATAAGTAGTATTCTTCCAATTTTAAAGCAATTTAATGGGCACTTGACCTTGTTTAAAAAAGATAATATTGCTGACCCTTCCTTTTTGATATATGTGCTCCGTGACCATGTCTGGGCTTCATAAAATTTAAGTGCACTAGGGACCTCATTATTATATTACATTTCAGCATCGGTGACTCCAGAATATAATTTTTCAAGTTATGCAATCTGTGAGAACAATATCTTCATCTTATGGAAGGAAAGAATATAGAGAGTAGTTTAATCACACACCTCCAAAGAACAATTTGAAACTGTTTTGCTTTTCCAAAAAGTCTGTAGTTTTCTGAGTTGTTGTTCTACAAACTAATGTAGATTATGTCAAGCTAATTTTATGTTGACATGTTCAATAGGATGACTCTTTTAATATATATTCATTAAGGATATTAAAACATTAAAAATTTCCTTCTTATAAATGTAGATGAGATGGCCTCATCCTAAGTACGGAATATATTTCTTCTAGAAATTTAGGGAAACAGACTGTGCTTAAAATAGGCTTTGGCTCTGCACAGACAAAACGAGAAAGTAGCAGGGCAGGGATTTTTCTCTATTGCAAACTTTTTCTATTAATTATTTGCATGAATATAAATTAGTATTCTGAATTTCATTAAAATAAAATACCTGCAATAGCATTCAGTTGTTATTCTTGGCATTCCCCTCATGCACTCTTGCTAAAACACAGGAGGAGGGAAAAAGCATTAGCATTTAGAGGTGATAGATAAAAATGCTGAAGAATTATCTTAGATTCAGACTGGAAGCAAAAGCATGTAATTTTTCAAGATTTATGTGTGTATGTGTATGTGTGTGTATGTGTCAATCTGAAAGCTTCCTGAAAATTACCCATATTTTGGGTTCACACAAAACCTTGCAACAATATTTCCTGAAAAAAAATTGCTTTCATTCATTCCTCATTTGCAAATGAACAAGACTGTTTATTCCAAAAAATCCAGCGTGTACCATTGTTTTCATTCCTTCAGGCTTCTCCCCTCATTTTTGCTGAGTACAAATTATATTCACAAAACCCCTGTTTATTCAGTTAACACTAGGTACTACCTAAGATAGTTGATAATTCTTGCAGTGTTTACTGTCTGATTTCCTGCTCCATAGCACATGAGAAGCAACACTAACCTTTAAGTTGATAAGCCAGCACAGATGATGCGGTCTATTTGTGTTCAAGTGTTGTTTAAAATACATCCCCACAGCAAATACTACAAGTAACGTGATTTTTTTGTTGTTGTTGTGCTGTGATTGCTCTTGAATTATGTGACCAATGCTGAATATAAAAACTTTTACAGACATTAATTTCCCTATATTTACTACCACCAACATTTTTGGAGGTATTACTCAATTTGCACATCTAACAAATTGTAGGATCAAAACACATAAAAGTCAAACAATATTTTAAAATTTGTGCAATTACAAGAGAGTTCAGTCATTAAACTCTAACTGTACAAAATTTGTCCTAAACTTAGATGCCAGCAAAATCTATGAGATGTTCTGACACATTTTTCATTTCCATGACTATACTTTTGAACTAAAGAGACTAATATAATTTTCTAGCCTTAATTTCTGCTTTAATTTTTGTTTTAAGAAATATATCCTGCCATGAGTTAATTGGATATATTTTAAATAACAGGATTAAGAAAAAAAATCTAAGTAATGTTGTTCAGTGTGTAAATCCCCAGACTTGATTAAAGAAGAGACAGAGGAGCGCATTCAATGTATTCCATCTGTCACTGATTTTACATCTGCCATTGGCAGACTCAGGAGTATTGCTGAAATGGGCTCTTTCATATTTCAAACAGCAGGAATCTTCTGGCACTTGGCCATGGACTCACCTCTGTAATGTCTGAAAATCCACATGTGGTCCTACTGCCAAGATGCCTCTGCCCATCCCTCTCACTCCAGAGCAGGGGGAAGTTTGAGAAGCCTTTCTATAACTTTGAACTAAACGCTGCTGAATGGAAGACACCAAACTGGTATTCAGTATTGTAAAAATATTCAGAAGGAAAACCCTGGTGATGGTAGATAGTGGAAAATTAGTTGAGCTGAGAAAAATACTGGAAAAGGGGCTTTATTTTTCCAAAATAGAAAATGCCATGCAGAGTGTCTTTTTTGTTAAACACAATCTTGCTGCTTGTATAAGAACATCTGCAAGGATTTAACTTTGGGAAGAGAGAAGCTCACTTGCTGAACTGATCTTTGACACCACATTCCTCAGTTAAGAAATCTTGTGCTTGGCACTTCTACAGAACTGGGAAAGTATAAGGTTTATCAAATACTGCAAATACTGAAAGATACTTGACTTAGACTGAAATCTCATATTCTTTCCTTTGCATTTGAGAACTCTGTACAATTTTCTTTGCAAGAACGATACTTCAAGTCAGGAAATTTTAAAGCAATTATAACAATTATGTTCATGACCAGATTCTGCCTGACAAATGAGTGTGACTGCAGTGACCTCCTAAGTTTCTCCCAGATGCTTTCTCACCACCAGTGCCATTAATCAAAGATGTGACGCACATATCTCTGTACAAACCTGGAAATGAGTCAGCCACTATAGATCTATGTGACTTCTTGCAGACGCTCAGGCACCACTGAGTTGTGACTTGGGCAACCAACTGCTTCAAAGCTGTGTAGTATTTGAAATATTCTTTCCCAGAAAAAAAATCTGCAGGAACCTTGTTCCTAGTTTAGTTCTATTACATAACACGTGTTGGCTGCCACATATCTATGCTGCACACAGATACTGTGAGGATGGAAATATAAATATATGATTTTACCTTTCCTTTTTCTACTATTTCCAGCTGAGAGAATCCTATATGTAAGTTTTATACATCTCTGACCATGAACAATTCAAGCATTCATTGACCTGAGTCTCACTTGTGGTAAATTTTTATCTTTCAGCATTTTCAATAAAAGCAGATGTGTTGTTAATAAAGAAATTGAACGACTGGTCTTTATGGTTATAGCACACAGCCTTAATAATATAGCCTTAATTGATTCAGTGGTCATTAATAATTAATTTGCTGGTCAGAAATTTTAATTCAGAAAGTGTTATTAAAGGTAAAATGTTTTTCTCAGCCAGCTTTAGCAATCTAACAGTTAAGCTTCCAGTCCAAGATGGGCATTCAGGATCCTTCCACAATAAAAGGTGAGAAACCCTACAGAAATTCTGTGATGAGCCAGTCACTAATTCCACCTATTTTAAAATTAAAATAAATGTCCTTGGATTTGGTTCTCTCTGTTGAATTGCTTTATCAATTGGTTATTTAAGTTTTGGATAGCTAAAATTAGTTGCCATGAATACTAACTTAAAAATTATGGAATACTCACAAATGATATTCTTTAAAAAAGGGTTTGCCTTGTTTGGGTTACTTCTACTAAGATGTCCCCATTAAATATTTAGTCCCATTGCTTTACTATAAAACAGCCTTAGACAGATAGGAAAACCATGGGTTTAAAAAGCCTGCTGGTAAAAAATTGTTCTTTGTAATCAATGAACAGACATTTCCCAGCTGAGAGTAGCCCTGCATTAAACATCAAATATATATTTCTGCTCTGAAAACAGAGTAGTACTATTCTCTTCACATGTTTCAATGATCTATCAGGTAGCAAAGATAGTAAATGTTTAATTTATTGCTACTTTATATTGACAGGAAGCACAGCTCTTCAGAGCTCACTGAGGATATACAATGTCCAGTGTCTCCTTTCACTGAAGTGACTGAAAATATTGGTGTTCTTCTCAATCTGTTTCTAGCAAATAGGTGTGTTCAAATCTGTATGTGTTTTTAGTCATCTTTTGCTGACGTTCCTGCCCGAGCCTATAAAAACCAAAAACCAAATCTGTATGATCACATGGAGAACAAGAGCTAAGATTGCTTTTGGTTGCCTTAACTACTGCCAAGGCAATAACCATCACATGTTAATTAAGAGTCTGTTCATCCACAGTATTTGTTTCAGTGCTTTACCAATGCTGCAGTAAATGTTGCTACTGGAATTAATGCAAAACTAATCACTTGTGGGTTTTTTGTTTGTTGTTTTTACCTTGATAGAAAAACTATGCTTTAACAAACTTAACTGTGTCTTTAAGATTACTGACTAGTTAGTAAAACCTGATTCTCTAGACAGTAATAAAAGTATTCTCTTCTAACCACAGACTGAAGTCATACAATGATAGGGTTTTTTAAGAAAGGGCAAAGGAAACAGAAAAAAGGAAACATGGGGTAGGATAAGGAGGGTGTGCTAGAGGATACAGATTTGTTTAGTGAGTTTGAGTCTCCTAGGCTATCTTAACTAAGACACAATCTTGGCATATAACAAATAAAGTAATTCAGGCTAAAGATATAAGGAAGGTTCCTCAACCATTTAAGCTATTGAACAAGACTTTCCATAGAAAGAAATTGGGAGCTACCAGTGTCAACCATTTAATTTTGATCTAGTTAAGTTAATGGAAAGTTATCTATGAGACAGCTGTTTGAAATAGCAAGGAACTTGATCCAATGATTCTGCTAATCTGTGCTCCTCATACTTATCTTTTGAAAACATCAGATTTTTCCTTACTAATGTGTTATTAGGTATTTCATGTTTCAAAAGGATCAATAAAGAGTGATTACCTTGTTATGTGCAGAGAAGTCTTTCATTTGGTGGCATGAAATTCCAGAGACTTAATACCCAACCTAACTAAGACAACGCACTGTTATTAAAAGATACTCCATATCTATACTTTCTCCTCATGAATACATAGCAGTCAGGCTGCATTCCACAGCCTCAATTTTATCTATTGTAATTTTTTTGTTTGTTTTGATTTCTGCCAAATGTTTTAATCAAAAAAATATAATTTACTTTTTTATTTTATATTTCTGGGAGTTATCAAGTTTATCTTTTCTTCCTTTCTTACACAAAACCAACAAGAGCTCTAGGGATTCTCTTATCTTTCAGGAAGCTGAGCATGTTCTTACTTCACAGCATGACCATAATTCTTATGTCTTGTTTTTCACTGTTCAGTGGGATACTACTTGTATATGAATACCCTTCCTTAATTTTAACTAGAATTATATTCATAAGATATTGGAAAAATCTTATTGAAAAAGAAAATATATTGGTTCTTATGGTTAACTCAAGAGAAGATACATATATTCACAAGCTTTAGGTATAATATCATTCAAATTTGTTGCTCAAGTGTCAATGGTAGAGCAGAAATGCAATTTAAGCAGCCACATCTGTGTGAAAATACCTTCATCTCATATAAGACACATCCCATACTATTAACAAGTTATCTTTTTTATTCTGTTAGGGGTTTTGTTTCACCAGAAGAAAGAGCTATTTTACAAGAGGCAGCTTACCAAGAAACTTATCTGAGATATTTGCAGTCATTTTCCTGCATGGCATAGTGTCTGGAAGTCTAGCAATTGTTTAAACTGATAACTTATATGTAAAATAACTCATGTTTAGTCATAAACCAGCTTTGGTTGGGTGGTGTTTTCTTGGTTTGGTTTTTTTTTTTTTTCTTTTTAGGACAGTGCAGTTTGATCCACTGGGGTATTTTGAGCTCTACTTCCAGCTGCTGCTGCAGATGCATTGCTTGGGCTTGGACAAATCCCTGTCCCACTTTCCTTTTTACTCACCTTGAAAATGTGGGCCCCACTTGGGTGCCTTAAAGCACTGAAGGAAAGACCTGAAGTATAGGCCCGGGCCAGTGATGAGGTTTGTCGCTAAGCAAAGTGAAATGGTAAAAAAACCCCAACTTGTTCTTTTCCTACCCCGAGTCTTTGTCAGAGAATTACAATAGTTCTGGGGGTGATGACAGAAAGCCTGGAAGTGCAAAAGAACTTTTTTTTGGTAAGGGTAATGTATATGCCCTGCTTTATACACAATTCCTCATACTGTGTTCCTTAAATTAAAAACATAGCATATACTGCTCTTTTACCTAAATAAGTATGTTCTGAAGATGTTCATCTACTCTAGAAAAATAAGTTCAATTTTTTTTGAAATAAAGTTTTACAATTAGATTTATATAATTGGACTACAGAAAACACAATCCAGAGGAATGGTGATACATATTTTAACATCAAAGGTTTGCAGATCTTTCTCATTGACCTTCTCTTTAATTACTTTGTCCTTTGGTAATAAAGTTAACAGGAACTTTTTATTGCAGGATATTTGTACAAGATTAAAAATATCCCCAGGAACTTACATGCTGTCAGGAGTAAATTAATACTCTTGTGCTCTTGCTGGAACTAGAGCTTGGCAACTGAGTCAGACATTAGCCTGTAATATTCTGACTTTCAGTAAGTCTTTAAATGGAATTAATATGTTTCAAGAGTGCTCCAGAGGATCTTGTTTCTAAACTTCAATGAAATACAGAAATGTAGGTGATGTGGAGATAATACATGCTGTGTATGTTTGCATAGTCACATCTCTTGCTTTCTCTGGCCAGAGAATATACAAGACATACACAAAAAATACTCTCCCCATTCTCACCCCCACTATCATAAATAAAAGGTATATATAGTAGTGAGAAAGCATACAATGTTAAAATAAACTAAAATATGTTAATATGAGCAGAAATTGGGAGGCATTTCAATTTAATTTCCTTGTAGTATCTTTAACACTGTATATTAGAATCCAGGACTGTTTTAACTTGGTTGTCTAGTAAAGTAGTCTGTCAGATAGAACTGCCTTGCATTCTGGGGATCTACATCTTTTAGGCATTACTCTCATACACATTTCTCTTCCAAAACTTTACAGTGATCCAGTTGTAGGTGGAGCACCTGCAAGGTCTGGTGTGAATAGCTGTAGTGAGGAATGGAGATGATCCATTCAACAGCAACCAATGAGACATATCTTTAGTGCAGCATCCTCAAAACCAGAGAATTTCTCCATGGGAAATGAGAGAGGCTCGGGCGCTGACTGTGCCAGGTGGAGAGGTTTGGTGTACACATTGCAGGAGTTCATCCTGTTCACCAACCTGGGAACAGTGAGCAAAAGCATTTGGACACCTTTCAACATGAAGTTTAGATTCATAAGATCAAGCAAAGTCACCCTAAACAAGTTACCAGTTTATGGACTGAGCTACCCAGGGAAAGTGATATTATTTCATTCCCAGATGAAGGCTGTGATTTCTTACTTTCTCTCATCAGATTCCAGAACTCACTAAAATATGATGAGAGAATATAATGGGGTTGAGGGGTGGAAGTGTGCATTCAGTTCTCAAATTGTGAAAATCTTCATCTTCATAACTTAACTTTGGATGCTATTATCATGGCCTCTAAAGAAAAGACTGCTTGTTATTTATTCTGCAGTGTTCCTTTTTTATCTGTTGTACAAGCTACCAGAGAGACAAAATTTTTTTTTGGTAACTCCTTGGACTAAGGCCCTAGAAACATGGATTCTGTTTGTGCTTTTTTTTTTGTGGCAGTGGACATGCCCATACCACAAGGCACAAATGAGTGGGCTGTACCTAGTTTTAGCCGTGATTTTTCTGTCATTTCTGCACTTCTTAGCATTTAACTGTGAATGGCAGTATCCTTTATATGTGCTATATCTGACACGGTCCATAGTTTCAAGGAAGACATGGAATGGTTTTTCCTAGGCTTTATTTTTTGTGTCCAATTTTTTCTCACTAATTCATGAGATTTAAATTTTGCATCTAATAGTGTTAGCGTTGGAACACATAATCACAGAATGATTATATGCAGGTGGTTTTATTGAAGAGCTCTGGGAATCAGGGGTACAGACCAAATCTGACTCTGACATGGATTCGAGAGGGACACATTTTTATACCCTTTTCATTACATAACTGTATATTAATTATTAAACCTACATTGTTCTATTGTATACATTGATCTTACCCAAGCATGAATTTTTATAATTTCCCTTAGGCCCCCTAAACCCTGTTTCTAATGATTCTTGTTATGATTAAACAATACTCATATTCAATTAGAAACAATCATCCCATTTAACAATCATCTCATTTATCATGTGACTAATATGCAGGTGCAGTTTCACATGATTTACTTAAGACTAAGCCCAGCATTTGTTTCCCAGGGCCTACCAGGCCCTATCCCCTGAATCTATTGTATACAGTTCCCATGATTTTAGAAACATTTTAACCCTATGCTATCAATAGCAAACGAGGAAATCTAAAAAATTGCTTAATCATTTTGGTCTTTTTCTAGGACATTATGATGAGCAATAGCAAATTCTGAGAAATACCTATAATATTAAATACTACACGAGCTTGCGAACAATAGTTAATGTTGAGAATATTGCTGGTTTTAATAAATGAGACATATAGCTGTTCTTTTGTAAAAAAATCTGCAGTGCTCTGGCATTGTATTAATGCAATGATTTAAGATATTGAAGTTTAATACTCTTTAAAAATGTTACACAATAGATATAAGGTGGTTGATGCTGTTTATTTTTTAAAAGCACAGAAGGACAATATTGTGTTTAACACATCAACCTGCAACACAGGAGACTGGAGCTGAACACTAGTGCTAGTTATTGTCACTGTATTGGATTCTTCATCTGAAACAGCATGGCCGACAGTACTGCCTCTCCCCAGCCCTTCTCCTTCTTATATCTATTTCAATTGTAAGCCCTCAAGAACAGCAATAGTTTCTAGCTGGTTTTGTGACAATCATATGGTTTGAAGCACAGGTCTGATTTAGACTCGTTCCGTTGACACTATAATGTTGCAAGAAATGTATTATCTTGCTATTATTTGTCTAAGTTTAGTATTTACAGTGTTAACAGTGATTGTGTCTACTGCACTATTACCTGCAACACCCTGGTCCTTTCTCTGAGGTCTTCCTATTGGTCTTGGCAGGACCCTCTTTCATTTGCCAGGTCTCACAGACTGACTCAGAATTTAGGCTGCAATGAGAGGATGTAGGGCAAGCATTGCCTATACTGCTTTGTGCAGCACCACAGTATAACCTGTAACAATTTTATTCAGGTAAATTTTCACTTTTATTGTATGTTTTTTAGTACTTGAATAAGCTACTCTGTATCTGCTGCAGGGTCTGAAAAGTCAGATTTCCTCTGAACTGAGTCTCTGAAAAGTCAGGAATTATTGTAAGAAGTATTTCTGTCGCAAGACAGGAATAGAAATCAGAGAACAGTGGTAAGGTTTACTGATTAGAAGCGATTCCACAAGGACAATTGAAGCAAACTTTTATTATCTGAAAATTGCTTGAGGGATGGCAAAATATTAGAAATCAGAGGGTTTGACCTTAGTGCAGTGAAAGTCTTATATGCAGTTTTAAGGAACAAGAACTTTCCAGGAAATATGGTCTGACTGAAGGCATACACTGTCCTGTGAATTGATACCACATTAGCTCGTGGTATGTAACACATCTCAGCTGAAATAATAGCACATTTTCAGAATATTTCTCACATAGGGAATGAGTCAAAGGCCCTTTAAGTCAATGGAATTTTCCCTTTTTAAAAGTATATATTATTAGACCAGTAGAACTGAAATCATGGGCAGACCTAAGTAAAATAGTAAATGTAGACTGACATTAAATCTATGGTTCCTACCCTTGGTAAGCTGGAAAGTTCTTAATTCTAACTTCATATTGCTTCTTCCTTAATAATAATATTCTAAGCAATTACTTTATAAATTTCAACACTGGAACCTCTTGATATGAAACACAAACTTCTCTTGGGTGAACTGATAAATCAGAATTGCCACAGACAAATGCAATCTATGAAATCACCCAAGCTACTAGAGGGACAAATTTGCTGTTAGTGGATAAAGGGTGTGTTTGCAAGGAGTGAAGCAGGCAAAAAGAAGTGAATACCCAAAGGAACCTTTCCCTTCCCATTTAACCAGGTCATGGCTGCAGTGAGTTATGTGTAGTAGGTCTATATTAGTTACTTGGTGTACTTCAAGGGTTTCTTTGGTGCACAAATTCATTCTACATCTATACTAAAGGACCACAAGGTACACTCTGAGGTATAGCACTGATCTGCTCAAAACAGGTTCCATTCTCATGGTTTCAAGGCCAAAGTTGCTCCCTGAGGAGGAATAAAACAGCAGGAGTGTTCAAGTAGATCTTCAGGTAATAGAAAAGAAGGTTCTGTCACTTTTTCTACCTCAATAAGATATTCTTCTTAAGGATAGCCATGCACATTTATTTCCTTAGTCTGAGCTTTCTCACTATGCCTGATTCCCTAATTAGCTAAACTGTATGAAGTAGAAGTTCAGAGGGAAACTACCAAATGGAATCGTTAAAGTTATTTTAAAACTGCTTTTCACAAGATTAAAAAAAAAGTAAGGAAAAAACACTAACTTTGGTTCAAAGCATAGATAATGTATTTAAGGGCTATAGAATAATTTATACTTGCTGCAGAAGACTGGACTGAAAGAAATATAAAAATCAATATTGGTAAAAAGATAAAACTTCAAAGGAAACATGAAAACTCCGAACGCTGCTTTTGCAGCATTCACAATGTAGTAAGAACTTCTGGGATTTAAAAAAAAAGCCCAACTAAAAGTACTAGTAAAAACTTTACTGTAGCTACTAGTAAAAATAACTGGTTTCATAAATTGTTTTTTCTCAAAAGAATATTTATGAAGAAAGCAAGGAATATTTTAAAGTGAAAGAAGGTTTTGATTTTAATAATTAAATTTATCTTCTTCCATATTTCATAAGCAAACCCACAGGCATTTTTGTGACTTTCATGGATAGTGACTTTCATGTTGTGGAAAAAGAATCACACCAATACTCTTTTCATATCTTGTATAGCTCTAGGTATAAGCAGCTATAGTTCCTTACAAATTTATCATGTGTAAGACTTCCTATAGATTATATTGTAACTTTGGGAAGTGGCAGCAAAAAACCCCCAACCCTGTGGTAGGAATACATGAACAAGATTTTCTACCATGATGATGTGTCACTATGTTATGACATTTCACTCTGAAGGCAGGAAAAGTGGGAATTCTCACGGCTGTTACACTGACCTGAATACTTCCTTACTTTGGAATTGCAGGAAAATGAACTTGCATACATATTCTCTTTCTGTATTACATTACTTCAGCTGTTGGAGAATGGATACTGCCTCAAGAGAGCAGACATAAATTTGCTGCAGAAGATTCATTTTCTTAAGTAGTTTTCATAGTCTTTCTTTTGCAGTTAACATTTCAGTAAGAGCAGAGCTCCGGGAAAGCAGAGCAGTGAATGCAGCTGGAGTCACAGTAACCATTTCTCCCACTTTTGAGAGCTACTGAAAGAGCAGTGAAACTAAAATCTTTACTCTTGCTTTCTTGTTGAGGGAGGAATAGGTGAAATACCTGTCAAGAATTCAGCCTTTACAAGCCTCAAATCACTAAGTTTTAAAGATGAATTCTTTTGGTACTTGTCAATGGGCAATGCCCAACCTTGTACTTGGAGATTTAGTAGCTCTGTCTTATAAATCCTATTTGTAAGTATAGCTGCCTCGAAACGAAAAATCTTAGAATCAAGCAACCTAAAAAAACATAAAACCACTCTTGCAATTAGGCATCAACCAGATGAGATGGATGGTTCAAACATCTCTGTCAGAGCCTATGGAGTCCACCTTCCAACAAACACCTGAGAGTATCAATCACAGCAATCAGAACCAGAGCAGCAGCAATGATCTCCAAGTAATGGAAGCCCCTGCACAATGAAAATTCTGGCTGCAGCTGGCCAATAGCAGTACAACAAGAAAACCACCACACAAAATAGACTAAAGGCAGGTGTGAAAGTGATACCATCAGCAAAACAACTTTAGGAGAGATTTATGTATCTCATCATGGAGGAGCAGTAAACTGAAGTCTGAGAGGCTTTTCCACTTTCTTCTTTAGATATTTCTACAGAGAGTATCTGAAGGAAAGTAAATAAAACCAAAACTAAAAGCCAGAATTCTTTCATCCAGACATTGGCTCTTACACTGTTTTAAAAATTTCTTTAAATAAAAAATGCTGAAGTTAATTCAGCTAAATTGTGAGGGCAACAGCTAAAAATATACTGAAAAATGCATTGTTCTATGTGTTCAGTTTACAGTAATATTACTCCTTATTATAACATTCCTATGGAGCTCTTTTTGTGCCATTATTTCTTCCTACTGCCATCATGACAATGCTGTCCAAAAAAGCAAATAGAAATCTTCACACCAGTGGGTAGGAAAACATGTACCAGGAGATTTTTTTTTTAACTATTTGGACTCTAATTCACATGGACACAATCCAGACACATCTATCTAACACCTCAGGATATGTACTTTACATAATGAGTAATGCTTCGCCAAGCATCCAAAACCACAAAAAAGACTTTAATGAAGGACAGTATCAGTTTGCCTCTAGCGTATCTCTAATTTGAGTATAACTTGGACTGTCTTGTGGGAATTCTGCTTGTTTGGATAAAATCTGAATTTGTCTTGCCTGCATAAAGGTATTGCTTAAAGAAAAACTGATGCATTATATAATATCAAGCAGCTTAATGACTACATCTAATTATGTTAAAGACTAAACTAGTGGAAACAATGAAAATACTTATTGGATTATGAACATGAAAGCAAATGGGAATCAGCAAGTTTAACATAGACTGTGTTATAAATGCCCTTGAAAAATCTATGTCCTTGCCATCCTTTCCAATAACAAGCTATGTTTTGTAGGTTATACTGTAAAGCATATTTGGAAAAAAGCTCCATGGGTGAAGTTATTAGAATTGCCTCTAGCAGCTGTTATTGCCTTTAACACCAGCATTACCCATTTCTGGGGAAAAAAAAAGAAAAAAAAATAGTAACTGTGCAATTTGACTTTCTTTTCTTCCAAGCTCAGGAAGGAAATGTTGCCTCAGTTTCCTGAAATAAAACCTGAAATATTTAGCTTTTCACAAGAGAGATTAGAGAAGGAGTCTTTACAAAATGAAATCTGAATCATAAAGATTCAACACTCCAGATATTAAGAGTCAACCAAACTATCAAGTGGATTCACTTTTTCTGCAGACTAAGCATTACATTTACATGATGGGAAATGCAGCCATCTTCAGTTCAGCAGCTGTAGCTGTGTGGGCAGAAATACCTGAGGACATAATAGAGAATGAAAGCCTGAAGGCTTGCAGTACTTGACAATTTAGAAGAGACTTAATTCAAAGAGAAGTATACCTAAAAAAGAAGAAAGCCAAAAATATTCCTTTTCTTATTCTTTCATCTTCAATTTTCCTTTCCTAGAATTTCTTCTGCCGACAAAACCTGGTTAATGTGTGCTAATATGTGACTTGTGTCTAGTAATAGCTGGAATTGGAGTTTGATACAGGGTGATTTACTGTATGTAGGGTTTCTGGGGATGTCCTTCAAAGGTAGTGAAAGATGGCAACCTGTTGGAGACCATAAGCTGATATATCAACTGATATTGGCACAGGAGTATGCCTGATGGTGGGGATGCCATCCAGAGGGACCTGGACAAGCTCAGGAATTGGGCCCATGGTAACCTCATCAGGTCCAACAAAGCCAAGTGCATGGTGCTGCACCTCAGCTGGGGCAACCTCCAGTATTTTTATAGACTGATGGATGAACAGATTTAGAGCAGCCCTGCTGAGAAAGATTTGGGGGTGCTGGTGGGTGAGAGGCTGGACATGACCCAGCAGTGTGCACTCACAGCCCAGAAGGCCAAACATGTCCTGGGCTGCACCAAAAGCAGTGTGGGCAGCAGGGCCAGGGAGGGAATTCTGCCCTTCTGCTCTGCTCTGCTCTGGTGAGAGCCTGCTCAGAGTGCTGCAACAAGGTCTGGGAGCCCCAGCACAGGACAGAGCAGTTTGAGTGGGTCCAAAGGAGAACCATGAAGATTATCAGAGGGCTGGAACACCTCATCTGTGAGGCAAGGCTGAGAGAATTGGAGTTGTTTATCTTGGACAGGGGAAGGGTCTGGAGGAACCTTATTGTGACTCTTCAGTCTTAAAGGGATCCTAAGAAAGATGCAGATAGACTTCTCAGCAGGACCTGCTGTGATAGGACAAAGCATAATGGTTTAAACTTAAAAAACACTGATTTAGATTAGCTGTAAGGAAGAAGTGTGGAAGTGTTTTCAGAATGAAGGTGGTAAAGCACTGGCACAGGTTGCCCAGAGATGTGGTAGAATACAATATTCCATGTCAGGTGAGTTGGGTCCCTGACCAACCTGAATCTAGCCGAAGGTGTCCCTGCTCATTGCAGGGGGGTTGGATTAAATGGCATTAAATGTTCTTTCCAACAAATTCTAGGTAGTGAAAACACAGCATAGAGCATGAAATTATTCTGCAGTGGAATTTGGGAAAAAAGGGCAAGAAATATAAATTGAAAGTTAAATATTTCTTTTATTATTTTATTTTATTCTCATATGACCATTCCTTCTATATATTTTTTCTAGAATTTCTTTATTGCTGGCATTTAGGGTCATGAAGATTTTATTAAAAACACTTGCAGGCTGCACTGGTTCTGTTTATTTCTGTATATTCTTCACGGGTGGTCCCAACAGTTGTTCATTGATCAGTGTATTCTGTGCATACCCCGTACATTTCCTTCGTTACATTTCTGTCCCAGCAGTCACTCCCTCCTGTACAAGTTAATAAGTTTTGAAGAAGAAGCTCCTGGCTTACTTGTTTACCTGAAGTTACTTGCATGATATTATCAAACAGCATGAAGGGTATCTGAGGCAAAGCTGAGGCTGGGCAGCAAAGGGGGCTCCTGCTTCTCCAGTCTCTTGACTCTGAGCAGATTTGTGCCCAAGCAGTACAACACTAACCAAGCAGGAATTCGAGTTCCACTGTGTGCCTGTGCTCAAAGAACTGTATAGATATCATCTGCTTAGATGGCTGAGTGTACTGTGATCTATATAGCTTGTATGCTAGGCTGCATCATTAAAAAGTTTATATTTATCTCTGTAATTTACTCTCATTATGTGTAATATGAAGAAGTATAACTATTCAGACAGATGGCTACTTTGCTGGTGAAGAATTTGCTATGTCAAGTGATCTAAACATTTATTTAATTTGACAGCAGTCATTGTCAGCTATTTCAGAGATAAACCTCTAGAATGATGTGTGCAGGGACAAGTTTCTTCTTTGTACTAGAAAACTAATTTTTTCATGGATTTAAGGATATTCTCTGTGTAGGTGAGTTTGGAGAGTGAGCACAGCTTTACAGTCACTGTGATAGCTGAATGTAGCTGAGAACTGATGTCTTATAATTATTAAGTTAGGATATTGATGTACTCCTTTAAAAATATTAACAAAATCGGCTTTCCTTTATTCTGTGGTAGTGAGTTTCACAGGCTAATTGTGCGCATATGAATATGTTGATATGTGCACTATTTACATACACTCTAATAAATATGTTACCTTTGTATATTCCTTTGTTTCTATATTATAAAAGATAAATAGCACCATTCAACTAACAGTGTTTTTAGAATTAAGTAAATGCAGGGGTCTTACACTATTTTACTTTCTTCAGTACTAGTTCCTTTGCTGTCCAAACAACTACCAAGTAGGTAAAGTAACACAAAATTTATTGGCAAATTTTAATTCTCTGTATAACATCCTGAGAAACCAATTCAAGGCAAACCAGAACTGTTTAAAAGCTGATGTGACAATGCATTAATTCAATTTCATACTCCTAGTATGATGACTGCTCCAGGGAAACTGTTTCTAACTTCCATTTTTTTAGGTGAAAACAGTGAAATTTTAATCACCAATTATCCCAGGTGACTTAAAAAAAGGGAAACATTGAACCCATCTTAAAAAGGGTAGAGAGGATGACCCTGGGAACTACTGACCCATCAGCCTCACCTGTATTTCTGGGAAGATCATGGAAAAGAACCTCCATGCAGCTCTGCTAAGGGACACAGAGAACAGGGAGGTGACCCAAGACAGCCAGCACAACTTCACTGAGGGCAAGCCTTGACCCAGTGACCTTCTATGATGGAGTGACTGCATCAGTGACAAGAGAAGGGCTACAGATGTCATTTGTCTGGACTTCTGCAAAGCCTTTGTCATAATCCCCCCCAACATCCTGCTCTTTAAATAGGAAAAAGAGGGATTTGATGGGTGTATTGTTAGATGGATAAGAAATTGGTTGGACATTTACATCCAGAGGGCAGTGGTCAACAGCTTAGAGTCCCAATGGATATCAGTGACAACTGGTGTCCCTCAGGGGTCAGTACTGGGACCAGTGCTATTTAATATTTTTATTAATGGCACAGACAAAAGGATCAAGTGCAAACACAGCAGATTTGCAGAAGACACCAAGCTGACACTCCTGTGGGTGACACACCTGAAGGATGGGACCCATCCAGAGGGATTTGGACAAGATCGAGAAGCAGCCCATGGGAATCTCATGAGGTTTAATAAGTGCTGGTGCTGCACATGGGTTGGGACAACCACTGGTGTCAATCCAGGCTGGTGAATGAACAGATCCAGAGAAGTTCTGCTGAGAAAAACTTTGGGGTGCTGGTAGATGAGAGGTTGGATATGATCCAGCAATGTGCACTTGCAGCCCAGAAAGCCCAAAGTGTCCTGGGCTGCATCAAAAGCAACTTTGACAGCAGGTTGAGGTAGGGGATTCTGCTCCTCTACTCTGGTCTCTCACTTGGAGATCCCACCTGCAGTGCTTCAGTCAGGTTTGGGATCCCCAGCAGAAAGCACATTGACCTGTTGGAGTGAGTCCAGAGGAGTGACACCAAGTTGATTAGAGGGATTAAGAACCTCTTCTGTGGGGAAAGGGTGAGAGAATTGGAATTTTTCATCCTGAAAGATAAGTTTTGGGGTGACCTTACTGAGGCCTTCCAGTGTCTGAAGGGTGCTCTCAAGGAAGATGGAGAGGATTTTTACAAGGGTCTGTAGTGACAGGACAAGTGGGAATGGCTTCAAAGTGAAAGAGAGTAGGTTTAGATTAGATATTAGGAAGAAAAATTTTATTGTGAGGGTGGTGAGGAACTGGAACATGTTGGTGGAACAGAGAAGTTGTGTATGCCCCATCCCTGAAAGTCTCCAAGGCTGAGCTTGATGGAGCTCTAAGCAACCAGGTCTAGTAGGTCAACCCCCATCTCTGCCCATGGCAATGGGGTTGGAACCAGGTGACCTTTAGTTTCTCTTCCAACCAAAGACATGCTATGATTCTGTGATTCTATGATTCTACTAACCACCAAAAACATAAAAGCAGACTGTTTCCAAGACAGACTTCTGATTTTCATGTTATTTTAGTAACTAAATTATATGTGATATTCTTTCAGCTGTTATAGCTACTGCAAAAATATAAAAGCAAATTGTTTCCGAAAAAGAGGAAGGATTTCTGCCTCTAGTAGAGACTCTCCACCTGTTTCTAGCATGAAATGAGTCTGAAAATAATTGATTAACCAATGTGATATAATTTGGGAATGAATCAAACAGAATAATTCTGTAAGAAATGTGTGTGGGCATCCAGAAGGAAGTAATTACACGAATGCAATTGAACAGTCTCTTGAACCAGTCAGAATTTTGCAGCTTATCTTTAATTTGTTTTGCTTTCTCTACTGACTATTGCATATCGAAGTAAGAGATGACAGGTTGTTATCTCAAATTCTCTCAAATAAGCTTCTAAATTAGGATATACTGGTTTCTACGAACAGGAATCCATTTGGTCTAATTGATCTATGACTCAGTGAGATTTACATTGACACTGAAAATTCATGGCCCTGTGTATAAGAATAGCAACAGGAGATACAGACTGTTGTTTAGAAATCAATTGGACAAGTAATAATATAGTGTTATCTTTCTCTTTCTTCTTGATGTTAATTTCTGATGAGTTTTTCGCGAAAACCTAATGACTTGCCAAGGAAACTTAGAAATAAAGCAATAAATATCAACCACTAAAATAAGGTGAACAAAAATGGCAAGTAGTTTAAGGTGCATTTTATTCTTTTCTTAAATATTTGTGTCACAGCAAAATGACTTAGTGTTTATGCAAAATTTAGCTTCAGCATATAGTATGAATATAGTTATTCCTGTTTATTTCTTCTGAAACTGAAAGCAGTATTTATGGTACAGGATGTGATTACTTCAATAAATATATTCTTGCTCTAAATGGAAAGATCCATCCTTTCTTTCACTAAACAGATGCATAGAAATTGACCTCAAAAATAACTAATATTTTATGTTTTATCATTTTGTTTTACTTTCCACAGCCAGTGTAGGAAATATTGCACTGTTGTACATACTTCAAGCTCTGACCATCCAGTTAGCTAAAAAAAAAAAAAAAAAAGAAAAAAAAAGAGGTTTAATCATTTTTCATAATATCTGGTTAAAGGAGTACATTTAACTCTCTGATTTGGAAATCTGGAGGGTGTTCTTCAAGTATTTAGTTAAAGATATCTTATTGCAATTTTTATTTAGGAAAGGAAGATGAAGAAATTAGCCACAAGAGAAAACAACCCTGGAAGCTAAGGGCCTCTTTATCTCATAATTAAATGTTTTCATATATTACAAGTGAGTTCAGACAAGGGATTGTAGTATAGCAAGAATCATAGAGTAGTCAGGGTTGGAAGAGACCAACCAGTCATCCAGTCCAACCCCCCTGCAAGATGGGTCACCTAAGAGCAGGTGTATGACACAGGAATGTGCCCAGGCGAGTTTAGAATGTCTTCAGAGAGGGAGACTCCACCACCACCCTGGACAGCCTGTTCCAGTGCTCCACCACTCTCAGTGTAAATTTCTTCTTCATGTAGAGGTGAAACTTCTTGTGTTTTAGTTTACAGCCATTGCTCTGTGTCCTGTCACTGGGCACCAAGAGAAGAGTCTGACAGCATTCTCTTGGCACCCACCTTTGAGAAATTTATGTGCATTAATGAAATCTCTCCTTAGTCTTCTCTTCTCAAGACTAAGCAGGCCCAACAAGGCTTGCTTTTGTATTCAATTTTAATTGAATTATAGCTTCGAATTGGCAGAAAATTCATATCTGGTAGGAATTATACAAAGGAAGAGGTTATTTCTAAATGTTAACTTTTAATTAATTTCATCATTTAAGGTCAGCCTAGATTTAAGAGAAATGTGATTATTAAGTCAAGGCATTTATAAACTTCCTGATATTTTAGTTTTGGAGGAGAGCTTCATACAGATTCCTTTAATGAGATGGTGTTTCATTTATGGTTTATTTCCAACTTTCTACAGTGATAATTTCTGATAACTTTGAATGAAGTGTTGGATAAGTTTGAGTTACCTTTAATTTGTGAAATTAGCTTAACTATGGTGCACACAGAGGCTGCAGCAATGTTGTGCTACTCCAGCATCCTGGGGAATTCTGAGATGCTCTGACAAAGGGTCTGTGAAAAACTATGACTATTCATTGGATTCTTACAGGAGTATGCTTAAGAAAGGCTCACAAAGAGGCACTGAAGCAAAGCCAGAGGAAGAATACACAATTCGTGTCTTTGACTCTCATCTTTTGGGTAGCTCCCTGGCTTTCAGATTTTGCCTCTCACAGCTCTGTGTGAGAACCTCTAGTACTAAAGCTCTGGGGGCTTTGCAGGGCCATGCAGCCATGTGGACATGACAGATGTGTGGGGGAATGACAATGCAGTTTGGTTGCTCAGGTCTCCAAGGAATCTATACAGCCTTTCTATGGGACCTAAAGCTGTTACGGTTTTTTTGTAGAGTAATTGTTGCCGGTTTGAGTGATTCTGGAAGCCCTTGAATTAAAGGGGTGTAAGAGATGGTTCGAAGATCTGTCGTCTGCCTTACGACCATTGTCAGAGACAGGGACTGTAACCCCAAGGACAGAGACTGGAACCCCAAAACGCCAACACAGGAGTACTGGCCTGGCTGAGGTGGGATGGCTGCCAAGTGTTGCCTGCAGGTGTGTTCACTGGACCAAATGCATTCCCATGGGAATCCGTGCAGGAACAATGGACAGCTCACGGTGGCTCGCTGCTGGAACTGCTTGTCCCGTGCCTGTTCCCTCCATGGTGGGCTGCTCGTGCTTGTTGCCCAACTGGCTTGTTACCAACCTCCCCACCTCTTGGCCAACTGCCTGTCGCTTTGAAAAGGACTATAAAAAGGACCCCTTGAGCAACCCCACTTCGTGATCTTCGTGAAGAAGACGGATCTATTGGCAACGGACCACGAGGATCTTCACCTCTCCGTTGGTAGCTATTCCCACCCCATTCTGTCTCTCCATCTCACTATCCTTTATCTCCTTTCTTCTCCCTCTATCCCATTTGCTGTGGCACTCAATAAAGGTGCATTTGTTGTTCAGTAAACTGTTGATTGTCCCCTGCTGTGTCTTTTGTGCTCTGAGATCCCTAAACAAACCATCACGACCCCTGCTTGCATTAGCTGATCATGACAAGGGTTCGTCAGTTCAGACTGCACAGGTAATTGCATCGGGGATTCATATCCAGGGATTAATTTCCTTTCATGTATCCTTTGCAGGCAGGTGGCTTTGTGGACACTTTCCGAAAGTTGGTGGGGGGTACTACCTATAGCAAAACGGTCTCCCCTTTCCAAAGGATAAATTCCCCTGTCCCAGAAAGCTGTGCACTGTGTCAGGGACCATGTGTCACATTTGCCTCCTGTTGTTAAGAAAAATCCAGTGAGAAACACTCGGAAGACATATTCTGTCTCTGATTCTTGTGGGAGCCAGCCGTATTCCTTCCCCAACTTAGCCAATTCAATAGCACTGTATGATATTTGTTTAGTTGTGATATCAGTTCAAAATCTTCATCATTAATATAATTATATTCTGTTTTAACCAGGGATCTCAAACAAAGGGCATCAGTTTTCTCCACAATTCTTTTTTTTACTAATGCCAATTCCTTCTGGTGATATAGTTGATTAATGTGGAAAGTTTCTTCTACCTCTGCCTCTTCTGGGGAGTCAGCATTCTTTGAAATTTTAACATGTTCCTCTGTCAGGGCAGCTCGTAGCAAATGAACTTCTTCTTGGAGCGAATATTTGTCATTTCTTTCTTCATCTAATTGTTTCTGCAAAATTTCAACTAGGTTTTGAAGGGAGTCTATTATTGCCTTTTTTTCACCATGCTGCTTGAAGTGGTTTTCTATAGCGGCCGTAAGGCATGCTCCTAAAACTGAGCAGAGTATGGTTTTATTTTTGCCCAGTTTAAATTTTGTCTCATGTTGCAAAGAACATACTCTATCAATCACACTCTCCAAATTAAACCAATAATTTAGTTAAACCAAAGTTATTTTAAGCCCATTCTTCTCCTTCAGGTGAAGGTTCGGCATTATGTTTTGCTAACAGAGCATATAATGCAGCTTTGTTTTTTACACTAGAGTTTTCAGTCATTTTGTGAAGGGATCAAAAAACATTTCAGGGAGGTAAAACTTATTTACACACACACAGCTCTGCTGTGTTTCCCTTTGCTTCCCTGGGTGGGTGAAGAGACCAAATCTGCTTGGGAGGTGCTCCCCAGTTACACATGGTTGTCTCTTCACTACACCAAGCAATCACAAAATTACACATACACAGAACAGTCACACCTTTTGCACGGTGAGATCTTTTGTGAAATCCTGAAGACAGAGCCCTCAACTTGAGTGTGGGGATGCTTTTCACCTAGGCATGTGCAGTTTGTGAGAAATTCGAGTTGCTCCCCTTGCTTTCTAGACACCGCTCATCCCTTTCAAGGTGTCGGGCTAGGTGCGGCTGGAGTGAAATGTCCTTCCCCTGTTACAGACTACACACAACCTGCAAACCCCTCTGTCCATCAGGATCCTGTCTGTGACGCCAATTTAATGTCATGATCCACTAATGCAAGCGGGGGTTGTGATGGTTCATTTAGTGATCTCAGAGCACAAAAGACACAGCAGGGGACAAACAACGGTTTACTCAACAGCAAATGCACCTTTATTGAGTGCCACAGCAAATGTGATAGAGGGAGAGGAAAGGAGGTAAAGGATAGTGAGAGAGAGAGACAGAACGAGGGTAATAGCTGCCAACGGAGACAGAATCCTCGTGGTTGTTAGCCAACAGATCCTTGTGGCCATCTGCCAATAGATCCTCGTGTTCATCCACCAACAGATCCATCCTCTTCCATGGGATGATCACGAAATGGGGTTACTCAAGGGGTCCTTTTTATAGTTTTTCCAAAGTGACAGGCAGTTGGCTAAAAGGTGGGGAGATGGGTAAGAAACCAGTTCAGCAGCAAGCATGGGCAGCCCACCATGGAAGGAACTGGCATAGGACAAGCCAGTTCCAGCAGCAAGCCACTGTGAGCTGTCCATTGTTCCTGCATGGGTTCCCATGGGAATGCATTTGGTCCAGTGAACACACCTGCAGGCAACACTTGGCAGCCATCCCACCTCAGCCAGGCCAGTACTCCTGTGTTGGCGCTTTAGGGTTTGTCCTTGGAGTTTCAGTCTCTGTTCTTGATGACGATTGTGAGGCAAATGAGAGATCTTTGGACCATCTCTTACACTGCCTTGCAAGCACTTGCCAGGGAGCTGCAGAGAAGGTGGGACACATGAGGGTGCCCAATGCCATGACATGTGTCCAGGGTGACTCAGCTTCCTTAGTTGCTCACAGGCTGGGCAGTGTGGGCAGCCCCATTGTGGGGTACCCGCCCTGGGGTCAGTGCCTTCTGAAGGACTAATGCTCTGCACACCATGGGGAAAGCAACGCCTGCTTTGGGCTCATGCTCCCTTGCCATGGGATGCACTACACCAGCTCAGACAGCAACAGTAGTTGCAATGACCAGACGTGCTACAGTGATATCAGCCTTTGCTTGGTGCAGTCAGCCTCAGGTGCAGGATGGAGAAGCCATCTGCCTATGCAAGTCCTGTTGGAAGCAAAGTTTGAATGCAATTCTATAGTGGCATCACAGCATCTGTCCTATCATGACCTCTCATACTTCCTAGCAAATCTCTGTGAAAAGAGCTCCAGCCTACAGCAAGCCATCTTAGAAGACAAGACAGATGCTTTAAAGAACAGCTATTTGCCACTAGTAATGCTAACACCACATACCGACATACTTTAAGTGCAGGGACAGGTCATACTGCTTTAACTTCTACATCTCTGACTATGCTGGAGAAAAAAACCTGACCATACAGAGACAACTTTCTGCAATGTAGTAAGTATTGATTTTTGAACTGTATCTGGGAGCATAAAAAAAGAGTTTACTTCATTTACTATGAAACCTGTGTTTCAAGTCACAAACCTTTTGGTTTGCATTAGCAAGGCCACACTGACCAAGGGTATTGCAGAGCTCCACTGATAGGCTGGAGCTAGTGGCAGAGAAGAAAGATCTATCCTCTTCTCACTAAAAGAACACACCTTGATATATAAATCACAAAACAGGAAAAGTAGAGATGGTGCACCTCAGGAAAAAAAACATCTCTGTTCATAAATAGGGAAATTCACCTACTCTATGTGAACCAAAATAATCAATATCATAGGTGACTTGTTCCAGGGGCCTGCACATATTTTGCATGAAATGAGCCAGTTATTAAGCATGCTGAAACTGAAATGAGTCAGTGTTAAATAATGCTCTAACTCCTCTTGGCTTGTTTCAAATTCCATCTTAAACAGTTAAATGATTACAAGCTTTGAAATTAAATTTCAGGATGAATAATTAAACAGCAATCTTCAATGTCTATGAGAAATCACATTCCCTGTTCTAGAAACACTTAGAGTAATAGATACAGCAGTAGGTTGGTAACACACACTTGATTAAATTTAGGCTGCGTAGAATGGCTTCTCATACATTTCAGTCAACAGTACACTGAAGTAATCTGTATGTTTTATATAATTTGGTTTCACCTTAGCAAACAACAAGATAAAAAGTCTCCAAAATGCATTTGCATTTGAAAATTAGGTGAATTTGGCTGCTTCCCTCAGAAATAGCCAAAACTATAATAATTTAAAACTGAAATGCATCTTTGGTGTGATATGCACTTAGTCTGGAGCTTTTTACTTGATGAACTAGTTTATTAGAACTTGTTGATTAGATGAAAACTTTATTAGAAAGAAATGTTTGCATGCTTTATAGACAAAAGTTGTTTCAGCTTAGGAGAACCTTTCTTTTCTTCATGACAAAACTCAAATCATCTACATATGGGAGTTGAAATAAAAGCAGAAGAAAGGTTAATGACTTATACGTTAAGATGGCATTAATGCAAATGTAAAATTTCAGCCAAACTTCTACTTCCTACTACCATAAAACAGAAAATCTAAAACCTTAAAAATGCCTGAGAAATTTTGTCATTCCAGGTACATTTCTCTGAGGTATTCTCTGTAGAAATCATTTCTTTTGCTCCAGCAATTTTAGAGTCTGTGCAGAATGTCAGGATGAAGTCCTCTTTTGCAACCTTAAAAGCCTACAAACCATGAAACATCCCAGAGTGCTAGGTAGCAGACGTTTGGGATGGTGTCTGTAGCTGGAAATGCTGCAAACTGCTTCTTAGAGCAGGGTACTGTATGTTTGTAGCACTAGGTCAGATCAATTTGTGATGTCATTAAAATATATCCAGTAATTTCTCCTGTGCATTAGTATGGAATTAGCATTAGTCAAGAAAAACAAGTGACTGCTTGTCATTTGCTTTGCAAGAGAGCTGTATATGATGAATGAAATACAATAGAAAAAAAAAATCACAAAGGTATGAGTAGAACCTGTTTCTCATAATCATATGTTTACTGTCCTATGTGTTTTCATGAAACCCTGTTGTCTTGCTGAACCCATGGTCTAAAACCAAAAAAAAGCTTATTTCCAGCAAAAGAGCAAAATTGCTCTTGGCCAGTTCCTTGGAAACCACATGACTCTAATAACCTTTACAATGCACCTTTTTCTGTCTTTATTTCTGGTTTTTTTTACACGTGCACACGGTCATTTGTTTCAGAATAATGTCAACCCAGAAATTAAAAGTGAACTTTTTTGACTCAGAGATTACTGAGATCAGTGACTTTTATTGGTTTGGGATTACACTCAGATTCAAGGAGCAGAAGAATCTCATTATGTGATCCATATATTCAGCAGCTCACCTCCATACTTTTTTGAAACTAGAAACCAAGTTTTCAAGAGTTTAGTACCTTATCTACTCAACTGTTAATTAGCATGACCAGGAATATCCCAATGGGAGTTTCTGGGTAGAGAAAACATCAAAAAATTGACCTTTAAATTCTGATCATATGTCAGTATATTTCCCTGCACATGTATTGGAATAAATAACCTATACCTTCCCTTTGCTCCTCTTAAATAGCACTTTTGCCTGCACACCTGCTTAAAAATCTGAAAATATTGCTGCCCTCTTCAGCCACTGTAAGGAAAGCAGGAGAGTACTTTGTGTTCTGGTATAATGTTTTAGTGTCAGATTCATAATCTAATAATATTTTTCCAGTTTCAGTGGTTCAATATTGGACTATCCTTTATTTTTCAGTTTTTCCATGATAAACAAATGATACTTTAAACTCTCACAGTCATTATGCAGATAACACCATTTTATCTATTTTATTCTGTTGTTTCACTTCTACGAAATGTTGGCTTGCAAATTAGAATAGAATGAGTATGAGTGCCAGGAACTAATTGCTAGTTTCCTTTAATTTGAAATTATTACTAGATCGCACTTCCTGGCACAGAAACACAAGCGGATTTCAGAAATAAGGTGAATAATTTAGTTCCAGCAGGATCGTAACCCAGATACAAAATATTTTCAAAAGAAAGGAAAATTCGGTTTCATGGTGACAGTCTGCTGGATCTGGAAGATGAGAATTTTGTGTAACGTGTTAGGTAAGGTTTAAACACTGAAAACATATTGACTGATGTCAAAATTTTATAACATGTTGAAAGCATAAAGCAGAATGCCATTTATTAAAAAAGGTGTGCAAAGCTCCAGTAACTCCCAGTGAATCCAGACTTATCCTCTCAAAGAGAACAGTGACAGAGGTGGTACAGAACCATTATATCCAGGAAAACTGAAATATAGATGTGAACTGTAATACCTGCAATGCAGACATTCTAGGAAGCAGCAGTGTGAGCAGATAGTCAGGGCAGAAAACACTGGAGACTACAACCTAATCTATACTTCAAGCCAAAATGGCTCACAGGGTTAGAGAGGTTGAAGCACTCTAGTTCTACAGCCAAAAATGCATGAGGGTGGTATTACAAATATCACATTTGCCATGTCTTTGCTTGTTAAACTGATGAGTCACACTTCTTCAATTCAGACTTCAAAATGAGACCAGAAAAAAATTATGCACTTCCTTGACATTGAAAGGCCAGGTTGTATCAATTAATGTACCAGTTTGTAAAAAAGCTGCAAAAGGCTGCTATTCCACTTAGACTTTGGAGACATAGACAGATGTTCAAGCACCCAGTAGTTTCACCATCATTTGTTGCCAAAGTTAAATTCCTTTACAGTTAAATTTTTATCCATTCATGATTATTTTCCTGCGGTATTTTTGTTTTAGTTTACATCAGCAGAAAAACCTGAATAGTGTTTTTTTTCTCTAATAAATGTAAAACCTAAACTGAGTTTCAGGTTTCCATCCGGCATAGTTCAACAGAAGCATGTGCTTATCCTCAGAAAATTCACTCTCTAGTTTACTTTCATTGTGTGGTCTGTCTTGAGCCTTAGAAAACAGAGGTGCTCACTGCTACCTGTGTACTTCTGAAAATAAAAACAGCCACAGAATTATTTTGTTTGTTGACCAGCATTAAACTAGAACCACCTTCACTCCAATCTGCAAGATCATTGTTTAAAGATGGCAGGACTCCCTGTGCACATAGCACAGTACCCTGCACTTCCACATGTGCCATGTCCAGTATTCTGGGCGTAGGGAAGGCCATTCTCCTTAGAAAAGTAACATGGGTAGAAGCATCCACATAAACAGAGGAGAAGAGCATCATCTCTCACAAGGAGTAGCTAGCTAATCAATATCTACAGAAGGTGATTTGTTTGCATGACTGTAATCCCTGGAATTCCTCTTGCAAGGTGCTAAGGAGTATATGTACTTACACATTGTAATCATTGAAGTGATTTTCAAGTTAGTAAGTTTGATTTGATAAGAGTCATGTAAGACACAATCCAGATAATGAAGGTCTGAAAACCTCCACAAAATTAGTAGCTATGATCTCTCAGTCAAGCTGTTGCATTGGTTGTGCTTACTTGAGCAGCATCTGCGTCCTGTAATCAACAATGAACTTGGAGAACCTAGAAATTTATAAAACTTTCAGGAACTGTCACAAAAACAACAATTTTTGCAAGCATATTAAAAAGCCATCTTGTAATGTACCAATAAACACAGGGTTACATAGAACAATGATACAGCAATTATGATTTACACTAAAAAAAAATACCTCCCAAAGGTCCTACTGTGTCCTCTTCAAGTCTTCAGGCAACTTTCCAGCTATCAAACTTACAATATAAAACAAAATTTCCTAAAACAAATAAGCTAAATGGAGGTAAACTGTAAATGCCAGCAAATTCATGATTCACAGACACATCTCATACACTTCTGAAAAAGCCACCCTTCTGCCTTGTATCTCTAACAAGTCGATATTGTCCCTTGTTTTTTTGCTATGCTTTGGCATAAATTTCCTCTCTAGAAAGACTTCTGAGGGATTCTTCAGAAACAGGACTTTAAATCTTTCTTTCAGCTGGCTCCAGAAGAAGTCACTCACAATATCTGTCTGTGACATTTTCAGCCTAATCCATTAATGACTGACATGATTCAATTTTTTAGCACAAACAACTGATAATCCGATTCAATTTACAACTAACATTTCAGCAAGTAAAGAAACACTTTTTCTCCTGACTTGTTAGAGGGAATCTACAGAAGTGAACTCTCTAAGTGGTGTCAAAATCCTGTAAATCTGAAGACAAGATCAGGTGGCTAGCTGTGTTACCTATCACAAAGGCATTAATCTTGTCCAGTTTAGGCAATCTGCAGATCGATAAACTAGCACAAACTCATGTGTGACATTAAATGTACCACCCATGTTCATAAAGAAAAGTCAGTCTAAGAATTTACCCTTACACTGTACCAGAGGCCAATGAGTTTATGCCTGCCCTTATTTTAGAAAAGGTAAGAACTCACAAAGCCTGACACTTCCTATCCTCTGGGGAAATCAGATTTATCTTTTAATTGAACACAAGATGGCAGAGCTTCCTAATGGAACCAGTATAACTCTTAAAAAAATTGGGTTATGCTTCCTTTCCTATTTTCAAGGTTTGTCATCCAGCCCTGCAATGACTCATGGGAATATCAGTGTCTTCTAGTGACCTATTGTGAAATCAGAATTCTGCTGCCATGTCTGACTATCTAAGATAAAGCAAATTGTATTTTAAGCCAAATTCTCACCTTCTCCTCCATTCTAACTGGATTTCAGAGTTTCACTCATTAAGCCAACCAGCTGGCAATTTAGATGGGTTAAAAATAGCAAAATAAAAGAGGAATTTTTCTAGTTTTAATATTTTAATTTTTTTTTAATTTTAATCCACCTCTAATATTGCTTAATAAAAGTCCCTGGTTTAATTATTTTAATTATGCATTATAATTTCTTTTGTTGCAATGCTACATAAACTCTTTGAGACAACCATAAGTAGGATCCAGGTGATCAAGATTTTATTCCTAATGGTCTGATAAAAGGAAAGGCATCTTTTCTCAGTGAGCTGTTTGCTCATCTTGGAAATGCCACTATGTGAAGCAATGGGAGACTTGCTAATGTGGAACATTGTGAGAATGGAATAGTATTATATCAGCTAAAGTATGTGTGATAAAAGAAGTTGAATGATTCAGTCAGAAAACCACATGGTGACAGCAATTTTACTTTAAGATGAACAAATTGGTTCCATTCTCTGAACACCTACCACTCATTATTTCATCTGGATCATATTTTAATTTGATACATTTTAGTGTTAATTTTTTTGATTACTGAAGACATTTTCCAAAGAGCTTAAGATGTCCCTGATTGTACATAGCTTTAGATGCCATTGGAGTAAAAAGATCACGTTATTGCAGATCCTTTTCAGGCAGAGGATACAAAACTGATTATAAGAAAGAAAAGTATATTGCATAGGCAAATTTCCAAGATTATGCTCATTAAGTTCATCACTAGGGTAATTTGTTACTCAGAGTTGAATGAGATAAAAATAAAACTTTTAATTAAAATTCATCAGATATTTCAAGCTAAAAAAAGGTGATACTATAATTGAAAAACCTATTAGAGGTAGAAGAATGATATAGAAGACAATATTATGTCTTCATTTTTAAATTTTACTTCTCTACATGGAAATCATATGTAGAGCTTATTTTTACCACTCAGCATAAATTTTGAAAGGAACTAATTACACAGAAGGCAAAAACAGAAGCTTGCACAACATATACACATTTTTAATACGCATTAATGGAAACACTTTGCCACACTTAAGAATTTAAAAGATTACTTGCTAATCTATGTTTATGTGATGTTACACAAGGCAAAGAATACCATTCACAATGACAAAGCAATTTTGACCGAAGGGTGAATATTTTTATTCCCTTTACCTATCAATATTTTCTTGTTCCTAACTTTCACATAAGTTTGTTGTTATAACTATCAAAATTTGAAAAAAAAATCTTACTTTGTTTTGATCTGATCTCTGAGCACAGGTTATCGATACGTAATGACAATATGAACATGAGGAACCACTGCGTAATTCAGAGAGTTTGGGTTCGTGACCTTGGTACAGAGATTGAGAAATTGAGATGCTGATTCAAACCTTCCTAGAATCCTTTCAAAGAAGTGTGTGGATTAGCTGGCAAACCTTGTTTGCTAGAGGGAAGATTTCATCGCAGTAAGAAATAGTTGGCCTTTTCTGACTGTGGATGACAGACAGTATCTTAGTGATCACCTTGTCCTTCTCCTTGATAGGAACTGGATTCAGAGGCTAAATAAGCAAAGAAGTGTTATAAATTTGTTTCCTGCTTACAAATTCAAACATTAGGTTCAATTCAGTGTAAATGGGTAGTTACATGAATTTTCTTTTTTTTCTCTCAATCTCTTTCTCTCCTTTTTTTTATTTTCTTTTTTTGAGGGTTGTGTGTGAGAAAATCATTTATTTTAACCCAGTCTAGGATAATGTGAGTTACCTCTGCAGCAAAGCTTCAAACCCATCATTTACTCATCTAGGAACACGATTTTCCAGTACAAGGAAAGAAATAGTACTGAGACTCTCCAGAAGCAACTGCGCCCAGTCCAGCATTAATAAAATCAAGGTCAGTACAGGATTAAATTAGGCAAGTGGTTTTCAGTTTTCTTAGCATGACTGTATCTGACGGCAGTCTTTTTTTCACTATTTCTCTGGCACGTAGGTCTGTCCAGAAACATGCTCAAAGAATAAATACAGATAAAACAGCCTGGGGAAAGAATTTTAATCCTTTATGCAGACCAAACCGTAGTTGTTTTATAAATACATTCCCATCATGTAGCTAATATATTTTATGGAAAATGTAGTACTTACGTAATTTAAATTATTTTAGCTACAATAAAAGAAAAAAGTAGTGAGACTGCATGTGCCAGTTTTGTCTGGGGTAGAGTTGATTTTCTCGCTGGTATGGGGTTATGTTTTGAATTTGTGTTGGAAACAGCGTTGATAATTCAGGGATGTTTTCAGGCCCTTCCAGCTTCTTGCCCTCCGCACCAGTAAGGAGGCTGAGAGGGAGCACACTTGGGACAGCTGGCCCCGGCTGACCAAGGGGATGTCCCACACCAGAAGGTGTCATGCTCAGCACATACAGCCAGGGAAGAGCGAATGGAGGGTGGGGGGATGTCCTCACCAATGCCATTTGTTTTCTTAAGGCACCCTTAGGGAGCAGCCCTGCTTTTCTGAGGTTTGGCTGAGCACCTGCCTGCCCATGAGGCATGGTGAATGAATTCCACTGTTTTATTTTACTTGTTAAATTGTCCTTATCTCAACCCATGAATTTTCTCACTTTTGATCCTCTGATTCTCCACCAGGGAGAGGAGGGAAATTGAGCAAGTAAATGCATGGGGCTTAGTAAACAGCTGGGGTTAAACCACAACACTGGGAAGCTCCATATCAACAAATACAAAAAGCTTGTATATAGGACTGACATATTTAAAGAAGTCTAACTTATTAATCAGAAATTATACTAATCAGATTTCTTCACTTAGAAGTAAAATAGATGAATGATTTCAAAACTGTGGAATCTATATAGGAAAAGGTCTGGTGAACAGACAAATACATTAATTTATTGGTGGGCTTAAGGCACAAATAAGAACCTAAAGTGAGTTTCCATACTCAGAAAGCTCATTTCATGCACTCCACAGTGCAGTCCATGTGACAGCTAACTTAAGAACTGGAATCTGTGATCCTTCAACACGGGAACCATGTTGAGTGTACAGCTAGCAAACATAATAGGAAATAAGTCTAAATTACAGACTACTTGTACATAGGTTCAAAAATAAGACTTAAGGCTCAAAATATCTTTAAAATATCTGAATAGACACTTTTTCACTGGCCAAAGAAAGTAAATCTGAAGCAGCACGGATGCTGATACCCAGATATGATGTTTCCCAAAGAGTTCCTTACACTTCTTAAATGGCATATAGAATATACAATTTATATGACACATGAAATACTAATATTTTGGAGAAAATCTAAACCTTTACCTCTCAGTTACTGAGATATTTAATTTCAAGCAGCATTTGCTTTTTCCTTCTGATCCACACATTTTCACCTTCATTTATGCCAGGTTTTGAAATTGCATTAGATTACCTAGCATGAGTTCCCAGAGAGGGTTTTCTGTTAGAACTGCAGGAAAAATGAAAATGAGGCCTTTCTATTAAAGTGCCTTCACAAATGAAGGAGACAAAATAAATCTAATAGCACCAATAAATAAATATAAAACCTATCCTGTAAATAATATGTCCAAAGTAAATTCAAAGTAATATGTCCAGAGTAAATTCTCTGTTACATTACATGGAAAACTGCCTAGAGAAAACCAGTGCAAGAATTTAACGTGAAAGACATACAGATGAAAAATTTATTACAACATTTCTGCAACACTTGAATGAAAAAATAAGTGGGCCACCTTTTTCTTTTCTTCATTCACAATTGTAAAGAAGGGACTTTTTCCCCTTGTGTCTTAGCTCTGAGGTAGTAATAAATATTTTGGATTACTTCAGAAAAAATAGGACTTGCAGTGGCTTTTATTAAGTATATTATACCCCCTTTGTCTCTCAATAATTCTCTATTATGTATTTTTATTAGTCTTTTTTCTTTCAGACCACACAGGCTCTGTCCTAGTATTAGTGGAAACTTTATGTGCTTGAGAGCTGGGCACATATGCTGTGTGGGGGTCTTCACAGTCTTTTGCAGGCTGCAGGGGTCATGATTTCTGTTAAATTCTCTAAGTCACTATGACTGTATTACTTGTTCTCCAAATCAATGAAAATCACCCTCTTCAGACTGTATTCTAATACAGAACTAAAATTTCCACAATTATAATTCACTCAGGAACTTGACTTCCTATTCCTGTGATGATGTCCTTCGGGACACACATTTTTAGGAGGAAAACTGTCTGAATAGCAAAAAATGAATTTGTCAGTTTCCAGAGGGAAAGCTGCTTATTATCTGAAGAAATAGATACAATAGAAGTGGAAGAGTTTGGCCTACTAGATTGGATAAAAAAATAATGATACTGAATATTTTATTTTCACAGATATGTTGACCAGAACTACATTAAGAAAACCAGTAAGTGACACTGCATGTATTAAACTGCTGTAAGCAGTGGCTTAGATCTAAGCCAAAACTAATCACGACAGTAGCTCTATTACTAGATTCCTGTGTTGATAGGACAGTTTGCACTGTACTGGCTATCATAATTTCAGGGATGAATGTGAACATTTTTTCTGCCATTAAAAATGTCTTTCACTTGCATAATTACTGACCTTTAAAATGCATCTGTTTTATTCTAATACAGATGTGAAATCTAAAACCTGCGCCACCAGGAGTATCTGTAGACTCAATGGGAGTGGTAATTGGGAAGTGATTGCACAGCTGTTGAATAGGGCTCCTTGTTTCTTTGAAATGGAAATATAATGTAGGATGTCAATTACATTACAATTACAAAAAGAACACAAGTGATAATCCTAGCATTTGGCTGTTAGTGTTCATTTGAAAGACTCCCTTTTCCCACTGGAAACTGTAATATGCTTCAGTGTGCATAGGAATATATTAAGTGGGTGACAAATGACTAAAGCACTGTGAGGATTTCTAGCACAGCTATGTTTACCTTTCTACATGCACACACATACAAAGATACACAGACACATAACAAATTCTACATTTGTTAACGGTAGAGATGACAATAATAATTCTTTGGAATTTATCAATAAAAAGAAAGTATCCCACTGGGAAAGCTATGTTCAAAGAATTTTTCCTCTCTAACATGAGCTTTTCTTTAAAATCTTCCTGGAGCCAGGTACTATTGAAACCCATTCAAGGGCCTTAGAGGAAACAGGTAGGAAGAGATGGAATACATGCATCTGAATGACATCTGGATCACTGCTTTTCATGACCTCATCTTATTTCTACCAGTGAAAAAGAATTCACATCGTGGAATTACTAATGAGAAATAACATGTAAAGACCAATATCTGTATATGTCTCTACGCAACACAACAGAGATAGGGCTAAGACGTAAGTTGTTTCCTACCTTTGAAACAGGCATAATGTCTGAACAAATTGGTTTGGGTGTCTTTACTACATGCAGACCTGAAAGCAAGTTCATGAACTGTTTATGAGTGCATAGCAGTTCTTTACACAGTAGAAAAGCAAGACTAAAATGATATTAGGCTAAGCACCAATTTCCTCAAGACCCAAACAAAAGCATTTGAGAAATGATTGTTGTTGACTGAGGAAGTAGAGGTCAGCCGGGAAGTGTTGGGTTCCTTCATTACTTGGAAATTGCTTATCTTGAAAACCTGAGCTAAGCCTCCAACTCTGCTTTCTCTATCCCTTCATGGTTATACTATTCCTTTTCCCTGCTTTTTCCTGAGTTTCTGGCTTACTAATACTAGCTCAATAAACACCTGTGTCTTTTTATTTCCATCTGTCACATGTCTTTAGCCTATGAATTCACTTTCAGCTCAAGAATATTTTCTTCTGAAACACTGGTTTAAAGGTACCAAATTGAGCTTCACCAGCCTGCTCCTGGAGAGCTGAACCCTGGGTTGTCAGCTGCAAAGGGGAGCAGCCAGGCTTTGGTCAGTACCAAAATTTATTCAGCTGCTGATGTGAGATAACAGCTTCAGGGAACTTACTTTCTAAAAGTTATCAACACAAATACTGCACATTTAGCTATGCACTCTGCAATAGAGATAAGATTTTTGGAGGTTACGCGGTGGGTACATTTTATATCTACCATGCTTCACCTGTAGAGAAAACTAAAAATTTACCCACTGCAGTAAACTATAATATGATCGATGTCTACCTGCAGAAATGAAAATGTATGAATCCCATGAAAACTGTTAGCTTGTTAGAAGCTGGTGTCTTCAATTCTAATATTCTGTAATAGTGAACAAGGTAGACAGAATGCTCACATGCAGTACAGAGCTTACATCTCTATTAGATGTATTGATTCTGTGTATAAACAAGGGATTACATGATGCACTTGTTTTTCATTTCTGCACTGCAGCAAAAGTTAATTTGAATTTAGCAGAGAAACAGGAAACAAAAGTATGCTGGTTCAATGAATCACTTAAAGGATATAAATATATTGTTTAAAAAGGTACATATGGTTTTCAGATGACAAAAATGTACAGGAAAGAGACTTACTGGTGTGAGACAGCACCAGCTGCATCAGAGCCCTGTAGCTAGAAAGTAACATTTGGATCAGCATAATTTATAAAGAAAAAAATTACTTGAACATTAGGCAGATTTTCTGGTTCTGTAAACAGGGATATAGATCAATACTGAAATCAGAAATGTATGTGCATAAGTTTTTCCAGGAATACAACAGTGTGCATAGGAAGGGATTCTGATATTAGGATTACTATAATTACAGAATGTTTTTCTCACATAATGTACACTATTCTTTGTATCAGTTCTTCCATTGCTACTAAACTCAACTGGAATTTCTGGAGTACAGCTTTCAGAAGGTGAGGCATTAACTGCCATTGAGGATTTATTTCTTAGGGCTCACTTCTACAGAAATAATTTGCCCAAACAGAATCAAGGCATAGTTTGGGATTCAAATACTTTGTCTTCTTAAAATGGAACAGAACAGAAATGTTAACGAGTCATAATTTGAGAGAATTCTACAGAGGGGGGACAGCTCTGCAGAGCTCTACAGCCCCACTGCCCAGGGGCACCATGCCAACAGCACACAGGTAAGAACAGCCAAGCACAAATCAAGCATCCATGAGCAACAATTGGACAATATGTTGCATGAGGAAATGTGGTATTTGAGAGAAAAAGAAAAAGATTTAGGACCTCAGAAGGATCTATGCCCCCAATGCCTGAAAGACCCAATGCAACTGCTGGACACATGAAGACAGAACAGCTGAGACTTGGAGGGTACCTCTGTGCATTCCTGCAGCACGTGGCATTGTTGGAAGGCTGTTTTCTGTTGAACTGTCAGCACTGCAGGAAGAACAATAGGAAAATAAAAGAGGTTTTCAGGACAGATGATAAGCTTATTTGAAGTCGGGATAATTTTCTTAACAATCCCATTCTGTTTTACCAAAGGAGCAACAAGATGCAGATGCTGGAAGTTAAAGTCAAGCAAACCCAGATTAGAAACATGATTATCAATTGACTTAACTTCTGCAGCAACACAGTCATTCATCTGGTGCATGAAAGCTTGAAATAGCATTTAGATTCACTCCACCTACAACCTCAGTAACTGAAGCATCTATTTCAGGAGTTTTATAGTAAGTTCAGAGGAATAATCATGTTCAAGGGACTACTGAAATTTTAGGAAGCCTGAATCACGGAAGGTTTTTCTTAATTTATCATAAATTCCTAAATTGGAAACCTCAGATTTTTAAAATTCAGTGAGATAAATCAGGGTTTCAGTCTCACAAGTAAACTCGAACAACTAGCTGAATATAGTAAAGAATAAATTAAATTAAAACAAGGGGGAAATCAAGAAGCAAATGAGTATGAAGAAAAAACAGACAAAAAGAGAGAAGAAATACATTTTTGAAAAGCAAACAGATATGTATCATCACCTTGTAAAAACTTGTCTCAGATAAAATGGCACTAGTGATTGCTCTTGAGAATCCGTGTACTCTGGAGAAGAAAGTTTTTCAATGGGTACAATGCATGGATACACATCAGTGGCTAGGGAAATAGGTAACCTGAAGTGTATCATTTAATAAAAACCAGTAAAAACTATTACTTTTCTGCAGATATCGGGGAAAAAATTGCTGTCTTTGCACTAAAGACAACTTATAAGATGCCAATTGATTTCAAGGTGAGCGAGGAATAATGGAGTAAAGGACTGCTTATTTTAAATGAGGCTGTCAAAATCAGGTCCTGAGTAAATTAAAAGATCAGATAATTGAGAGGGCTCAGGACCTGTGGAATCAAATACAGCCTGGGGACCAAGACATATTAAAGAAAATGGTTTGCAAGCAATGAAAATGTAGCCTTGCAAAACTGATGCTGAACTCCTACACAGTCACAAAGTTGATACTGATTAAGGTAGAAGCAAAATGAAAGCAGGATCTATTTAGAGTGCATTCGCAGTTGTTCTGCACATCAGCCTCTTTAGCACAAATTTAAAAACCCAAACCTAACAATTTCTCCAGCATTGATATTCTGTCACTGAGGAAGTAGTCTGTCAAGCAAAATGAAACTCTGTTCTCACCATCTGTAGGAAGGAGAGAGAATTAAGCAGAGAACCAAATCAAATGGACAATAAATTATCAGAAATCTAAAAGAAATATCAAAATATACAACTAGTGCACTGCATAGCCAGAAGAAAAATATCATAGAAAAATTATTCCAAGAGGGATAAAGTGTGCTGTAAACCCCTTATAATTTCACTTACGTAAGTCCCTGAAAATAAGCACCTTTCAAAAAGTATTGGTCTAGCTGTGGAGGTGACAATAATGGTGGATAGCAATGACGAGTCACAGACTTGTGTATTTTGTCATTTCATCTCCAGTTTTCAAAAAACTCATTTGAAAAGTTATTAAGGGTTTTTGCACTACTAAGCATATAAATATTTGCACAACTGTGAAGAGGATACCATGTGCATAAATTCAAATATAAAATGGATAAAACCAGCTGGTGCATAATCAGTATTTTTATCAGTGTAGTTACCACAGTAGAATTTGCTGCATGTGATGGGTTGACCCGGATGGAATGCCAGATGCTCATCAAAGCCACCCTATCACCCCTCAATTTGACAGAAGACAAAGATAAATAAAAGTCTTGTAGGTGGAGTGTATTGGTTTAGCATAAATAGTAGGAAAAACCAATTGTTAATCCATTTTGGAACTAACAGCTAAGCTGGCCAATCAGGTAAAAGGGGTACACCCACTGGGACACCGCTTAAAAACAGGAATCTTGGGAGACCCGCCCTCTTTCCAGGGGCGCCGAGCCATGAGGTAACACCGCGGCTGGGCCGGGAGGGGGCCGGGCCTCAGGGCCCCGGGAG
>WBMY01010275.1:55655-114307 GCA_013397315.1 Donacobius atricapilla | reverse complement strand
CTATAATATTTGAAGTTTTCTGAAATGGATGTTGAAGTAGAAATTGATGCAGTGATCCTATTGAGATGTCTTGGAACCTCGTCACCAGTAAAGAATAAGAAGTCCTTTATTGTGAAGCTGTGCATCTTTAAAAGGTGAAACCCCGTGCTTTAAAAATCCACAAGCCCTTATGTAGTCATATAAAAAGCTACATTTTGGGAGGCTCACATGATGCAGTGTCGGGCGGGCTGCATTAGTGGAGCTGGAAGTCACAAACAGACTGTGTCTCTTGTAGAAAGTTACCAGAAGAATCAGGAGGGACTTGTCTCTCTCAAAAGACTGAATGAAAGACTATTTTATTAAGTGATGCTGACTTAAGAGTTCTGATGTTTTGTCCCTTTGCATTGTTTTTTCGTGGAAAAGTAGATTGTTGCTAAGGAGGAAGAGGGGTTGTTTTTGAGAGGGTTTCGTAGTTAGTTTTTTTTTTGTTTGTTTACCTTTACTGTATGTTAATAAATCTGTTTCTATTTTGAATTGAACCTGTTTTGCTTTTCTTTTAATCCTATTCCACTAAAATGAAAATTAGGCGAATGTGATAACCACTACATCTTTTGGTGTTTCTGCCCGGTTGTTAAATTTTAACCCATTACAGTGGAGGTAAGGACAAGGAGAGTTCATTCAGCAGTTACCATCATGAGCATAACAGACTTGACTTGGGGAAAAAAAACCGAAGTAGGATAATGAAGAAAACCCCCAAATCTTAAAAACTTCTTACCTCCTTCCTCACCTTTTTCCTGGTCCTAACTTTACTCCTGATTTTCTCTACTACCTTCTCCTCTGTGATGCAGGGGGAAGGGGGTTGGAGCTACCTTTTCCTTCAGGGGAGGACTTCTCACACTGCTCCAGAGTGGGGTCCCTCTCACAGGAGACAGTCCTCCATAAGCTTCTCCAGTGTGAGTCCTTCCCACAGGTTACAGTTCTGCTGCTGCTCCAGTCCAGGTCCTTTCCATGGAGAGCAGTTCTTCAGGAACACACTGCTGCACTGTGGGTCCCACACAGGATCACAAGTCCTTCCCGAAAATCTGCTCCAGTGTGGGCTCCTCTTTTCAAAGATCCACAGACCTTGCCTGAAGCCTGCTGCAGCTTGAGCTTCTGGTGGGGTGACAACCTCCCTTAGGCATTCATCTCCACCATGGACCTCCATGGACACAGGGACAGCCTGCCTCACCACTGTCTTCACCATGAGGTACAGGAAATCTCTGCTCCAGCATCTGGAGCACCTCTTCCTCCTACTTCTTTGCTGACCTTGATGTCTGCACAGCTGTTTCTCTCACACAGTCTCACTCCTTTCTGGTTGCAGTCAGATGCACAAGTGTATTTTTTCATCTTTTAAAAGACATTACTCCAGAGACACTACCACTACTGATGATGCCTTGGCCAGTGGCACATCTGTCTTGTATCTGTTGGACATGGGGGAAGCTCCTAGTGGCTTCTCTCAGAAGTTAACCCTGTAATGCCCAGCTACTAAGACCTCGTCACACAAACACAGTACAGTAAATAAGAACCCCATACTACATACCCTCAAAAGTTACGCTCAAGAGGCACTGTGAGACTTTAGCTGGTACCATATTTCAGAGCGTATTGCACTGTATGTGGACTACTGCAAAGAATTCAGCTGTAGCCCGAACTGCCCATGTGAAAGACTTTTTCTCCCCATTTGTTCTCACAGCAGTTTTATGGGCTGTTGCAGGGTCAGATTCTCCTTCTTAGACCAAGTAAGAAATAATTAGGCTTTCATAGTCATAAAGACAAGTTTTGAATTGTCATGGCATACCTACACAATCTCAGGCAGAGTTCTTACAACATGTTCACTTGTGATACGCATCTGTAGATTCCAGGAATTGTGTCTACAGTCACATGAGAATGTTTGATTGTATGCTGCACCTCCTTTACTGCTGCCTATACTGACCTGGCAAACACCTGGGATACAGCTCTGAATTTGGTGAAATCTTCACAATCTTTTATTGTCTTTGTTTGTCACTCTGCCAGTATGATGCAGAGTACTGGTAATCACAATGCACTTCCCTAATGCACTGTAGGACTCATAATGAAATTTCGTGTCAATTTACACTGAATGTTAAAAAAAATGACCTTTTGGAAAATCCATTCTAAGAAGTCCTCCTGGTTTTAAGATTTAGAGCATAATATACATGAAAGTCTAACTTGTAGAAACTGAAAGCTTATTTTTCCTGGTGTAGTTTGTTTAACTTAATCTTAGTTTGCTCAGATCACTGCCAATCT
This sequence comes from Donacobius atricapilla, assembly GCA_013397315.1. Taxonomy (NCBI): domain Eukaryota; kingdom Metazoa; phylum Chordata; class Aves; order Passeriformes; family Mimidae; genus Donacobius; species Donacobius atricapilla. Next base: position 112,027 of record WBMY01010275.1, on the reverse strand, counting down.
GCCACTGCTATTGTGTATCGGTCACTTAACTGCCTCCAGTCTCTCCATAGATGGTGGGTTTTCCTACGCCAGCAAAATTTCAAACAGGATTTTTTCTAATCTGAAGCTTCAGAAAGATGCTGTGTCATGCAATGAAAAGTTGAATACTATATTGATAAGAATAAAATTTTGTTGTAGAGAACAAAGAAAAGTTTACACTGTCTAAATATTGCAGTGTTAATATACACATTTTCTCTGAGCACATTATCATTAATACATGAAAAAATACAACAAATACACACATTATAGTAAATGTTAATTACTTCTGGCATAACAGTATGCAGGTGCCATGCATGGAGTGTCCTAAATGCTTATTAAACAAAAGCTAGGTTTCCACAGATGCAGTCATGAATTAATTTCCTAGACAAGCACACTTGTAATCATGGAAGGGAGTGTCCCTATGTCTTAAAACCCTACAAATGATTCAAAGTCAAAGATATTTCCTGGTTGAGCTTGAACTCATACATGGGGTCAGAGGCAGAAATTCTCAACTGCAAGAAAAGTTAGGTGCAATTTGTTTTAAAATACCTGTAACTAACTGAGCCTATGAATGCTCCTCAATGTTAGTTATCAGCTATTAATATACTATTTATTTTCTCATCTACTGTGTATGAGTGTTGGGGGTTAGATTTGGGGTTTTTTCCCTATAGAACTTTTTCCCACAAAGTCGCTAGGAGACTAATTACTGGGTACTAATGGGTGCTTGACCAAAACAATACAAATGGCTAGGAAAGTGTAGCACCAGGCTGCGCCATTTTTTTTTTTGGTCTCTGAGAGGTTTTTTTCTCCCCTAGGGAAAAAGAGATACGCAAAGTTTTGGGAGGTAAAGAGCAGATGTGGGGACAGTTTCGCCCTCTTGCTCTCAGCACCAGAGAGAGGACGGTCAGGCTGCTCTTGCTGCGGTAAGAGTTCATTGCCATCACCGGGTCCGTTCCTGAGGAAGTCTCCCATCATCTCCTCGTGTGTCCAGCAACTCTGAGCTCCCCTCCTCCTGCCCTGCTGGGCTGAGCCGGCCCTGTCCCACTGTCACCGCTTTCCTTTGGCACCGTTTTGGATACGCTGTGTCCCCGCACTGCCCTGCCCTGCCAGGACATCCCTGCCCTTCCAGCTACCACCGCGGAGCTTTGGTACATCCCACCCACCAGCCTGGGATTTTCCACCATTCCAGCTTGGTGCTCTTGGAGCCCTGCACCAAGACCGGACTGCCCCGGGCTTTGTGAAACAAAAGCCCCTCGAGGTTCTGGGTTTTGTTTATTATTAATGTTGTAGTTGTTGTTGTTTGTTTGCCTTGTTATACATATTAGTAAAGAGCTGTTATTCCCATCCTCATATCTTTGCCTGAGAACCCACTTAATATCAAAGTTTTAATAATTCGGAGGGAGGGGGTTTGAATTCTCCATTCCAAAGGGAGGTCTTGCCCTCCCTAGCAGACACCAAGACAGTGAGTTACGATGGGGGAGTGTGAAAACTTTAGTTTTTATCCATGGAAGCTTGAGGATCTCCACATGCTCTGTGTAGGCTCTTCCAGCAAGGCTCACCACAAGCCATGACTTGGCAACTGGGACTGTCTCTTCAAAACAGACAGAAAGCCCTAATTCATCTTAATTTAGAAACTAATGAAGTGCCATCTTGCAAGGTATTGATTTCCATGTAGTCAATGGGCACTCTGTGTCTTTGAGATGTGGCTCACAAACTCAGATGGAGAGAGGAGTGAGGAGCTCTGCAAGGAGAGAGACAGCCCCCGTTATCCCTGAGCTCTGTCATTCACCTGCACCAAATGCCTTGTGCTGCTTTCCCCAGACACCTGGGGAGTTAAGCACAGATCAAAATTAAATGTATGTGTGGCTATATATAAAAAAGGACTTTTCACCCTCTTAAAAATTACTGTATCCATCCTCACAGTGGAAGAATTGGTTTGAGATTTAAAAATCCATTTAGCTAAGGACAGAGAAATTATACCAATCAAAGATGTGGCTGGATGATAAGCAATGTCAGTGCAAGGTGATGTCAGCAGCCTGGTAAAGAACTCCTCCAGTTAGCTTGTGTTTGCAGTTAAATAATTTGGAGTAGTTATAATCTTAAGGATGGTTAAATAACAAGCAAGCCTATAAAATCACAATATAAAATATTAAATTATTTTTTGAAGTTCTCTGAGTATGTGGAATCAGATTTGCAATACATATATACATACAGAAAACACACATGAGCATATTAATCAATATGCACATGAAGTGCTTCCCAGTCAGATGCCTCCACTAGATCATTAATTTAAGAAAATTTTGCTGAAATTATACCATGTTCATCAGGTTAGAAAGAGAAAAGTAAGCATTCATATTTGCTTGATTTTTTGAGTGTAGGGTATCAGTTACTTTGCTGGTACAGACTTTCTGTCATAACAATTAATATTCCAAGAAAATTTTCCTTTTATTTGTTTTAGAAGTTTATAATTTGGGTCTTAAAAATAAGTAATTTCATGCTTCAGGTATAACAATACATTGAGACTTCTTATCCTCTCCTTATATAGGGAAATGAGCTCTTATCAGACCTGGTCCACCCAATATACAAAATATACATGGTCTATTCCTGAGAAGTTGTAAGAACTTCTCTGCTATCACTAGATTTTGACTTTAAAACTTAGAATTCATTCATTCCTGCTGAAGATGACTGACAATGTTAGAGTGGATGGCAAATGTCTTACAAGAAATATTTTTTATGCAAACCTCAGCATTAGTTTACCCAGTTACCACATCTTTGATATGACACCACTGGCAATTCATATGAAAAGTAAAGCTACAGCTTTTGTCTGTGTACTCAGAGCAATTTTCCCAACCAAAATTATTAATAGCATTTTAGCATGTGGGGTAAGAATCTTTAAAGTCAGACTAGATGTATTTTCCATTCATAGTGATGATCATAAAATATTTTCATGCAGAAAAGGAAAACAGCCATTTCCACAACAAAGAAGTAAACCCACACTTCTTCAAATACATTTTTTCTTTGCCACTGATTTTTTCTGAATCATGTTTCCACAAAAATTTCAGATATAATTTTCCTTTCAAGCTGTCAAAAATAATACACATAAGAATAAACAGAATCAACAGTACACAATCCACCTAGCAGTTGATAACTGTGGCATCACATATTTATATCACTTGCTGTGAATAAACGTTATTTAGGCAATGTCACTCTTCCTGATGCTTAAAGTGATGAGGAAAAAAACAAAACAAAACAAAAGTCTTCATTTGTTCCTGTGTTTATATGTATCTATGTATGAGTGTGCAGTATGTATATAAATATATATAATTTGTTGCATGGATGAGGAAGTGTAAGGCATTCCCTCTGCTTCCAAATTAAAAGAACATTTTATGAAACAAAGGCCTGTGGAAAAAAGGAATTGAATTAAGTGTGAATAATCTGGTACAGTGCATTGGCTCCAGCACTGCTGGCAGACTGGTGCAAGCAGAAGCAAGCAAGCAGTTGGTTATGCTGACATCCTTTCTCTAATGTGACTACTTTGTGTGCCTGTTTGCATTTGGCTCTGTAGTGCTCAGATCACAGCACTGACAATCAGGACTATCTGTTCTGTGTAAGAAACAAAAAAAAGACTTAATTTCATGTTAATTGCATATTTAAAATACTGGTTTGCACTACATTTTTTTAAAAAAAAGGTCTCTAAAGTTACTAGGTCACTACATGAAAAGCAAGTTCCAGCCTTTTTTCAGCTTTCATGAAACTTCACAAGTGACATGTCAAGGTGACACTGTGGGTATTTCCTTCGCCTTAACTATGTGGTATAAAATACCAATCAAGGTGCTGCTCTGTTGGATCTGTCATCACCAGCTATAAACCCAGAATTCAAACTCACTGTCAGCAATGAGAAAGGTAACACAGTCACTGTGTGACTGCAGATTTTGTACCCTCTGTCTGTTCCTGTATACCACATGGAATCTGCTAGAAAGATGTTATTGCTACTTTCTCCTTTTCCTTTTCTTTTAAGAACATCATCAAGTGTTATGTATCAAAAGAGTATCTTCTGTCAACAATCTTGGTTGAAACAATCCCTATAATAAAAGAAGGGATAGCTATACTACCAGTTCCGTATACTGTGAATTTATTGTGGGAAGGTCTATTTAGTTGACAAATGTTTTCACAAATTTTCCTGAGCAAAACAAGTAATTCTGGCTTTTGCAGAGTCTGATGCAACTTACTTTGAAGGGGAGCAGTCTATGATGGAAGACCTAATTCATCTCAGTCACCATAACACCACAGATCTGGAGACAAGCCTAACCACATTAAGTATGAACCTAAAGAGACCAATTATATTAGTAAAGGCATCATGGGCTCAGTACCTGCAAAGCTTCTTCACTACTAAAAAAAAAAAGGACAAAAGTTAAGGAGCCAAGGAAGATTGTATTACACTGCATACACTAAATCTTCAAAGCCTCATTTTATCTGTAAGAAAACTGTGAGACAAGTTATCAATTGTTTTACCTGATCCTTTCCTTAGATGTTTTTTGAAAATCCTCTGCTAGTTTTGGAGCTTAGAGCTTAATACTCCTCTGTTCAGGGTAGATGGTGAAGTATTAACTTCCAAAGTTAGTGTATCTACTAAACAAAGGTTCGTAACCAGAAAAACCGTCCTGAGGCATTCAAGTAATGCATTCTTTTCAGCACAGCAGAGCATTGGTTCTACCTGCTTCCCTTTCTCTCCTCATACTAAGTGCTTGATTCCAGATGTTTTTCTCAGATGACAATACAGTTCTAAACTACTAGAAATCTTGATCTACTTTTGGAGTGTATTTTATAAAGTCAAGTCAGAAGGCCTTACAAAATCTTTGACTGGCCATTGTGAGCTGTAAACATGGATCCAGAAACATTCCAAACCTCACTGGCTTTGGCACAAAGCTATAGGCGAGAAATGCAGTAAAATTCTGAAGTGTTTTTCAGTCTCTTATGATGTCAATTGGCAAATGCCCCAGTAAACAGTCAAAGCTATGCAAGACCATAAGATGGACCAGATTTTCCAAACTATTGAGATCACTTTGGGTTATTTATGCCATATAAAGTGAATTTGCAGAACACTATGATGCATAGGTTTAAAATTCAGAAACATGCTGTTATTTGAGTTCTGTGAGTTTTGAACAAGATACTGCATTAGATAAACCAGTGGCCTAATCAAGCCTGGGAGCTTTTGTGTCAGATTTTTTTGATTCATGAAATCTAGCATACAGAAAAATAACCCTCTTTTTGCCTTGGTAGATCTTGGAAATGCGTATTTATTATTCCTCTAAAACCATAGCTAGAAGAAAAGCAATAGCTAGGATATGACTAAACTCATCTGTACAGCATAACAGGGAGATGAGGTTTCAGGGATAAAAATAAAATCCCCCTGTTAGAAAAACTATGGAACTCTTTACTGATGTCACTGAAGTCATTAAACTAGACATTTTACAATATTCATACTTTTTTTTCCCCTTCATGGTAATTCCAAATAGCACAGGTTATATCACAGGCTTTGCTGAGAGTTCAATATCTTCTACGTTCCCACTAATGACTGTGGTAAAAATCACGCTTCAGGGTGTAAATTAATCACTGACATTTAGAGACTGAGAGAGAATCAATAAAAAACTTGTAGTACTGCCTATCTTAACAAAATTCTTTCTAAATACACTTCAGCTATTTTGGCTGGTAATTATAAAAGTTTTTACTTAAAACTTGCAGCTTCTATTTACCTCAGACCTTGCCAGTGCCCTGAGTGCATTGCCCTCCCAAGGGTGCAGCTGGAGGGTGAAGGTGTGGGTCCTGAGCCCAAGGCCCTCTCCCTGGCTGGCGGCAGGAGCTTGGAGTAGCTTCTTGTTCCTCTTCTGATGCAACCCCACTGCCAGGGCTCTCTGGCTTGGCCTCGGTGCCATCTGAGCCCTGCAGACTGGCTGGGCAATCGCTGGGCTGGTCCCTGTCTCCAGACCTGGTCCAGCCCTGACGCGCTGCTCAGCATCCTAGCCCTTCTGGCTGAGGGCTGGGTGCCTGTCAGCCCTGGTCCCTCTCTGCACTCCCTCCTGGCTCACCTGGAGCAGCAGCCAGCCCTCACAGCACCCTGGTGGTACTGGCTGGCTCCTCGGACTTGAAGAAAGTGGCAGTGCTATAGAAAGCCTCCATGTAAGCTAAGGGAAGGCAGGAGCTCCCTTACCTTTCTGGAACACATCCTGAAAAGATTACAGTTTAATTTATACTTACATAATTTTAATAATTTAGTTATTAAGACTGCTCCTCAAGATAGTAGCAAATAATCCCTTCAACACAGAGGAGTCTACTGCATAGAACTCTGCTTTGTGTCACCAGAGGAGTGGCTCATCTCTCCCTGACATTACACATTGCACACTGCACACCAGCTTGTGATTCAGTTTTGTTCTAGGTATTTCTAGAAAACTATTTTATATATGAGCAAAACTGAAATGTCCAGATCATGTCTGCTCATGTGGTTGTTTTCTGGAATCTGAACTGCATCACCAAGAAATATAGCTTTCTGAGGATGTCTCACACAACCAAAGGCAAGCAGGATGGAAAGAAATTTCTTGTGAGTGACAACAGTGAACCACCCTGGCATGTGCCCAGTACAGACCGTGAAACCGAACTTCTAGTTCAGCTTCACAGTATAAACTTGTCCCACTTTTTTGGCTATTTCTTCAGGCCAGAGACCCCTCCACAAGTTGTACCTAAGTCACAGTGCACCACTCCATTGTGGTGACCTGGAATTCAGGTCCTTCTGAGCAAAACATCAGGCATTGTAATCACTGTAGAGAGATGGACTCCTTTAGAGGGACACTGAGGCCAGTTCCAGGTTCTGGGCTACTTCTGCTGGCCTAAAGAGCTCCACATTGAGAAAGACCACTTGGGATTTCAAGAACTCAACATTCATGCTCCAAGTCACGTTTCTAGGTTGCCAACAGAATGTGCAGGGAATAGTATATGATAACATTGTACAAATTAGTTACTGAAAGCTCTGATAAAAAGGGGATGTGATTTAGATATAACTCAAGGAGCTAGGTATCTTCAACCCACTATATTTCCTCGTGAGGTATCAGGGATTTTAATTCTTCCATTTGTGATTGAAAGTCCTGCACAGTCCCAAGAACTAAGGCCATACATTTATATTCCTTGTAAAAAAACCCCTTTAAAATAAGCAGGAAAGTAAATTACCATGTCACCTGCTATAGAATTCTGACTGCAACTTGGAGATTTTGAAAATATCTAGTGGAAAGTATTAACAGCAGGAAAAGATGAGCTTTTTTGATCTTCTAGCTGCTAGGTTCAAAACGTACAAGACTGTAGCGGTGAATTCAGTGCTCGTAAAATATAAGAAGGGAGCAAAAAGGAACCTTTCCCTTTCTTAAATATGACAAGGAAAATAAATTTACCTTTGCATTCAGAATACTTGTTTGTGGGTCTTTTTTTCTTTTTCTTTCTTACGCCTTATATGGTATAGGATCTTTTTGTAGGATTATTTTTAAATATCATCTGCTTGAAGGCAGTCCCTGGGTGGGAAATATGTTTCATTTAAGTCAACAGCAATCTGTACTGCTGATTAAAAAACAAGTGCTGATGGCCTTCACAGGGAGTCTCATCCATCAGGCCTTAGCTAAAAAGTTGGGAGAGAAAATGATGGTGGGAGAAGGGAAAGGATGGTGGACAGTGTTCTGTGAAACATGGAACAACAACAATCAACAAAAACCCATGAATTATCTGTTCTTAAAAGTTCTATCAGTGTGGAAAACTGGCTTGGAAAAGAAAATTTCAAACTGTTTGATGGTTGCATGTCCTGGGAATTCAAATGAACTTTGTCATCACTGCCAGTTTCATAAAAGAATGAAGTCTCCAGCAAGGCACAGATGGTAATTCTGAATGAACAGATGATTATGCCAAGAGAATATTATGCTTGGAAACACATTTTATTGATATATGAGTAAAGCTGTTAGAAGGACATATATGGAAAACAGGACCTAGCTCTGTATTGAACACCTGAATACAATAAGAAATTAGGGAGTGGCTAAAGGCTATTTCATGAATTCTTCAGTCCTGCTTACAGGGAATTAATTGGAAAATTATCTGGAAATACTGATGATTAAAACTGTACAATGATTTATGAGAACCACAAAAAGATGTGTAACAACACCAATTAGATATTAAGCTGCATTTACCTAAACTGCAATGAGGTGATGGAATAACTATTAGATTTCCAAACAGAGGGGCCAAACTCCCCAGTGACGCTGAGTCTAAATTAATTTCATTGAGGCAAAAAAAAAAGTTATTCCCATTGATGTTTATGGACTCACAAGCCCAAACATACGTCCCTGGTTGTGCTGTAAGTTAATTGGTTTATAATTGTTAAATGTATTGTCTCACTTAGTAGAGTTATTTGCAATTACACTTGTGTCATCCCACAGCCAAGGTGGGTTCCCTGGCTTCAGTGGAATTATTGTGACTGTAAACCAAGGATCTGATATGATGAGGCATCAGAATAGGAGTGCCTGATTTCTGCATCACTGGCTTTGAAAATGTTGACTTTACAATTTATGTGACTATTACTAAGTGAAGGCTTGAAACAGCGGATTTGGATTCCATGTCAGTTTCAAATCCCAAGTTGCACCCTTGAGGTCAACATGCTCTTTTCTGTGACTTTAAGGCAGGTAATGTAAGGGAAGAAATGATCACATGAGATTTTGCTTGGGGTGAAAGATACCCAGCAGTATGTCTTGCAGGGGCACTTCAGAGGTGCAAGGCTCAGCTTTTTCCATACATTTTCTTGAGCATAGAAGGCAAGTCTGAGAGACAAGATGACACTGGTGAAATATTACAATCTCTGTCGTTTGAAGAAAACCACATTCATCACCAATGTGCAATCAAAAATAATACATATCCCTTGAAAACGTGTATCGTGATGCCAGGGATGAAAATATATGAGGGGTTTCTTAACCTATTTAAGAACTATTCATATTCAGTTACAAAATAATGTAGGAAATTAGGAATAACCAAAGGATTTTGATTATTTTGATTATTAAACTAAGGGGGGGGCAGGAATTGGGGGGGGAGATGGGACTGAGGACAGGATGGGAGAGAAGCCTAAGCAGAGAGAATTACAGTCTTTTAGGTTTCTTCTTCAATGTGAGACAAATGCAAATTTTAGTTAAGGAGAAATTAGAAGGAAAAGAAGAGATTACAGGAATTCCTCCTCCCCATATGTTTTCCTGCTGCTGTAAGTGAGGCGTTTGTGTCATTAAATGGAATCCATGGTCAGGTTATAACTCCCTTTTTGCACTGGTACAGGTTGATTTCAATGCCAATAAAGTCATATTAGTGCAAAGCAGTGAAACATCATGCACAAAGCCATTTGTATGTGTGAGATGAATACATTAGCTTCCCAGCAGATGGCTGTGAATTCTTCCAGACAGAGCATGTCTTGGGCTTTCAAGAGCCATTTATCAAAAGGAACACTGAATCATCTTCAGTTCTGCAGTAATCACTCCAGGGATGCAAGTGCTAAATGGTTTAAAGATCAGAGACAAATGTAGTGCATTGTCAGCTCCAGGTGCAACAGCCACTGGGTTATGCGTCACATCAACTGAGGCTTCATAAGCACCCATTACTTGTTGTTTTGTGATGCCAGGGTTATATATACCTTGAGTATTTATTTAGAAAACTTTATTTTAATCATTGGGGCAAAGCATGTAAATTACATTTTGAATATCCAGAATGATTCTGTACCCCCATTTCTTATGATACTTCTGGATTCTGCCATTGTGCAGTGAGAAGTGGCCAGTAAACATTTAGAAAAAGGAGGTCTGCATTAGGTAAACAAGGAAAATATTTCCCAGATTTTTAAATAGAACTTTTTAATGAAAGATACAGAAACCTATTTGGTAAAAGGGTTTTAGACTTCAGCTAAAGAGATCCTGTGTAATATTGATGGAATAATAGGATTAACATTTGTGGGTTTAGGACACCTTCCACTGAACAATGTCAATTCAATGTGCAGACCTAACTTTACAAGGCTTCCCATCAGTCCAGTGATGTAGATAAACTTTACCCTTGTGGGCTGCATAACTCCCACTCAAGCAGGATGAAGGCATGCGGCACCTCGAGAGCTGAGTGCTGAAACTCAGGGAACGAATAGCGATATTCTTACCGGAGATTTAGTGATATTCTTACTGGCATGGAATCATAACAGGATTTTCAAAGTGGCTGATGTAATGCCATATCTTACTTTTTAGAGATCCCATAGCAAACACAGTATGTGGGGAATGTATAATGAGCCATTAGAAAATTTGAAGCCTGTAAATATCTGGGGGGCACTGGTCATGTTTATTGGCTGTCATTTGGGAAACAGGGGACAGCTGCTATAATAGAAAGTGAAATGTCAGAATCTTTCAATCAATATATTCTATACTTAGGATGGGTATGCTAAGTCTGGAACAGACAAAAATGACAACTTCCTCCCCTAATCTTTACAAATCTCATCTACAGTGCTCTGTCACAGACTGCTTATGTATTTGGTGAATATAGCAGACATTATGCCATAATGTACTACAAATGTTAAAAGAGCAAGTGATGGTTGTAGTTCATTTTTCACGCATATAAACATTACGTTACACTCTGCCAAGTGTAAATCTTGGCAAAGATTAGACAAAAATTACCTAAGAATGACATTACCAGACAAGAGTGTAAATCCATATACTCAGAAATGTGTATTATTCTACCACATGGAAATGTCAAGACAGCTGGCATTCAGAGAATTGTGAAATTCCCAGCCCTTCCCAGTTTCTCTTTTGCCTGTGTGCAGGTCCATGGCATCAGCTGGTGAAAAGAGTAGAATAGTCCTGATATATTTGAAAACAAGGAAATGGAAATTCAGAGGGATTTTTCAATATCAGATAATAGCGTAAATTTCCTTTTTAGGCATAGCTTACTGTTCAGTTCATATTTATGTAGACAATTAATTTATACTTTTCTTTTTTTAAAATTGGATTTTTGTTGACAGAAAATGTTCATCAAGATTCGACTATAATGGTTCCAAACCATAAAGAGTGCATCAGGATTTGTACAGCTGCCACTGAAAGTAATATGATTGAGTGTTCAAATTGCCACTAGAGGAAGACAGTATCATAAACAATTGGGAAATTCTGCTTGTCACAAGGAATAATGCCCTAATGAAGCAACAAAAACAAAGTTCCATATGAGCAAAAGGACAAAGTTCATTTTCATACAGAGTTTGGTAAGTACAATAGTTTTATGCAGAAAGCATTTAATGATTATCTCTTTAGTTATTTTAATGGACAAATGCACAGAACTTAAGGCCAGATTTTTTTTTTTTTTTGATAGAAGTATGAATTAAAACCTACTTAGTAATTTCTTGACCATTCATTTCTCTCCACTAGTCTGGAGAAAGTAAGACAAAACTTCTACATTTTACATCATATTATCAGAGAAATCGTAGGCACAAAAGTCTGATCCTTCATCCAAAGGAGTGAAAGTATGCAGAACCACTTCATAGCAGAGAAAGAACAAATGAAAACTTTGTCTCTTCACTTAGAGAAGAGGAGCAGAAGTTTGTATCCCCTCATAAGCTGCTTCTTTCCTTTCATGAAGCAAGACGATTAAGTTTTTTTCCCACGTAGTTTCTGTTCTATGTGAGTGGAGTGTTTGTGAATATGTGCCTCAGCACTTACTAATTTTTTTATTCTTTGCCTTCATCTTTTCACCCTTACAAAAAAATTACGTTGGAGATGAGAGGAGATGGAATTATTGATTGAACAGCTGAATTATCAGACCAAGAACTGGCTGTTCTCAGGTCCTACGTAGCTCATGTGGTACTGATTGACTGCACTTCTGATAAGGATGCCAGAAATCAGGAAGCTTTGTAGGACCAAGGTCTGGTCTGTTTGGGAAACTCAATCTGGGTATTGTTAGCTGGATTCTAGTTGACTAGTACAACATCTATGAGGTAAGAAACATAGCAATTAACACATTCGTTCCCTAGAAAATCAACACAGCTCAAATTAATGGGACCATGCTGATTATTACCTTGGTTTGCCTACTGTCTTCTTTCAACTGTTTATCAATATAGTAGACATTGATTTTTGAAATTCTGGTCTCTAAAACCAGAAAGAACCAATATTAAAAAAAAAAAAGGGCTTGTTTAAAAATCCAACTTAAAATCCCAGTTTCTGATTTCTCTTGAAGTAATAAAATAATGTATTAAAATGTTGACTAAAGCAAAACACCTTCAGAATTCAAATGCAGAAGATACAAATTATGTATGTGGAGAGAATGAAGCTGTGACTGGCATTAGAATGAGACTGCCAGTATCTTCATAAAATGAGGAAGATGGGTGATGCTTATTGTTTACTCAGTTTACACAGTTACCTAAGTATTAAAGTATTCATTTGGTATTCGAAATCTGTTAGACAGTGGACTGGAGAGCTGGGCTTGTTACTTCCCATGCACACTTCCTGAATGTTATCAACAACCTCCTTAATTTATCCTAAGCACTGGATTTCTTCTGTGCAAGGAATAGGTTACAAGGTTCTCAGATAATCTGATGATTGTGGATTTTTTTTTTTTACCATAAATGACATTTTATTTACACTGCATTGTGGAAATATAACAAATACTTTTCTTAAGAGATTAATGATATGCTGAATATGCTGAAAATATTTGTGATTAGAAAACTAACATCAACTGAGAAAAGAAAAATTGGAAAATATATAACACTAATATGTAATGTTTATGTAAATTAGGGGTCTTTTCTGGGATTAAATGACTAATTAGAAAGGATGATTTGCCTAATTTGTCTGCCAGGTCAGGACTTTTGGTATGACAAAAAATAAAGCACAAGCATTGAGCGGAAACTGTTAACAATTTTTGATGTTCATCCTCTACAAAGGATCATGTACTACTGATTGAGGATGAAAATTAAAAAAAAAAAACACAACACCAAAGCAACAATTTTAGAAGGAGAAATATCACCACATAAACATATCTAGACACATACAAACATATTTATATAATTGAAACAATACTGGCAGAGTAACATGCTGGAAATATCAGTAAACAGTTCTGGAAAGGAATAGTAAAATTTAGGTCCTGAAAAAAAATTATTTTCATACCTTAGCTTTGAACCAGTTGACCAGGTCGAAAAATTGTAATTCCTTCTCCAGTGGACTCAAAATATAATTACAGGTGCATAATCAAAGATAATCAACCACAAAAGTTACTTCTATGGGGAGCTGCTCAAAGAGTTGTAGATTCTTAAACAACAACAAAGAATTAAGGGCAGCTGTGCTGAAACTATTACCTCCTATTTTCATCTTTTAAAACCACATTTCAAAAAATGGTCATATGTTCAAGTCTATTTGGCTTAAAAAGTGAATTTTATTTGAAAATGCAACCTATTAAACTGTAATGGTTTTTGTGTATTCTGTACCTTGTTGGGTTGTGGTAATGGCCACATTACATTCTACTTGGTATAAATGCTTCAGAGCTGACACCTTAAGAAAGTGAACTGAAATGAGTTTTTTTGGGTTTTTTTGTTTGTTTGTTTGTTTGTTTTTGTGTGTGTGTAAATCACCAAATAATTTTCTTATCTATTGCAAACACAGGGGGATTTATTAATACTTTTAACTGTTAGATGTATGTCATTGTTTGACTTCATGATTTGACTTTGCCTTCTGAAAGGAGGAATTAGGTGAAACATCTTGTCACTTACAAGTCCTCACTGTTTGTTATGGAAATCCCTAAAAGAGAATAAAACCCACAATGTTGTTATTTGTAGCATTGCTTTTGGGAGTAGAGCAGCATCTTGAAGGATCTGCTTCCCAGCAAGTTAAAGGATGGAGCTTTCATTCTCACTTTCCTATTCAAATACATCTCTGGTTGGAATTTTCAACTAATGATGAAATAATTTTACGTCACCCCACTGACGCCGCCAAAATCACTTTTCATAGTTTTTTGTAGGAAGCCTACTCAATGCAAAACCAGAGAAGATATTTCTGTCAGGGTGTCAGGAATGCCTGGCCCAATCTACAGCTGCTATTCAGTCTTATAGTTGAGCTCTTGTGTCACTGTCAGTATTTCTGCTGATACTGGAAACTGCCAAATAACAAGCAACAAATGGAAACGATGTACTTCATGTAGGAGAATATAGGAGATTTGCTTTGGGGACAAGGCTTCTAATAAAATTCTATCTACCTATCTAGATTCCAGGAATTGAAGTCTCAAGCCTAAAATTCCAGGGGTGGACTGGGCCCTAACAGAAAAAGGAAGAAGGTTTCAGCCTTCTGAGTACAGTAAGGCAAATATAGTTAAATGGTTCATTTGCAATAAAAACAATGTTCCTATTGTTTTCCCTGCAGAAGACACTCTGTGGAGATCTTAGACCACCTTCCAGTACCTATAGAGGGCCTCAAGAGAGCTGGAGAGGAACTTTTAGCAAGGGTTTGTAGTGACAGGACAAGAGGTAATGGCTTTAAACTGAATGAGGGTAGGTTAAACTGGATATTAAGGAGAAATTCTTCACTGTGAGTGTGATGAGGCACAGGAACAAGTTGCCCAGAGAAGTGAATGCTTCACTTCTGGAAGTGGTCAAGACAAGGTTGGACAGGGCTCTGAGCAACCTGGTCTAGTGGAAGGTGTCTCTGCCCATGGCAGAGGGTTTGGATCTAGATGATCTTTAAAGTCCCTTCCAATCCAAACTATTCTATGATTCCATCCCACTGGGAAATCATAAAGCATGTTGGACACACAGAATAATTTCCACAGCTATAAATAAGATGATGTGTGAAAATATGGATTTTAGGATTTGAGGAGTGTAGATTCCAGGATAGAAGACGTGCTTTAGTGCTGATCCTGAAGCTTAATAACACCATTAAATATTGAAGAGTAAAACAAATCTCACTGGATTTTGCTTTGTGGAACGTTGTTACTCAATGGAAGAACAGGATTGCAGCTTTCAAGAATGAATCCTGCACTGCTTCTCAGAAATGCTAATATATCAGTTCTGGGCAAAACTTCATAATTGGGGGGGAAAAAAAAATTAAACAGACAGCTCATGACAACAAAATCTAGATCTATTTAGTGTAGACTTGTACTCATTAACATTTCCTGAAATGTTTATACTGACTTTAACAGTGGTGAATCAAGCCTTGAAGTGACCTAGGGAAGTAAGCTGACACTGATAGGTATGGGTTGGTTGCTCTGTCTTCAAGCAAATCTTTCATTGTTTTTATTGTATGTTAACAATGAAAGGCTATATGGAACTACGACTCTGACTCATTGGCAAATTATGTCATTTTGAAATAAGAACTATAGTACTTCAGTGATAATGACAGCAAAACTAAAATAAAGACAGGATTGACTCAAACTTCAGAAAAGTTATGAAAGCACAATATAGTCCTTCTTAAAGCAAAACCAGAAATAAATTGACCATTGTGCCTTTGTTTATTTTTCCCTATATGCAAAATACAGATCTTTGGAAGGAGATTATTATCTCTTCATTGCTTTCTTGTTCAATTCATTAAGTGAAGTATTTTATATTTGGCTATTTTTCTTCCTTGGCCAGTATTTCTTGCATTGCCATATAATCAGCTGCATATGAGTAATTTTCATTAGTGAAAACTGTGATGAACTCAGTGCAATGAATTTAACTATATGGAGAAAAATACTGATACTCCTAAGCCAGTGATTTCTGTGTCTGTGATCTCCATTGAATGAATGTCCAGATATTATTTAAAAGAAGTAACTAAAAGATCAGACATAGCAATTTTGTGAACTCAAGACAGATCCACACTAAGACTTGTGGCTGGCTCAGGGGCATTCTTATTAATTAGTCTGATGAGGATTTTAGTATTCTTAGTGCTTTTATTGAAGATGAGGGCATTAATCATCAAGCCAGATGACCTGTTTTTCTTAAAGATGTACTATGACTAATGTACATTTCAAACCAAAGCAGATAAAGAAAGATGACAATAACTGTCTAAAGACTGAAGAGCAAAATTAAATTTGGATGTGAAGCAGGCCAGATATATTCAAATACCACCAGCCTGAATTTTTAAAGCAACTTTGAAGCATTAGTTGACTTCTCTTGATGTCCAAGTGCATAAGTGAACACGAAAGAACTGGAGGTGATATCTTGATCTTTTTTAAGTTACGATTTCAATCCATATGTGTTTCCTGATCCTAAATGATGATTAGTAGTTATTAAGAGTGCAGTTATTCTTTCCTCTAAAGATTGCAAATGTTCGCAATTACTATAAAGCAAAGCTACTATTTGACTAATGTGAAGCTTTCCACATTGGTTTGTGGTATTTATTTGAACTGAAGAAAATAGTGCTGGGAGAAACTGTGGAAGGATATTCAATCCATCTTTGTGCTCCACTGATACCTTGACTGGAGTAGTTGCCAGATCTACCCAACTAATTGCTGATAACATTATGTACTGTTTACATGAACTAAAAAAACTGTGAAAAAAACTTCAAATATTTTAATTTCAGAACTGTGAGTATTTCTACTCCTATTTCTCTACATAAGTTTCACTTAGCTGTATCTTTAACCAAAATCTATAATAAGGGGTGTTGTGTAGGCAAATATGCTCATACACCTTATTCCCGCTACAGGAAATAGAGGATTTTTAGATCAAGGCAGTCAAGGCCCTGCAAAGATGAAGAGTGGACTAATTATAGATAAATATCTCATAAATACATTAAAATATTTCTTTTGGAAATTATAGGGAGGAAGACTGGGCTTGGTGGTTGGTTTCAACAAGCTGGGAAACTAACTATATAGAACAACATAATGATAGGAAAAATATTCATACATCTAGTGATTTGGATTTATCACTGCAGATGTCATCTAAAACACATTGAAATGAGGCTATTAAATCAGAACATACCCTTAAAGCAGAACTGAAAAGAAGTGAGTCAGTACATGTTGAGGTTTTGTGAATTCCTGCAGTGTTCCTGCCTTGGCTTACTGGGTATGATTCAGTTGTCCAGGCAGAAGTGTGTATTGTCATTTGAGATGCCACAGGTATCTTTCCTGTCTGCCTTTTATGTCTTCTGAAGGGTAGTGGTCTGCTGTACCAGCTCCAGCCCAATTTCTGCCTGCCCCATGTAGATACCCCAGAAAGCCTGCAGCATCTCAAATGGCTGCAGACTGAATCCCACCAGCTGTGCTCAGTAGTAGCTGCAAACCACAACTCATGCTACAAGAGCGACAAAATGTCCAGAGACTGCCGCTGGGAGCGGTGGGAGAGCACTTAAGCCGTTTTACAGTAGGAGATACAGAGACATCTCACATTTGCCTTGTGTCTTGTCAAAATTTGTTGTTTCTGGCAGCTGGGAAGTCTTTTATTAGTGCGCTGTGAGCAGTCCCCAACCTTCATGAGTCAGTGAATTGTTCAGCTTCAATAATATTACAAATCCAGGCCAGAGTTTGCCAATGCATATGGTACTGCCTAGAAAGAGAGAGGCTAATCAAAGCTGAAGCTTTATGGACTCTTTTATCATGAATGTGGAAAGAAAGGGAAAAGTCAACATTCCTACAAAATCTTTGAATACCAAAGGTAACCACCCCCTCTAAAGATTTAAAAGTTATATTACTATTGTTTTGCTAGAGGGCCCCTTCAATTAATATTTTGTTTCACAGGAGATGGCTGAGTAAGGCCTTTGATCCTAAAATATCATAACTAATATACCCTTTTCAAGTGCTATGCCTTACTCAGTGAGAAAAAAGATAAACAAACACACTCAGGACAGACATAGCTATTGGATGTAGATTCACAGTTTACTGACCGTCTTTAATATAAAAATTCCATCAGGGTTATGGCCAAAGTTGAAAATATTTGTCATCGCTGCAGTGGTACTAGAACCAAAGTAACACAGAATCCTAATGTCTGCTGAGCCTTAATCTAGTGAAGTGGCCCACTCAAGGAAATGTTTTCAAAGGTTAGCAAACATGCTCAGATCTGTATGATTCAGACCATGGACCTGAAATCACACCCTGAGTAAGTCCAGTAAGCCATATATTTAGGACACTAAACTAGGTAACAGTCTCAGATAAGCGGGTTTTTCTCTTAAGTTTATATATTTCAACTCACCATCAATATTTGCACCCTCTAAATGATGTCTCAATAAGGTACAACCTCTCACTTTCTCTCCTTAACCTCTATCTTGTCCTGCCCCTGGTGCAATAAGTAATTTTCTATACAAAATAGTGCAGATTGAAAAGGTAAAAGAGAATATGGTCCTCCTTAGCACAGCCAGTTCTCTTGGGCTATGGGGAACAGAGACTTAAATCCTATCTCTGAAAGCAATATTATTTTAGCTAAACTTATCACCAGGAGGTATATGTGATTGGGTGTTAAATTTAAAATGCTTAAATGAGAGAATGTCTAGTTTGAGGAAGTTTTAATTCAAGTTTCAGCTTAAGCCATGACTCTAAGGTGATGTTAGGTAGCAGTGCAGTAACATTTTGACAGCCTGAATGTAAGTTAATGTATAAATGAAAAAAAATAAATGAAATGCTGCTGTACAAGATGTCTGAGTTACATGCTGAATGGGTAAGAACAGCAGAAGATTCAGAATAAGCTAAAAGAAGAGATGTTAGGAGTTTTGATCAAATTATATCATTAAGCGTATCTGTAAAGTGATGTTTACTGACTTGAAAAAAATCTTTAATAAGTATAGAACATGTCAGTAAAAATATCTCCAGAAACTAAAAAAACTGTGGATTTTTAGGAGGGGATGATCAACGAAAAGTAACTCTGTTTTTGAACCAAGCTGTTTCAAAAGATTGTGTCATCCTGAGCCTATAATTCATAATGATAGACAGTGAATGCATAACTTACAAGGAGATATCATAAACAATATGTCAAGTCTAAATGAAGCTTTATGCATGCTCAGAAATACCTTGTGTTAGAACATTTTGAGTAAGCTCAGCTGTTAGAGCAGTATTGCTCCAATCAGTGCTGCGCTAGCCCATTGCACACCATAGCAACACTTAGGGTAAGTTATACAAATGCAAAAGGAATGCAGAAAGAGAGCTGAAAATTCCTAATTCATAAGACAAGTGTAATTTAAGAAACAAAGTTTTGTTTGGGATGTAAAATGATCCCTACAGAAGAGAGACCATTTCCCTGTTGGCGTGCACCAAGTTGTGTTTGCAAATAGATAATAACTGTATAGTACTTTCAGTTCAGTGCTGAAGACTTGAAGATTGCCATTTCAGAAGGCTTTTGGAAATAACCTTTCCTCACTTTGATCCCTCTGAATCCCTTCTATCCTTTTTTATTTGATCTGCCTTAGGCCTATTTTTTTTTTTTTTAATAAGTGCTTAGGAACACATGAAGAGATGAATCAGTTACAAGTAAAACTTTCAGTCAATACCCAGTAGGTAACTATGCTGCCTTCATAATGCTTTTCAATGGAGGTGATCTAATTCAGCCTATACGAACCTAAAATGGAAAAGATATTTCTTTCTGAACAGTGAGGTGTCTGATAATGAAAGAAGGGCAAATAGAGATTTATGGGTCAACAAGAAATCCATCCTCAGAAATAATTGTCAGCCAATTTTATCTCTTGAGTAATTTCAGTGATCACATATCAGCACTATCATTAGCACAACTGTTAGCATGACATTAACACAATATTATAACTGTATTGCTGTTTGAATATGGGTTTGGTCCCATGGACATCAATGATAAGGTTTCATTTACTTTCACATGAGCTAATTCAGGTTGTTAAACAGCCATGAGCAAGTTGCTTGCATTGATTTATCTAATTTTAGAAATCTAAAAATTAAGCATCATATCTAAATTGCACATCTACGTTTCCAATGCAGTGAGTGACTGCATGAATCTCCAGACTGTGCTTCATTTCATTCTGAGCTTATGTCTAGAGGAGGTGGGAGGAATCACCCACCCTCCATCCTGACTATAGTGAAGCCTCGATCACTGCCTTGACTTGCTGCTTAAGTTTTAGTTTATTAAAGATTAATGACTTCTGTAGAATACAAATCCAGTTGCAACAGCATCACAGCCATGTCATTGAAACATTAGTTTCTCTGCCAAGCACGTGCTGGTTTTGGCTGGCATAAAGTCAGTTTTTTTCATAGTAGCTGATATGGGCCTGTGGTTTGGATTTGTGCAGGAAACAATATTGATGATTCAATTTGATAATCCCTGATAATTCAGGGATATTTTTATTATTGGACAGAGTCAAGACCTTTTCTCCTTCTCACCCCACTCCACCAGCAAGGTATTTGAGGGTGGACAAGAATTTGGAAGAGAACACATCTGGGACAGCTGATCCCATCTGAGCAAATGGATACCCCAGATCACATGGCATCATGCTCAGCATATAAATCTGGGGAAAAAGGGAGGGAGGATGTTCAAAGTAATGTTGTTTTTGTTCTCAAAACACCACTAAATGTGATGGAACACTGCTTTTCTGGGGATGGTTGAACACCTGCCAGCCCACCGGAAGCAGCGAATGCACACTTTGGTTTGCTTTGCTTATATGCACAATCTTTGCTTTACTTATTAAACTCTATCTCAATCCATGAGTTTTCTCACGTTTACCCTTTCAGTTCTCTCCCCCATCCCACCGGGGGAAGTCAGTGAGCAGCTGTGTGGGGCTGAGTTGCCAGGTAGAGTAAACTGCTACACAGTGGAAGACACAGACTAGCAATTCTCATATTCTTTTTTTGCTCAAGTTAAAAGAGACTAACAGAGAATATTTGATGTGGCAGAGAGAAAAAGTCTGTATTAGAAAAGCAGTCAACAGTAAGAGAAATGTACTGTATTATGTATTTTTTTGCTTACTAACATGAGGATCTTTGGCTCATCCATTGATTGGCTGCTAGTGGTAACAATCATAGTAACAAAAATTCTGTTGATATGTAGTGTAGAGAGTAATGTCAGAACATCTCCCATCCATTACACTTGATAAAACTCTGCAAGACAAAGAGAAGGTTGGTAATAAGTCAAGTTAGTAACTTTACATCAATAGCGTATCTCTAATTAACCACCAAATGACTTCCAAGCTCTGCAAATGGAGTCAACACGAAAGGGATCTCTCCATCTCCCATCATTTATTTTTTACCAGACAGAGCTAGTATAATGTATTTCCCTGCAACTCTACAGTTGCAGGGCAACTGTACAGAGCAAAGTGAAAGAGAACTTAAAAAGGGATATTAGAGGTTTGCTTGGAATAGAAGAGTTGATCAATTTGTCTGTCAGGCACATGCCAAAGTAAAGTGCTGTGATCAAGAGGTGATATATGAGGAACTTCTGTCATAGATTTATAGATTCACATATAAATCTTTGAAATACAATTATAAATGCTTTATATGTCTCTGGGGAAAATCTTTCCTTAGCTCTGAAATGAATATCAGGTAAAATACATAGAGGAGATGAAGAGGGAGTGGGAAAGAAAGTGGTTCATCACAGAGGTGTGAGTTGGTGGGGGATCTAATGACAGGATTATCACAGTGTGGTGAAGATTTCACAGTCTGTATACAGAGAATTGGGTCTGATATCTCCATTGTGAATGTCCCATCCCAGGATGTAGGTCAAGGTCAGTCTGGACGGGGCTTCGTGCAACCTGGTCTAGTGGTATGTGTCCTTTCCCACAGCAGGAATACTGAATAGACTGGATTGTGAATAGATGATCTTTAATGGTCCCTTCCAACCCAAACCATTCTGTAATTTCATGATTATGGCTCCATTTTAGGTTTTAAGTTGTTTTGTATGGTCAATAATTGAAAAATATGTGTCCTTTGCAAGGAAAAGTAGGAAGAAAGGAAGGTAGAATCATTGTGTGGACTATTTTCTTCATATTCAAAGGTATTTTTCATTATTATATATATGTATCATCTACAGCATTTATTTTCATATTTTTATAAATGGAAATACTTTGTAATTTCTTCTTCAACTATATCGTTGCAATAAAGAGGGATATTATGTTAGAAGCTGCCTTAGCCATGGGGCCTACTGAAAAGAACATACATCTCCTACCAATCCAGAAAAATTTGGATCTGCCAAAGAGAGGAACAATGTAACACCAAGAGAACTAAAATTCGCTAACTGCTCAAGACCTTGCTGGTAATGATTAGTGATTTTCTTGTTCTGATACAAAAGTTAACTCACCAATATGGGATGGGTAAAAAAAGGCTACATGACAGTGAAAAGTAAATAGGGTGTTTTCTTCAACACTAGTATTTTTAATCTGTAAAACAAATGGTCTCATCACTAGATACACTCAACATCAGCCACAACTACTTTCCAATCCACGCTCCCATAACACAAATGAATGTTGGTACTGATATTTCTTTAAAACTACCATTCTGTATTTTTCCTCTCCATAAACATCCTTTATTGATGTAACTTTATATTAAAAAAAAAAAAAAAACAAACAAAAAAACAAACACTTTAAGGCCTCTGCTCAATATTCTAAAAATTTATCTGTAAATCTTTATTTTGTTTTTGGAACAGTACAAGAGTAACTTAAAGTCTCCGAAGCATAACACTCTTTATCCAAGTCCCAAGGGATAAAAATGTTTAATACATGATCAAAATCAAGTTCTATTTTTTAAAGTGTGCATTCCACTTTTGATGTAATCTACAGAGAGGGAAGGCTTTTAGAAATTATGCAAGTTGACAATTGATGTCTAGTTTATTGACATTTAGAATGGTAATTGTTTGCTGGCAGCTTGTCCAGAAGAAGTTTCCAAAGCCTCAGTGTACACATCACCCAAAGCTCTCACTGAAGGCCAATCTTCAAATGTCACTGTAGAACATAAACAGATAAAAGGTTATCCTAATTAAAGCTGTGATGAGCTAGTTCAAGACTATAAAAAAGAGGAAAAGAACTATTACAAAAGCAGTCTAAATAAAATCTTTAGTGAGATGAGGCTTTTGTTGCTCGTTTGTTATGTTGCTGTTTTTTTTATTTGCAAACAAGATATTTAAGAGATACTATATATATATAAAAGATACTTTTAATCAAATACATTCATTTTAATTTGTATTAATTCTCATTTTAAAGCTCTTTCTAAGCTTTTAGGAAAGGAATTTTCTTTTTGGAAAATTTTGACAGGTCTTGCAAGAATAACTGAGATCATGGGGAGCACCAAAAGAGGCTACATGAAAAGGCTGTGGGGAGGACTAAAACAGCGCCAAGAAGAGTATGGCAGCCTCTCTCCTTATTCACTGCTGTGTTGAATTCCTGTTTTGTGTGAAATAAAATCTTACTACTGTGTACATAGACTGCCTTATCATTGCCATCTTGCACAAATACTACTCCCTTTTGCAGCTCCTAGCAAACTGTGTGAAAGAAGCTGTTCTGTTATGATATGAGGGCACTGTATATGAGTTCTGCCAACTTGAAAATTCAACACATATCTAATGACTTAAGGAGGCATAGCCTGAACAATAAGAAACACTGGAGAAGTGCATTAGTAAGTGCACCATCTCCCCAAGTTCCCCACTATGGACAACAACATTTGGCTACTTTTCCCTTTGTGTCCAAGCAATTCTGCAGAAAGGATTTAGGAAACATCCTATATGAACCTATTTTTTTAATCTTTTATTATTTTATAACTCTTATGCACAGCTATAGGAATCACTATAAATTCTGTGATTCATCTTTTCATGGCAGTCTCTTCTCTTCCCCCTCACTGCTCCCCAGTGAGTTTCTGTATGTCCCATTACACATCATTGCATTGCTGCCAAAGGGCTGCTGTTGCAAGAACTGAAGGTTTGTAGTTTTTGTTTTCATATAACTGGCATGTTGCTGTTAGCCCTGAACAAGCCAGAGGAGAAATGCAGAAGTTCACAGGATAGTGCCTAGCAACTCAAAAAGGGAACAGAGATGACAACACTCACTACGTCAAATTTTCACATGAGGGTAGTTGCTGTCAATCATTCAGCATGAGTGACTGGTGTAGCACCCACATTTAGAAGAACTAGAAATGCAAATGTAAGTAGCTTTCCTTTCGTATACCATGATTAGATGAAAAATTGTAATTAAAATACCAGGCAGGTCAGCAGTGCATAGACTAATTAATTCCTCATCACTACAACCTCACCGTGTCGTGACTCAACAAGAAATTCTTTCTGCACTAAAGCCATTTCCCCCAAGGACAGTGCCACAGCAGAACATTGCTCTGTGTTGAGTTAGAGAACAGGCTGCAAATACATATACAATTTCTGCTGGTCTTTCAGCTCTTGAACACATTTCTCAGTGTATACCCTTGAACAGGCTGGAAAAGATTACTTCCAAGGAGGAGAAGCTGAAAAAATAATTCCTGAAGTGACATGAACGCAGGCTTCAAAACCTACATGCTACATCTTAGACCTCTAGCTGCATTCTGACGAGTGTGTTGCTAGGAACAGACAGAGTGGGAGGTCCCAGTCTTTGATTAATTCTTTTAAACGTATCTACAGTGTGGAACAAACTGTCTTTCCCATTCTCAGTGCATGATACTGTGAGCAGATATGTCAATACTTACTTTCCCTGACCCCCTCTGTCTGCATCCTTTTAAGACTTCCTCCTCCAGAGTTGTCATCCATATCCTGCCCCATGCATTTTCCCATTCTGTTCCCACAGATGTGATTGAGATTTCCCACAGCTTTGCCTCTGCAATGCTGCAATGCTTTCTTCATGCACTCCATAAACCCTACCAAAGTGCCAGTGGTGCGCTTACCTGGTAGGCTGCTGATTACAGGGGTGCCTTGTACTTCCTTAGCCTGCTGCCATTGCACCTGGTACTGCTGCTCTGTCTCTTCCCTTTGGAAACCCTCATGCTCTTGGCCACCCACCTGCAGCATCAGGGTGGGGAGTGCCCAGCAGTAGCAAGAGCACAGTGCCACTTTGTGGAGCCACCCCAAAATGCCCAGTTCTCTCAGTCCTCCTAAGAAAGTTCATATTCACAAAATCATTCCTCATCTATGAGGCTAATCCATGGCATTAAGTAGACATGAATATTACAGATTTGTAGCCAACTTGCTTTGCAGATACTTGAACTGAAAATTGATTTCAGAACTTTGTCCTCCTGCTGAAAATTCTTCATTCTTTTCACCAAAATGCAGACTTGCTTCAGATCTGTCAGCGATGCTTTTATGGACCTTTCTGTATCCTGTTTTGGATCCAGGATTCACAACCCTTTTTTGTCAAATATAATTCTGCTTCCTACACAGCAAGAAAACATTTGGAGCTGTGACGTAAGAGTCAAGATGGGAAGGTGTTTAAAAAGACTATGAAATTATGGAGGGAAAACATGGCCAACAAAACCAGGTCATGTAAATTGGTGTATTGGATTGTGCTGGATTAGAAAGCCCACAATGAAGGTAAATTGCTCATCTACTAGCTTTTATTTCTGTGTAAAGATAGTATAAGTATAGCAGGAGGAATTCTGTGCTATCAGATAAGCAGCCAGTCTCACAATAAATGTAAGAAAGCATTCCAGCACCTCTTATTTAGAAAAAAAGAGAAGAGGTTATGTCACTGATAAGTGCAAAAATGAGTGCAAAACAGGTTTTCAGCATGGCTTTCCTGCAGATTTTGCCACGAGTCTGAATTAAAGCAGAGCATTACCACTGTGACAGTTTTAACTGGGTTTTGTGTGTGTATGTGTGTGTACATGGTTTCTTCACAGAAGCTGGTCTAAAAATATTTACAACTTCTTCTGATGAATGACTCAATTATTCATGTAATTCAGACTTTCATAAATTGTAAGAACAGCCTGACTCCAAACCTGTTGAAAGCAGTGACTTGTTTCCAACTAGTATCAAAAGGATCTGGATAAGTATAGATAGAACCACTTCAAAATATTGCTATAGGTTTTATTAAACACTTCAGAAGAAGTAAAATCCTTCCTCTAATCCCCTACCAAACCGAAGTGACAACTATTTCATACATTACATGGGAATTTACTGACATTTACAGAAGGGCAGAAAGGTGGCTTTCAAAAAGCCAGTATTTTGCATGTCATTTTTCCTATCAGATCAGAATACATTAGAATGTGGAAGAGGATGAAGTAAGTCTACAGTGCTATTAAAAAGCTAGATAAAAGAGATCAGTGAAATGGCAGAATAATTAATAAGAACATTATCTGTATTTAATTTGGCTAGCCTAACACCTTAATTAATAATTCGGATTAATTTCTTCTTCCGCGATATTTCTCAGGAAATATTTATTCTGCACCTGCTAAAATCTGCCACCTACACAACTTCAGCTAAACCAATATAGTGAATAAAAATACTTCATTCTCTCATAGAGGGTCAGCAACACAGGCTGTTATTAAGCTTGCCTGGCACTTTGCATCATAAGAGTCTGCTTCCAATTACTTGTAACTGTGTTAGACTTTCATTCTCACAGTTGCCTGCCAGGTGCTACTTCAAGATGACATTTGGAAAGTTTCATTCAAAACAGTCAATTATGAAATTAAGACAGGGAAAGAAGATTTCCTTCACTGAAAGTTTCACAGGAATATTGTTCTAAGAAGTCCTTTTAAAATAAGACTTCAGCTAGCAGAAAGTCTTTCAGTACTTGAGCAGATTTGCATGCAAATTTGATGGAGTCAGTCTGACACCACTGGTCACATGCTACAGCAGTGAGAGGCCATTTCTTAAAACAATTTTTAGGCTGTCAGACCAGAGACTGTGTGGTCTGCTATGGGTTTTTTATTCCAATGGGGTATTTTTTGTCCATAGAAACCATATTCTCTGATCATTTATATTGCTTTCATGTTATAATTAGCTGCCTTTCCTTGTGCAGGTGATATGAGAGCAGTCCAGATGAACTGACTGGGTAATAGCTCTTGCTAAAATCAAACACTAGGTGTTTGGTGTTCAGATGTGTCCCTTTCCTCAGGGTCACTGCAGTGTTCTGGCCCAACAGTTGTAGCTGAGATGTACCAACATCATTGCTAAGCAACCCAAATTACCTCATAAACAGTTTCATATGAACCTAGTCAACAGGAAAAATTGTGGCATGTTTTCACGGTACATATGCACACACTGCAACTGCTCTGATGCCCTGCCCTGCCCTTCTATCAGTCAGCCCTCACTGGCCTTTTGGAGTAGGGTAAACATGCTCTCATGGCCAATTTATAACAATGCATAAGCATACAGAAAGATAACCTCTGGAAATTATCCTTGTCTGGATACCAGCCATTTTCATAGGTGTATACATCTTCCTATACCAACCCTCAAAAGCAGCTGTATTTACAAGTCCAACCCTGGCTGTGCTCTTCTCATGTCGTGGCCCTTCCAGCCCTGAAGTTACACTCACTTTTCTCTCCATGCCTCCTAGGCAGAGCAAAGCTCCCCCTGCGGTCAAGGCTGGCAGGCTGGGCAGCTGCGAGGGAGCACCATGTGGGGAGGAGGGAAGAGCAAGGAAGGCTTGTCACTGGCTTCACACTGAGGACATCTGCTTTGTCCCCTTCCTAATCACCAGTATCTGGCAAAGACACTTGCCTCCCTCTCTCACAGACGCAGCTGAGGCATAATGGCCCACACCCTGTAACATCTCCTATTCCTGCCCAGGAGCATTTGCAGAGCTGCAGCGTATCCTACTCTGGTGATGTTTTGTGCTGTTCAGAAGCAACAGCTCTTGAAATCAGGTGGAGTTATTCTACAAGGCTTTTCTTTGGTGCATGGACAAAGAGGACCTTCATGGCACCTCCTGCCTTTCACAGTCCTTGTTTCAGGCCTCTAGGCTAGCTCTGCCAGCTGTCTGGTTTTATAGTATCTCAGGAAGGCCAGGAGATGGTGGATATGAGAAACCAGCAAGGTTCTAATAGCAGATTCTAAACAATAATAGCAGATTCTAAATGCAGACATCAGGTTCTAGGAGGATTTTTAGATACCCATGCACGAAAGTGTGACAACTTCTAACATAGAACAGTCTCCTTTTTTCAATTGCTCTTCACTCTTTCCTGTCCCTGAAAGAACCAGAGGAGCAATCCTGGCTGGCCTGACCTCTCTCACGGTCAGTGATAGATACAGTGTCTGAGGGCAGGGGCAGCACACTGCCTGTCTCCATGTACTGGCCAGGTGTGCAGAAGATGTCTCTCTCCTAGAGAAACTTTCTCTACAGAGAATGAGCACTGAACATGTTGGATCCTCCCGAAGCAAATGGCCATTGAATAGATATGCATGTGACAACCAGTCTGTGTGGAAGATAAACAAGTTATGGTGATAGAAGGTCTGAGAAGGAGGGGGATATGCTGGCAGCTGCTGATGAGGAAAGCTTGTGAACATCAGGGGTTGCCCACACTTCCACTCAAATGCAGTCTCAGATTATTCTGAGTTGGAAGGGATCACAAGGATCATTGAGTCCAACTCTTAAGTGAATGGCCGTGCAAGGACCAAACCCATGACCTTGGTATTATTAGCGCCGTGCTGTGACTGACTGACAGCCGCACTGCCAGAGTGCACTCGCTGTCAGGCTGACATCTGCCTCCCAGTCAGGATGCACTTGTGATTTCATGGATGCTGCACTGTCCTGCCCCGCAGCCAAGCCTGCCTGCTACTGCTGCTGGTGGGGCAGAGGCAGCGTGAGGACACTGCAGGCTGAGGCCACAGGCCCTCCTCACACAGTGCAGCATATTTTGCATGTAAGGAAAAGCTATCCCTGTTTCTCTAATGATATCTTAGAGCACCTCTAATTTGGCTGGAGGCTGCATTACTCCCTATAAGAAGCTGCAAGGCTGCATGGTTGGATCATGTCTCCTGGCTGGTGGGAAGGCAAGGAGGTGAGTGGTAAGCCACTGCCATGCACAGCAGCTGCTCTGGGACACAACGGCACCTGGCAGAGCTCTGCTCTGCAGGCAGATGCTGTTAGCATCAGGAAGGGCTTGTCAAACCACAGAATCACAGAATCACTAGGTTGGAAGAGACCTCCAGGATCATCAAGTCCAACCCAGCCCTAACCTCAGCTAAACCATGGCACCAAGTGCCACATCTAATCTTGTCTTAAACGCATCCAGAGATGGTGAATCCACCACCTCCCCAGGTAGACCGTTCCAATACATTATTACCCTTTCTGTAAAAAACTTTTTCCTAATATCCAGCCTATATTTCCCTTGGTGCAGCTTGAGACTGTGTCCTCTCATTCTGTCAGTTGCTGCCTGAAGAAAGAGACCAACCCCCAGCTGACTACAACCACCTTTCAGGGAGTTGTAGAGAGTGGTAAGGTCACCTCTGAGTCTCCTCCTCAGCCCAAAGCTGATCTGCAGGCAGGGGAGAAGGGAAGAGGACCTGCAACACAGGTGAATTTCTGACATTGGGAGGGGAGGTGGAGCAAAGCAGGGCAGAAGCCTTTGTGTGATGAACATTGGCAGGCTCTGGTCTCGCTTTGATTGTGCAGCTTTCTCAACAGCATTTGGATCTCCATGGGGAGCACGTCAGGAGCATGGCAAAGGTGGGACCCCACAGGCGACCTTCTCGACTCAGGTGAGGGTTAAGTTTAGGGATAGTGTCAGGGTTATATATATTATTATATATATTGAGGGAAGGAAATCCTTAAGAAGATACCTCTGCAATTTTTAAGAGTGTAGAAAAGTCGGAGTTTAGGAGAAAATTAAGATTATGGATCAATAAAATTGCAACAGCAGGAAGGAGGTTGTGCCTCTGTCTTCTGAGAATTGAATGCTGAGTACTTTTTGAACCAGTTAAGGAACTAGTGTCTTGTTAGCATGTTCCTCAGACCCTTATGTGCTCCTGAACAGACTGTAAGGAATAACTTGAATAATTACATTGCTGCTATGGCTGGATTGTTGCCCGTGTTGAGTTATAGTTAGGGTTAATGATAGACGAAAAAAGAGGGGTGTTGGGGGGAATTTCTGTACTTCTGGACTGTGCCCACTTTCTTTTTTTTTAACCTGACATGTAGACAGTATATGTTGCTAAGCCTTTTTATAACTAGAAAATCAGATACTAGGACAAAACCTTGTGTGTCCAATAACACGTATGTTCAAATGTTTTCACCTGTGCTAGACTGATCTAAATTCAAATTTTCACACCAGGGGCTTAATGGAATATTTTTTTTTCCCTGTCACATGTTTGTGCAGTGAAGTGAGTTGAAATATCTGTAAACTGATCCTCATTCTGAGATACANAGGGAAGGGAAGGGAAGGGAAGCTACAGGCAGAATCAGCTGCTCCCTGTGGAAAGCCCAGACAATGTGCTATCTCTCTCTTATCTTCCAGAAGCTGAGAGCACCAACAAGGAGTGGCTGTCCTTGCCTGCCCACCATGGGCTTTGGAAGTGCCATAACAAAAGTGTTTTCAGTGGATACAGAGATGAGAGGAAAGAACCTGAACTTTTTGGTGGGAAATGTACACACTGCTGATGGTGTTTCAGCTGCATGGTCAACCTGAAAAAGGGTGGAGAGGTATGTGCTAAAACTGGAAAACCTCAGCTTGGGGAAAGCAGTATAAAGTTGCTTTGCAAGCCTCTGCTTTCATATTGCTCTGTGAAGTCATTGGTTTTTTGCTCTTTACATCATTTTAATGCACCTGATAATGACTACACATATAGATTTCAATAATCAAATAAAAATCCATGCCAGAGAAAAGGTTATTTAAAAGCTTCTTAAAGCAATATTGGCCTTACCTAATCATTGTGACTTTCAGTTTCTTCACTTGCTCTTTCTCTAATATTTTCTATTTTGATTTATATGGGATTTTTACACTGCTTTCAGATGCTTTTCAGTATATGCATTATTCAGTATATGCAAAGTTCAATTATTCTCTCACATCAAGGACTATATTTTACACCAATATCTCCATTCAGATGCACTCAATGACAACACCATCCTATCTATGGCTGGTATTTGCAGTACTTCTCAGAACCACAGTATTTTGCTTAGATTCAAACTAACTTAATCTCATGAGGGAAAGAACATGGTAGATGTGATTGTAAGTGTAAGCAGAAATTGCAAACTAATTGTTTAACAAGTCTCCACAATCTCATTTTAAAGGAACCAACAGACGTTAAAACAGCCCTATACCTAATATTGATTTGTTTTCTAGATGGTTCTTACTTAACTGTGTCTTATGATATATCAGTGAGTCACCAATATATTATTTATGAAAGCAGGATGCATTTAAGTTATCTTTAGAATGCAAGAGTACCTTACTAGAAATATAATATTTAGCAGCTTCTGCAAGGAATACAGAGTAGAGAAATTACTGTTTATGGATCTCATTTTTACAAGGTGGAAAAGAGAGTAGTAATTTATATGCTTGTATAGACTGCAAAACACTGCTAGAGCAATGACAGAGCTTTATCTACACTGGTGCTTGTGGAAAGCACACTCATCAATCTTTATTTTTTGGTTTAGAAATGATTAATAGTGAGACAAGGTCTCTGAGTCATAGAACAACCAAAGAGCTATGGCACATGGAGAATTATAATACAACATTAATGTGCACTACAGGAGAAACCATGCAATTTTGGGCATTTCTATCACAGGATGCTTAACAGTGACCTGTGCTGACTTGCAATGTATCAAGAGCTGATAGATGGAACCACTACATAAATTGTGCTCAACAAATTATTCTTGTGTTCTTCCCATGTAAACCACAAATCTGGCAGGATATTGCATGTTCTGAAATATATTTTAATGCAACATGAAATACATTAACCATGAAAAGGCAGGTAAAAGGTGTGTACTAGTGTACTTCAAGAGTTACAGGGAGTTGAAGCTCTTCAAAAATAGTCTCCCAGTAGAACAACCTTCTCAGTAAGGCACAAGATGAAGGGTTAAATGAGGGGAAATTGGTCTGAAGTGTCTTCCTATACATGGGACTGAGGATGAGTGGGAAGAAGGAAAAGTTGGTTGATTCTTTTTCATTGTCAGTGATGAAATAAAACCTGAGAGAAGAGCAGTCTTGCAGAAAATATTTCTGTAACTTAAAATCTCTAGAGATGTTCAGCAATATGATTGTATCTTCCTGTATTTGAACCCTACAGTGCTGGCAGGGATTATTCTACATTGGGGAGTAATATTTCCACCTTTAAGCTGCATCTTATTACTTGCAGGAATGTGAATCAGAATGAATGAGAGCTGGTCTGGTGTGCATTGTATGGGAACAGTGCAAATGTATCTTTACTTCTAAGAGGTTACCTCTGACAAGAATAAAGAAAGAATGAATCCTCAGTGTTATCAGATCATTTTCTTCCCCACATACTTCTATTAAGATTAACCCAAGAATATCATGGTTGTTTGAAATTTGTGTAAAGGAGGGTTAAATATATTTTCTCTTGGTTAGTGTCAAGTAGTTCCTGTTACTGAAAAGACTTAAAGCTGCATATTATAATATTATGCATCTTATAAAACAGTTACTGGGAATTATTGGTGTTTAGTAAATTCCAGTATGAATTTTTCACTAATATTATACCTCTGTAAAGTAACTTTACATACTGCCTCTACTGATCAAGACAGTATGAAATTAGTCTTATAAGAGTAAAATTTGTTATTCATTTAAGGGGCCACTAGAGCTATGTTTCTATGATAATATATGAAATTACAATCCTTTAAAGCAGTACCTTCAATAATTATAAGTCATACTGTACAACTACCTGTTCACAGTATGTTGCTAGCAACAACGTACCATGTTGTTTTCAGTTTGTACCATTTGCCAAACTTTAACTTTGGTCTGCCACAATAGAGTAAGATTTAGAGGGAGGTTGCTTTCTTTTCAAATTAGATAAGATAATGTGCTCTTGAAAACAAGGCAAAACAGAAGTATATATTTTCACACCCAAAGAAATTTGTATCTAGAATTTAAAAATGGATGTGAATTTTCAGAGAAACCTTTGCATTAGGAACGGAATTTTGAAAAGCAGCCCACACCTGTCCTTGTTACAAACTATTAAAAAATGTGTATCTCATGTATTCTCTGACTGCCAGAGCTACCCATAAATTGTCCAAGTACTTAACCTCACCAGGTGCACTGTAAGGATAACAAATCATATTAAATTTCTCAGATTCAGAACTCTTGGTGCTACTGCCTATTCTGACTCCAGGGAGATAACTGTGAGCAAGGGACTTTTTCCCAAGGGAACTTCTCATCTTTTCCAACCAGATCTAGAATGCCATTGAAGGATGATGCCTTAGAGAACCATAGATGGGATATGACTGGGAATGGTAGAATAGGGGAAAGGAGCAATTGTAAACTGGAGAAGCAGCTGTGGCTTCTGCATCTGAGAACTTCTCCTAGAAAAAAGCCTTCTGAGGAGAAAGAGGAAACAATTGAAAAAACCATCTCCCACTTCTCTCATATGACTGAATGAGGAACTTAGTGCTTGAAATTTTTATGTTCTCCTTGAAGGAAAGATATAGATAGGTAGGTAGATAGATATTCATTCATATATTCTGTGAAATATTATTTATTTGTAACTCACTCATGTCCAGCTCTGTAGCCAGTCTTAGAAAGAGAAAAACACATTAGTCTGACTTTTACTTGACATGCACAAAGATTTAAAACATAAGTTGTCACTAAGTAAGAAACTGTCATAGTTCCTTCAGGGTTGAATCTAGGAATGTGCTGGGCTTTGTGAAACTGTCTGTACTGAGAAGGGAGAGAGCAAAACTTGCAGTATTTGCTGTAAGACTTCACTAAATAATGCAGTGGATTAGATTCATGCTTCAGGTCTGTGATTATCTTCATGCATGACATGAAAAAAGCATATTTCATGAAAGGTGTAAAGCACTGAGAGGTCAGCTTTAAAACAGGCGCTGGATAAAGATACAAGTGTAACTACTGCAAAGATGCTTTGAATTAAGTGTCTTGGTACTGGCATTTTGTTAGCATTAATAGAATTTTAGTTTTCAGTAAATATCAAGTTCATACAGATGTACCTTATTGCCAAAATATAGCTTACAGCCATGCGAGTTTTGCATTTATGCTACGAAGTGTGCTAAGCCTTTCAAAAAGCAGGAGTCTTCCTGATGATAATGTAAATATGATCTTCCAACTCTGAACTGTTAGTTTTGCAACGTCCGTTCTCATATTTTAGGTGTGCTTGATGAAGCTGAATGATACTGAATAAACTGCTGATCTTTCATCTTTGGTTCACTGATTCAAGCCTGCAATGAACTGCTGAGTAAAGTGAAGGGTTTTTCAGGTCAGGTCATATTGCATAACAATGAAAAGTTGCTCGTGCCAGAATCTCTGCATGTAAACTGTGTCTAGACAGAGTAAACACAGAGGGTCCCCACAGATTTTGTTTTCTGTTTATTTGTCAGGACTGAAGTCTTGTTCTCCCTGCTTTTTCAGCACTGCTGTCTACGGCAGTGGTATTACAGCTATCACAGCTACATTAATTCTTCCATCCTGCGGTCATCAGGGTACAGCAATACTTTCCTTCATGGCAGCATTTGAGTTCTTAGAGAAGTGACTTCTTTTTGTTGGTAGTGTTAAGGCTTAAGGGTAGCTTGAGAGTGTATCAGACGAGCTTTTGCTGAAGGCCAATGTAATGACAAAATTGTACACGGGAATTACTCCATGCAAATTTGCAATTGAACAGTATAATGTCTTACATGCTTGCTGCACCTGCTCCCCCCCAGGTCACTTTCAGGATGCTCTCTACAACTCTTCATCAGTTTCTGCTCTTTGTAGTATAGTTGCCATCCCGTTAGGCAAACCCAGATGAATTAGGAGACAGTGCCCTTAGCTCCTACACCACTGCTTGGATACATTATTCACGCTGCCTGAGAAATCAACAACTCCTCTCCTTCCTAAAGCACTGGTTTGGAGCCAAGCTATTGGTTTGAATGTAGCTATTTTGAAGGAAGAAGGTGTGGGATCCAAGCAAAGGCATGCTCCTCCCGGAGCTTTCAGACTGAGAGTGTAAGTAAAGCTTGGCAGAGAAGGGACATGCTCAGTGCCTTCCTCCAAGATCCCCACCCTGCCCTGCCATCTTACTCATCCTCATGCCCAGATGTGCAGCAACTACATGCACACCTGGATTTTGGCTATCTTCAGCAGGACAATGGTTTAAGACAGGGGAATTCACTCCTCAGACCAGACTTGGACACCTTTATTCTAGTTACCTACAATATCTTGGGCTTCTCAAGGCATTCAGTAGTGCTGATCTTTCCTGGGCCTATGGAAGTGGCAAGATGATCAGCAACATCTGTATACCTGAAACTTGTTCCACTGTGCATTTATGATGTATTGCTAATATAGGTCCTCCTAGATCACAGTGGATTTGTGAGCACGGGATTACTATACAGTGTTTGCCACCTCAGATAGACAGCAGTAGGTCCTACATTATCTACCCTCTCAGAGACACAAAGTTAGTATCTGTAATGGGTTAAAGTTCCAAACCAGGTGGAAACACCAAAAATGTAGTGGTTTCGCATCCGCCGAATTTGTTCTGTTAAATGTAGTGTAGTGGCCTATCTTTCTACTATGGAATAGGATTAGAAGAAAGGCAAAACAGGCTCAACTTAAAAATAGAAACAGTTAGATTTATTAACACATACTAAAAGGCAAACAAACAAACAAAAAATGAAACCTTTTTAAAAGCACTCCCCTCCCCCCTACCAAGAGTTTACTTTTCCACAAAACAATGTAAAGAGACAGAAAATCAGAACTCATAAGTCAGTACCACTTATAAAATAGTCTTTCATCCAGTCTTTGAGAGAGACAAGTCCTTCCTGATTTTGTTCTGGTAACTNCTCCAGGGATCTGGGGCGGGGGGGGGGGGGGTTCATCTCCCGCGGACAGCTGGGGCCAGCGGCGTGGAGCAGGCTGGAGGATGGGCTGGATGTCAGCAGCCGTGGCTCTGCCGGCATCTGTGGGGCTCGGGGCCCGGCTCAGCTCCAGCCAGGGCCAGCCCCGGCACGGCCGCCCCAGCCCGGCCCCAGGGGTGGCGGGGACTGAGCCGGGCCCTGCTGCTCCCCATCCCTCGATGTTACCTCAAGGCAGGCCCACAGCAAAGAGGAAGTTTCCCAAAATCCCACCTGTATTTAAGGCGTGTGTCCCAGGGGTGTACACTTGTATCCAATTGGCCAACCTGGCTGTTAGTTTCAAAGCAGATCACTAATTGTTTTTTTACTATTCATACCAAACCAATACAGTATCATTAAAGGATCATAGAATTGCCTATATTGAAAAGACTTGTAAGATTGAATCCCACTGTTAACTGAACACTTCCAAGTTGACCTCTAAACTGTGTCTCTAAACAGCACATCTGCACACCTTTTAAATACCATCATGATGGCAAATCAACAACTTCCCTGGGCAACCTGTTACAATTCCTGACAATCTCTTCCATGAAGGAATTTTTCCATTCTGAACCTCCTGTGACTTGACTTGAGGCCATAACCTCTTGTTCTATTGCTTGTTAGTTGGGAGAAGAGACCCAAAACTCACCTTGCCTCCTTTCAGGCAGATGTAGACAGTGCTAAGGTGTTCCCAAAGCCTCCTTTTCTCCAGGGTAAAACACTCCAGCTCCCTTAGGTACTCCTTGTAAGACCTGTATCTGATGGCGCTTGTCTTCTCTAGGATTTTATCATCTCTATGCAGATGACCACAGCCACACAGAAGTTCAGGGTTAATAAGCATGTGAAGCATCTGGACTGTAGACTTCACCCAAAGGAAAACTTGATTACTACTTCACTACAGTCTTGTGAGAACAGATCAAGTAGCAGTTCTTCTGAAGCTTAAAGACCCCACAGAGTGCTTTGCATTCAAATGCACACATCACTGTTCAGCAAGTTTGTAACAAAAGCTGTTTTGAACAGATAGGGATGCAACAAAGAAGGGAAACAACTGTAAGCTCTCGGAGAAAACACACAGAGGCTTGCTTGTGCTGCCCTATTTAAGGTGCATTTTGTTGCTTGTGAGAACACCCAACTTGTTCACACTTACCCATACTGTTCAAGCCCAGGTGTGTGATCCACTGTAACACCCCAAAATATTTAAATGCAAGGAGGTTTACTGAGGCTCCTTTACTCCGGGTTAAGTGCACTGGAGATACCCACTAGATATTCTAAAGAAGTCAAAATTATACAGAAGTTTACTGGCAAAATATAGAAAGTCAAGGAACATTGGCAAAGGATTTAATACAACATCAAGATAACAAAAAAAAAAAATTATCACGGCATTAACTTAGTCTATTCAACTTAGCAAACTTTAAATCCATTCGATGTTATGTTACCCAAATTGTTCCATGAAAAGAGAATTAGAANGAAAAGAGAAGTGAAAGAAGAAAGGGAGAAAAAAAAAAAAAAAAAAAAAAAAGAAAAGCATACACATAGCTACCAACTCCTGGATTCCAGTGCAAATAATCTCCAAGAGGGGCAGGGTCAAGAGATATGTGCTTACTTCTCAGTCAGCTTATTAAACCTCAGGCCCACGTGGGCCCTCCCCCCAGGTGGGACTCGGGTCACTCAGCCACTCAGTAGCTGGGTTAGCACCACCTCTGGTGTGTGATTGATTGATTGAATGATTGATTGATTGATTGACAGACACTGTGGGGCTGCGATGCTCTAGCTCTGGCCTGGGGGCTGTGATGTGTGGAGCAGGGCACTGCCTCACCAGAGCAAGGTCCGACCTGCCCTTCTCACCCACACATCCCAAAATATTTCCAGACATCAATCTTTCCCAGCCTCTGACATCCGTGAATATCCTGGAGTCCCCAGTCTTCTCTCTGGTGGGTAGGAGGACGGAGGGAGTCTGTTCTGTGCCTTGCCCAGAGTGGGCCCAGGGGACAGTGTCTGTCTTTGCAGAATTCCGCAGCACACTTGTATCCAAGTGCTCACCACAACTCCTACCTTTCCCCTCTCTGACATACACACATCCCTGCCTCTCCTACATCCCTGCACCTACCCTACTCACTGGCTAGTCTGGGTTTTTCACACTGAAATGCAGATTACTTACTTCTGTGAAGTTACTGAGCTAACCTAGTGACTCCTCATTGGTGCCTATTCATTACTTACCTTTATAAAAACTTTGGTGACATTCATAAATAGTCCTAACTATTTTGTTTTTCATCATTTATTCTTTAACAAAAAGTGTTAAATAGATTAGGGATAAATAATAAGATTTCAAATCAATCTTTATAGGAAACCTCTGCTATACGTTACCATACATGCATTTTCTCTTTGCAACCCCATTTAAAAGCCATTAGTCAGCAAGCTTTGAATCCATTTAATGTTTTTCAGCTAAGTGAATAATTGAGATTCTTGTTTCCTAATAAAAATGTGAAATACTATTAGGGCAAATGCCTGACAGAACTATTTAAAAGAAAAAATAACACATTAATTATATTATTTTTCAACTAGATCTATAATCTAGGAAAAATACCAAGTTTGAAAAATTTTATTTTTCACAAAAGAAAGTTGATATCAAGAAGAGGGGAGTAAAATTATTCATTAATGATGATGTCAAACATTCTATTATTTGGCTGTGATTGAGATTTGATGGGTAGTTTGCCCTTTTAAAATATTGGCTTAAGATTTTTTCCAGTTCTCTGTAATTTCCCCTGTGTTTTAAACTTTATTAAAAGTCAACATACATAGCTAATAAAGCTTATTTGATGATTCCTTTTTGGTGGTTTTAAACACACATGGTTCAGGTCTCAGTAAAAAAAGAAGAAGACAAGAGGAAAAAAAAAGAGCTTTACTGGTTGCTGTTTTCACATTTTTCAGGAGACTGTTGGAATGGAACCTTTCAATTCCACTGTTTAATCAGTTCAGTCTTCTCTCTTACTTGTGATGAGGAGGTATGCTCACTAAAATCAGCTCTAGCTCTTCTCTGTTATTATAAACCCTTTCCCCACAATCCAACCAGACATTCTACCAGTTAAGGGGTAGAAACTGTTCAGTAATTTGTCCAGATAGCATCACTATTGTGTCACTTAATTCCTTGCATTCAAATAATAAAACAAATCCATATATCTGTATTAAATATTATGTATTATACAGTATACCTGTATTTCTGGATTCTAGAAGAGGATTAAGGCTCAAACAGGTGGGGATCTATAAATGTGCTATGAATCTAAGACTTTAAGAGAGAGCAGAGCACCCTTCATATAGCCCTGAAAGTCATAGATTCCATGTAGAAAAAAACCCACAGGTGATTGTCCTCAAAAAAATTTCACACTTGAATCTTATTTCCTTTTTTAGACTATGTGAGACAAATCTTGAGAGTTTTCTATATCATTCTACATTATCTGAGTAACCTGCCACTAAAACAGTACATCCAAATTACAGCGCAGAAATCTGACAGCTTGTTGAAATGCAGGGCTATTAACTCTTCCTGCATGTGCATCAGTCACACCAAACAGCATGACCTGAGACTACTATTACATGATTTAATTTGGAAGTATCATGCTGAGCTCCATCTTTTGCTACATTTCTACTCTGGCTTCTGATAAAACAATCTAATCAGCTAAAACAAGATTATATGGTAACAGTAGATGCATAGCATGAACATTTTATCCCTAAAGAATTTCTTTATTAAGCTAATTTTGTTTCTCTTATTAATCTCATTGAAGATTGTTCTGCAATAAAGAAAGGATGTAATCTGCCACTGACTAATTGCTTCAGACTCTTCAGTCACCATATCTTCCTTTTCCAAAGGCTTTCCCCCTGTGTTCCTTCTGGCTACTTAAACAGAAGGTAAGCTGAGTGAAATCAGGTTTTGTATATATTTTCATAAGCCTTTTATAAAGTGCAATAAAGAGAATTCAAGTATTTTTCACACATCCTCAGCCCTGGTTTTTGAGGTTTTGATTTCCGAGTTTAAGACTTCTTCCATTCTGTGTGTTTTGATGCTGTCAGTAATTTTTTAGACAGCAAAGATCTGTTTCTTTGCATTATCTGTATCTCTTGGCAATGAGACAAGCCTAAAGCTGTAGACTTTCAGCTGCCTGACTATGAAGAAGATAGCAAAATAGAATTCATTGAACCCAAAATGTTAACAGGTAATTTGTTTAAAATAGCTAATATGAGAAATACTTAATGTCACTGCTGAATATTCCTCTGTACACTCATCACTCTTCCTGAGTAGATGGGAACCTCTTCCTCTTTGCAGAGGCAAACTGGTGCTCTGTAGCAAGATTCCTCTGCAAGACTACTTTGCTTGCAAATGATAATTAAATACTCATCTGGTATATGTTGAAGAGAGCAACTAGAAGTGAGTTTTGCTTCCAGCGTGTTGATAAGGAAATTTGTGCAGAAAGGAGAGAAACTTGTGTTGTGCACTTTTCTCCAATACTTATTTAATCTTAAATACTTGTGGATTCCTTAGCTGCAAGTATCCCCTCTTCCCAGCTGAATGCCACCATTAGAGCAGCAAGCAACATTCACATCTTCAATGAATAGTCCGTTGAGTTGTTGATTTTTCACACAAAATGAAACAGCTTCTGCAAAAGACATAAACATAGCACTTCACCTTAGACTACTCAGGAGTCTGTTTGCTGGATGTCCTATAGGGAAGTGGGAGACATGGATTTAAGATCTGTCAGGCAGAGGAGGCAATTAGATCATAGATTTCTGGGTGAACGCTCAAGCTATTTCACAACAACTTGAGAGATGACAATACCTCTTTCTCTTCTAGCTGTATTCTTGTGTAAACCTAATCTGTTCAGGTTTTAAATTGTTTCTTCACCCAAATAAAAGAAACGTGCTCTGTCTGTGAATCCTGGGAGGATTTGTGTAGGAGAAACTCATCACTACAGTGGCTAAAAAACATTTCTATTCATTTCCAGAACAGATCTACAGGTATAAGGACGCCTACTATCAGAACCTTTAATAATGAGAGAGTTTGGCCATGACCAGGATTTGGCAGTAGCATAGTGAAAATTATTGAGAACAAGATTTTTACAAGCTTTTATCACAAGCCTGCCTTCATTTTGCTGCACTTTAAACTAAGAAACAAAGGAAGAAAATGCTGTTTATTCCTATAGGGTTTCTGAAATACTTCACAGTAATGAAATTCCCTAATGAATATCATAAATGAAAATTTCTAATGTAAATTCCTGTAGATAGCATGTCTTATTCAGTGTACTGTGGGGCTTGTTTCTTTTATGATAGTTCAGAACCACCTTAAGAACCTTAAGTTTATTATGAAGTTTTCTCAATAAATTTGTATTGACACTCTGTAAATCTTTTACTTAATTTTTCTTTATGGGACTGGTTCTAAAAGCTGTAGAATTCATTATAACTGTCAATACATCTGTTGTAAAGTTCAACCACACATATTACTAACCATCTGAAATGGTTCTATAGGTTTGTGACTTTCAAGAGTAGTACTAAACATTTAAATCTTAAATCTCTATTAATCAGTGTGCAGCATGAAAGTTTGTTGAGAATGACACTGAGAACAATATTTTCAGAGGTTGACAAAGATATATATTTTGTTAGCTTGTTCTCTATGTTTTAAGGCAGATAAATCTTCATCTTGCCATCTGTTAGTGGGCGAGGGGATCAGGCCATGAATACTTTGTCCTTCAGCTAGCAAATCACCTCCCCAGTCTCCTCTTACCAACAAGTCACTCTGTTTCTGTGCTGCTAATATGCTACAGGCCTGAGTGCAGCACAGGAAGTTTATGTGGCCATATTCTTTGTTCCCACCATTGAGGGTGTGCTGCATCCCACAGTTCTAAAACAATTTGTGAGCTTCACTGTAGAAAGATCCTCAGCCTTACCTAGCAAAAAAAAAAATCCAAACTAGGTAAATGCAGAGGTACCTCAAAGGTAACTCTCAAAATAAATATAAATGTGACATTGCCCTTTCTGTGACATATCCTCTTAGATAGCATTTGTCTTCACTCCATCACTTGTTTATTTGATTCACATTCCTGTCCCAGAATGGTATCTACTGACTGCACTGTATTCAAACTCATTCAGTGAACAGATTCACTATACTCATAAATTAGTCACTGGGAAATGTTGTCCTGAGGTGTCTTTAAAATACACCAGGCTCCTGTCAGTAATGTGATAAAGTGTCATTGATTATATTCAGGGGAATATGTTATTTTAGACAATATGATTGCCTAGTCCTTGTGAAAGCCATCATCTTTCTTTCCAGAAACAGTGAAGAGTATGATGTGAAAATATAAGGAATATCTGATTTATTTTCTGGTTCCTTGAAAATCTTGAGTAGTGATTTTTATCTTCAGGTGAGTGATAGAGTTGGGGGTTAGCTTTGGATGTAATCTCTATTTTACCTGTTGTCAATGGGCAAGAAATCTATATTGCCAGAGGAATTCGGAATTACATACAGAGGTGTTAAAATTATATGTCTGCCACAGAAGTGAAGGTCTAGATGCCCTTGTGTTTCCTCCCAGTTTGTTTTGTAAATGAAATGTATTCAACTGCAGCCTTGCTCTGTTCATTCCTCTCTGTGCTTCTTGAAAACTTCCAAGGAAGGAAAATAGCACTAGTTTAAGAAAGGTGATTTTAATGACATCTCTAAGGAGAATGACTAAGGAGAAGAAAAATAGCTCTAGTGCCACTCCATGATTTACCAAATGTCAGGCAATC
Source organism: Donacobius atricapilla (assembly GCA_013397315.1). Lineage (NCBI taxonomy): Eukaryota > Metazoa > Chordata > Aves > Passeriformes > Mimidae > Donacobius > Donacobius atricapilla. The sequence goes on along the minus strand of WBMY01010275.1, from coordinate 69,428 downwards.
CAGAAATGAAAGCATAGTTAGAAATTCTGCATATGACAGCAAATGCTTCATTCAGATCTCATTCTTTAATTCACAGTAGAGAGAAGTCCATAGGAAATGAGGCTTTGGATTTTGCTTCAGGACTATTTGCTTGGATTGCTTTGAAATTTTAAGAAGGTCTATCAAAAAGCCCAAGAACTTCAGATACTTGGAGAAAGTTGGGAAATAAATGACAAGAAATTAGTAATTTCCATTTTAATTTTGACTGAAAATTATAATTAATATTAAACCTCTACTCATTGTGGTCTTCATTGTTATCTGCACACAGTATTCAGGGCATGGTGAGATCTGAGGATACGGGGTTAGATAATCTCTGTCACAATGAGCTGTTTTAAAGACATTGAACATCCATTCATGTAGTATTTATTATCTGAATTTGAACAGTCCTGGAGAAAACACTGGTGAAAAGAACTCTGGAATCACCAATATAGATTAACTAGACATTTTAGATTTTTTAAAATTTTACATTTTGCCACCAGGGAAAAAAATTACAGTTCCAGGAAACATTTATAAGTTGGTTAAAATATAGAAAATGTTAAAGGAAATACCCTGAACTTTCACCCCTAAAGCATATCTAACAAAACCATAGGCAGTAATTTAGTTTTGTAGAAACGGTCTAAGGAAATATCTGCTCATCATTCAATACATCATGAAAAACCAGTAAATTTGTCAAGCAGGTGTTCATACAGCTATGAACCTGTACTTATACTGCCATGCTCTATATATCTCTTGATAGCTCCTTTAAGGACCCCACTAAATGTTAGGAGAGTCCCCCATAGCTAACTACATTCATCCATCATTCCCATACACCTGGGAAACTGTGAACTGGCCGAACACTGCCACCTCTGCCTCTTTGGCAGGTGTGAAGAACAGACATGGTAACTGCCACATCCAAATGACAACCTTCGAATTTTTACTTCAAAGAAAAAATCAGGAAAGTTCTTACCTGGGCTCTTTTCATTATCTAACATTAAAGGGCCTTCTAGGCTTACAGCCTTTTTGCTTCACTTCTGTTTGATTCCCAAGCCACAGGCAACAAACCAGACCTGTCTCAAAATACTTTATTTCTGTGGGATTTTTAACTCAGAGACAGCAGCTTTTAAGTGCAGTGTACTTGCATCCAGATGGTTTGGGACCTACATGGGTAAAGGGCAGATCTGTAAAAGTCCTGGGCAGGGAAATTTTTCTTGAAAAAGTATAGCCTTGTTTAAGATATATGAAGGAGAGAAAAACCAAAAATCATGTAAATACTGTGTTAGTGTGGTATACTTTTGCTTAGGTAAGAAAACACTGAGATTATTCCTTGTTTTAACTAGCTCATTCTAGAAGGGAGTTCATCATGCTAGAAGAGAGTTCACCATACTGCACAGAATTACCTTTTCATTTTCTGTGGGTAATACAGTTCCTTCCTGACATCCCTCCCTGGAGCTTTTTACTGGTTTGCTTGAATGGTTCCCCTCGTTTGTGAATGTCATCCTCAGGTTGCAAACTGTTCCAGTGGGGAACTCTCTATGGGAATAATGAGCATCTAACACAAGGTTTTGAATTCTGGTGGACATCTTAAGACTGATAGTGTACAATATGAATGTCACATACACACACACACACACACACACACACACACTGAAGTAGGCTCAGCAGCTTAGTTGAAAACATAGAGAAAGCCCATGTGACAGAAGGAATTTGCATTCAAATCACCAGAATGCCCAAAAATTCTGGGGTTGTTGTTGTTTGTTTGTTTGTTTGTTTCTTATTGTCAATCTGCAAATTCTGATCCATCTGAACAAGGCATTGTATCATTGATGTCTCATGTCCCTCAATCTGACTAGTTTTAGTTTAAAACCACTTCCAAAGTATTTGGCCACTCAGTGGGATTGTCAGGGTCCAGCTCTCACATGCATTAATTAAATAGCAAACAGGAATAGACCATGAAAGCATATTCAGTTGGGGTACTTTCTGATAAAGGCTGATGAGGATTTCACTTCAGTAAAGAGAATTGAACTCAATCATAATAGAATTTAAGTTTGAATTTATGAATCGTTAGGATAGTAAATAAACATNTGTGTGTGTGTGTATATATATAAATTGCTAATTTACTCCTCTTCTAACATTTTCCCTAAGAGAAGGAAGTTGTTCNTTTTCATATATTTTTCATATATTTCATTACTCGCAGAAAAAAAAAGAAAACCACTAGCTTCTATGTGTGTGCTATTTTCAGTCCCTTTTCAGAATTCACAGGTTCTTTCCAGTGTATGTATCCTTTCATTTTTTTCACAAAGGAACTAAAAAAGAAAACCAACAAATTATACCCAGAGGTAGAAAAATATAACCCTAATGAGCCTTAAGATGAAAATGTTCAGAGATTCTAACATGATTTATGATTTATAATAATGAAATTTCTGATTTACGATATTAGTATAATATCAAAAAAAAAATTGATTTGGTTCACAATCTCTNCCATTTGGGTTTTGCCTTTTTTTCACTTTTATATGTTCTCTGTGTTCTTCACACAGATATTTGTAGCTCTGTAACCTATTGTATTAGTGACTAGTTTTCCCAGTACTTTTCCATGGTCTTTCCCTGAGCAGAAAGACAAAACAAATCCCAGAGTTCCAAGCCTCAANGAGCCTTAAGATGAAAATGTTCAGAGATTCTAACATGATTTATGATTTATAATAATGAAATTTCTGATTTACGATATTAGTATAATATCAAAAAAAAAATTGATTTGGTTCACAATCTCTTCCCTGTGTCAACCAATCTCTCAGGAACTTCAATAATGTAATTTTTGACCAGGGCTGCCTAGAGGCCAGAAACAGAGGAAAGCAAAGACCTCCCCATTCATTGGTTTCCAACCTTGGCTTTATAAGCAGACATGTTGCACAATCTTGTCTATGAAATTTCCTGAATCTTGTTGTTTTGTCATTGGAGGGGGTGATTTTTTGTGGACATCTTTCTATAGCTGCTCCTGAAGGTCTTCAAATAAAGATCCCCTTTTACATTACCTCCTTATTAAAATCATCTTGAGTTTCACTTCCAGGTTGGGAAAAAGGCAACAGTTCTTCCTCTTGCCAATAACCATTCCTCTTGCATATCTAGGGATAACAAAATTTCTCCTCTCAGCCTCTGTTTTTACAAAGCTAAATGAGCTAAACTGTTCTTCCTTTTCTCACTCAGTGAACATTCTATGTCCCTGGTAAAACATTGCAGCACCTGTTCAATTTTACATCACTAATTATTGTCAAAGAGTGAGTTGGTCATATTTATGAATTTAAGTGAGGACATGCAAAAATCAGAAATAGAGAAGATCTGTTAGATCTATATTTGCATCCCTTTTCAGGTTTTTGCCCCCTAGGATGTTTCCTACTAATACGTCTTTTCTGAAATATCTCCAAACATGATCATTCTTCAATTAAAAGCTCAATCCAAAGATATAAACCACAAATAAACTTATAATCAGGAAGTAGTCCCTAATGGTCATCAATTTACAGATAAAAATTACGTTTTACTTTTGGAACTCACAAGTGAGCAAGGATTGAAGACAAACCTGAATAGAACTGATGTTTTTCTAAAAATTTTTAAAATTTTGTATAATTTCAATTTTACTTTGCCTGTAAGAGCAGAAGTTGTACTTCAGCCTCTTGTACAGAAACCTTCTCTGAGTCAAAAATAAATAGTATGTGATGTTCTAAGATATAAAAGAAAAACAGTAACACAGGTATTTATTTTATGAAGCCCCACAAATTTTCTATCAGTCCCCTTTTTGGAATTTAACACAATATAATTGGCAATTGTATATCCATACATTATTCATCCAAAAACATTAATAAAGAGATTTCTGCCCTAGGACATATAAGGAATAAGCCTGTTAAAATGCAGGCTTATTGGTACAAGAATCAGGTAGCTAGAGTTCTGTGTATTGAAAGAAATTTGAGAGATTTACTGGTTTGACAAAGGACCTAAATGCAAATGAGCACCAAGATCAAACTGCTATTAAAATAATTTCCATCTAGGCAATGTAGCAGAAATAGTGGCAAAAAGCACAGCTAAAAATATCTGCTATGACTCAGAATCTTTGAAAATCCACAATCAAAACAGCCAGTTATGCGCACCTGTGACCCTTTAACTTGTTTTTGTAAATGCTTTATCTTCATTTCTAAAACTATTTGCAAAGCAAGACCTGAAAGCAGATGCCAGAAGTGTCCAGCCTGCCGAAAAACAGCAGGTCTTTGCTGTAACAGAAACACCAGCAAAGCCCTTGTTTGCATTGGCATAAATACTACTTAAAAATATGACATGGGTTGTTTGCTGCCATTTACCTCTGAGTCAATCAACAAAGAAAAGATGGGGACCAGATATTCACAGTGGCAGCAAAAAGTGGTATGGACATTCAGGTCTTAAGTATGGCAAAAGTTATGGTGAGTATTATATCAAAAACAAATGTATGGAATTTAAACATTTAAAATTTTGGTTTAACAAAGGAAATACCTCTGTAGTTTTCCACCTTTCTCTCCAACATGGAATTGAAAAATTCTGAAATATTTCACTTTTTAAATTTTGAATAATTTTGTTCTTATTTTGAAACGAAATTTTTAAAAAATTATCCATACATATCTTAAAGGAAAGGTAAACAGTTTCTGTAATGTCAAGAACAAATTGTGGAGCAGAGATTTTTTTTTAAAATTCATATAAAATGAAGCATTAGGGGTTTTTTTTTAAAAAATTACCCCATTTCCTCCTTTTTTTAAATTTAATTTGGTGTGTTCTAATGTAATTTCCATCAAAATATAGACAATTTTAATTTTTATTTAAGCTAGTTCAGTATTTTTATGGTAGCTGGAGAATTTGTTTGTCTGTTTATTTGTTTTCCTAGTCTAGCTTCAAACAAAGCTGGAGATGAATAAGAAATTTTCAGCAGCTGGGATATGTTTGCATAGTCTGAGAGCAGCCATGTCACTTCTGCAATCCAGTCATTCCTTTTTTTACCTCCAGACAGAAATATAGTGACATCAAGATGCTGCCTTCACCAGACAAACATGGCTGTGGTCTTCCTGATCCTAAAACACCTATTTGATTTTTCAGTAGCATCAACAGTAGAACTTCCATCACCTTGCTATTTTGTCAACAAACTCCCAAGCACACTCGTGACAGCTAGCAGTTGTAGCTAATGCTTCATTCTAGGTAGTTTTTCTTAAAGCTTACACTAAACATGCCAAAGAAATTTGCCTGGTTATGCCCAAGGAGAAATTACCAAATATCAAGGCAATTTTTTTTTACAGCGATTCCATGAGTGAAGTACTTAAGGGGCCCATTCAATCAGGTAGCCAGATTCCTTCATCTTCATTAATATCTCAGCAAATTACAATGCATGAATGCTTAGTGGTCTTTTTTGTGCCTTCCTTCATGCTCCTTAACATTGCTTTTGCTGGATGCCAACCCTGAATGATGCCTGAATACAAATACTGAAATGCCACTTCACTTCAAGTATGTACCCTGACCAGCTATTTTTGGGCAGCCTATATGTCATTATATAACAGCACATATGCTATAGATCTAGATTTTGGTTTAACTAAAATAATTTTCTCCAGTGGCTTGAATTTAAATTTTGCATTTATCATGAAACAAGCTCAGAGGTAGTTTACCTTTCGGTTTACTGCAACTCTGTATTTTTCTGCCAGAGTTAAAATATCAGGGATGACGTGGTATTTAAGAAGTGAGATTGCATGTTTATTTTTCAATTGGTTCTAGTTTGCATTGCTTGTTGAGATTTATTTTAAATGGTGGCACCAGTTTTCTAGGTGGTTAAAATGCTTTCCAGAGCTGACTGAAAATTCATAAGGCTTTATGAAATGTTGTCATGTCTTTCTTTTTTAAGCATATAAATAAATCTCCTTAGAACAGTATCTGTGAGATATTGCTATTTTCAGTAAGTTTTATTTTTTAATAAAGGCTACTGAAAACCTTAATTTTTTAAATTTGGTTTTGTTGTTTGGTTTTTTAATTATTATTATTATTAATGGGTTTTGCTTTATAAATCTACATGAAAATTGCATGGAAGGGAAGTTTTTAATTAGTTCCAAAACTGTATTTTTTCTCCACGGTATATTCCTGTTGGTTATTAGAGGCCCCCCCTTTTAAAAATGATCATACCTTGATTGCTGTTAGCTTTTACAATAGTGGATATATGATTTCTGTGAAATCATAGATGATCTCAGCATACTTCTAGTCTTTGTACTGATTTACACAAGACAGCCAATGTCTCAGTCACATTGGTGCAGGCTTCTGGCCAGGCTTTGCTGACTACCAGAGCCTCATCTTCCTTTGTAAACAACCATACGACTGGTGAGAGATTACCAAGGGAAAGCAAGGGACCATATTACATTGAATATTGATCTCAAAGTAGCATGCTGCATTTCTCCCTTTGGTTTTTAATAGCAGTACTAATAGCACACTGCTTTTACTGCTGCACTCTGAGAGACAGATGCTTCCAGCAGCTTCCTGGTGCAGAGTACTCCACACATGCACTTCTTCCCTCACTAAAAATCTCATATTCTCGATTTATTTTGGGTATGCCCTACAATAAATAAATAACAGAACAACTATGATTTTCTATTTCACAGGGGCTCAGCTTGAGTAGTGTTGAAGGAAGGGTGGAACTGACCTATAATTAATTTTATTACTTAAGACAACCAAGAAAACCTTTCTGAAGCATTTACTACATTTCCATAGAATAGAAGCCTGTGGCTGTTTTTATAATGCATTGTTCAATAAATGGTGTGTTTAAAAACAAAGCAAATTAATCTCATGTATACAAATGTTCAGAATGCATAAAAGTAATGCATGAACTGAAAAAGTTTCCTATACACTACTGAGAAAAGCTCAAAAAAATTTTACAGTAAAATGTTCACTTCCAAGCCTGCAACTGCCTGGCAGAACTTTTAAGTTAAAGAAGTCAAGGATGGATATTTGAATTCAATGTCTAAGGAAAAAGAACTTCAAAGCCCACAAAAGGCAGTAAAAAGTAGATAAATCAGATTGATTGGGAGAAAAATATTGATTACAATAAAGAAAATGCCTGTGACAGTGGTCATCAACAAATTTCAAATGCTGGAAATGCTGAACTTACTCTGACTAAAAACATATTCCATATTCTTCCTATATTAGTATATAAGGCTATTTTCCTTTCACTTTAATTAGGAATTAATATGAAATTTGTTGTTTGAAATCCAGCTATATTTTGAGTTGTTTTTTCTAACAATTCTATTTCTTACGTGCAAATCCTTTTTGCAATAAAGAATGTAGGCCTATCCACGGGGCAACATTTGCGTAGGTGTCAGTGCATTTCCCGTGTAGCAATGGCAGGATGAATCCTTACAGCTGTGCTCTTATCAAACTCCTCCATCAGGAGGCTGTAGTAAATCTGTGGGTTGTCACTGCATTCCTCTCATGGACAAAAAACTGCTGCTCCGAGCTGTTAGCAACAAAAATGGATGTTTGACACGGTCAGGGAAGGAGAAAGCATACCATAAAGATAATGAATTATGTAAGGATGTATTTCCAAGGGCTTCAAACCACTCAAGTCCACAGGCCATTTCTTATGGAGTGTATGGTAGCAAAACCCCTTGGGTGATAAATGGAAAGTACAGTCATTGATAGCAATCACCGATTATCAAGAATTGTGGGATATGGTTAGACCCTTCTATAGAGATCTTCTAAATGGCTCCCACAAGACAGCTGGGTATTCAGGACTTACATGGGAAATAGGATGTTGGCCACTGTGAATTCCAATTCAGGGAAAGCTATTTATACCAACCCTCAAAAGGCTTAATGCTTAATGAATATTAATAGAGAACGTGGGAATTTTTATATAACATTTTGGATTACCAAATGTAAAGAAAGTTTTTGCTGCATAACCTTTAAATTCTAAAAAGCAGCATCACACCATCAGCTACCTCCAGAGTTAACAGAGATAACACTCGTGGTTGAAAGCATAGATATGATCCATCCTGGGGATCACACTTAACTTGCTACAACTGAATTTATCATAGGTATTATCTAGCCCAGCATACTGTCCCAGCAGTAACAGGAGATACTATTAGAAGGTGGTATATAAGACTAAAATTTTGAAGTCTTTTCCCCTAGTACTGTCCTAGAATTCACAGTCCTTGGATTCCAAGCACTGAAGGCACTCCCCAGCCTTTCACACATATGTTGCCTGTGGGTTTTGCTGAACCTTTTTTGAAACTGCTTGTCTGCCTACAGAACTTCTTGGGGTTATACTTTCCAGAAGACCACTGTCACTGTGTCCAGGTGAGAGGGTGAAAGTACTTTCTTTCATCTGTTTTCACACTTGTAGTAGTTTCACTGAGTTTACGCAGTACTGTGGGATTTGGTTAAAAATTATTCTCATCCACTTTTTACCATATGTACTGCTTTCACAATTTTGTAAATCCCAGCCACATGGCCTTTCATGCTTCTCTTCACATGGAAGAATCCCAGCCATTTCACTCTCCCCTCACGAGGCAGTTGCCTGCTCACAACAGTTGCCTTTCCCTGTATCTTTTCCAGCGTTGTCCTTCATGGTCACAGATGAAGCCCAGCCTCTGCTCTCAAGGATGCCTAACTCTTCACTGGCTTTTTTGACCACTGCTACACATCAAACTGGATACCCTAGAGAGTGGTCAACAATGACCCCAAGGGATCATTACTGAGTTGTAGGTGAACACTCTGGACTCAGTAAACACTGTTTAGACTGTTTTGTCTAAGCCTATTATCATATGCCTTGTGATTCCTTCTCTTTCCCCTTCATTCCAGGGACTCCATGTAATAGTTATTCCCTATGCCTTATTTTCCTGTTCTAACAAAAATGTTCTTTGTTTTCTGTTCTCATTCCCTCCAAAAGCAGTCTCCACAGGAAGATTTATGTGCCCCACATTCATGTGCCAGACTTCCCTGCTTTATTACCCATACCACCATTGCTATCCCCACCCTGGAATTTCTGTACTTTCAGCTTGTTGGGAGCTGGTCCCCTTTCCAGTCTGAATGCACTATGAAGCATCAGTAATCTAGTTTTATTTTGTGCTTCTTAACTCTAACCCAAAATTCCTTGCCTTGAGCACAACGTTTCACATATCAATCACACAATCTTTTCTGTTACTCTGAAAAACATCTCCCACAGAATGATAGCTGGATTATCTCTGCATGTCTTTCATGTAATGCCATATCCTGGTCTGCATCAAAAGCAGCATGGCCAGTAGATCAAGGGAGATGATTTTGCCTCTCTGCTCTGGAGTACTGCATCCAGTTCTGGGGACCCCCAACATAAGAAGTAGGTGGACACCCTGGACTGAATCTAGATAAGTGATACAAAGGGGATCAGAGGGCTGGAGTACTTCTCCTCTGAAGACAGGCTGAGAGAGTTGAGGTTGTTCAACCTGGAGAAGAAAAAGCTCTAGAGAGAATTTAATGGAAAACTGCCAGTAAAAAGGGACCTGCAAGAGAGTTGGAGAGGGTCTTTACAGAGACAGGTAGTGTTAGAACAAGAGGTAACAGCTTTAAACTGAAAGAGAGTGGGGTTTAGATTAGATATTAGGAAGAAAATTTTCACTCTGAGATTGGTGAAGTGCTGGCACATGCTGCCCAGAGAAGCTGTGTTCATGCCCCATCTCTAGAAGTGTCAGAGAGGCCAGGCTGGATGGGAACTCTGAGTAACTTGGTGTAGTAGATGTCCCTGCCCATGGCAGCTGGATTGAACTGGATTACCTTTTATGTGCCTTCCAATTTGTACAATTCTATGATTCTATAGTCAGTCTATGATACTCAAATATCCAAGTCCCATCCCTTGAAAAAAAAAATATTCTATGTACCACACAGGAATCCTGGGTACTCCACCATATGGAAAAATTCCCTAGGACAGTGAACTCAAAAGGTAAGGATGCTAGAATGTACCTTTGAGTTACACAATGAGAGAGTAGAGAATCTGAATATTGCTGTCAAGGAGAAGCGTTGAAAATAACAATGAGAGGAGGCAGCTGGGAGGGCTGAGGTGAAAGACGAGAGCCAGACTTTCAGTGGTATATCAGAGCCTCAGTTCATCAGCAATATGGAATTATAGGAGATACATTTGAAAGAGAATGATTTCACTAGAGCCTCCTGAAGCAATATGAAGAGAGATTGAGAAAGTGCTGTGCTTTGCAAGGAGTGCAAAGCTGCATGTTTTCTGTGCAATGAGGAATTGTTCCCCTTCTGTCTGGCGGGACACAGCAGCAAGCAGGTATTTAAATCTTTGCTGCTTTGTCAGTACAAGATGCAACTCTATGCATATTTCTGCTGAGCAAAATTTGAAGAAGAAAGGAACAGCTTTCAATATTCAGATGCGTGTCTATCTCTAAATATAGTTCACTGGCTGATACAGCAGATGCAGCCACCACTTACTTGCTAATGTCCAATTTGGTAATCTGCGTCTGGGTGATTACGGTCTTTTGAATGCTGGAACTTGCTATCTTAGGCTTTATACATCTACACACACACACACAGACACACACACATATATATATATGTATATACATTAAAAATTTCATGCAATTTATGACACTGTGGTTTGGGTGAGGAAAATCCATATATGTTTGTCTCTTGTTGTAAAAAGCAACTATGTTTGACAAGTCCTAAAGAGATTTCTCATAAACAAAGTGTGAGAATTATAGTTTAATTACCCATATACAGTAGATATGAGGAAAACCATAATGCAGAAAAACCCATGTTTTCTTTGCCATTATTTTAACATTTCTTCTAATGATGAAGAGTGTTATAACTCCCTAGACAGTAAGAATCCCCAGCTGGAGGCTACTCTCCTGAGACTCGGGACATTTTTCAGTCTCCTGCTTTACCCAGAGCTGTATGATGGTAAAGGTGCAAATGGTTCTAGGAAATTCTCCAGAGGCTGCCTACTGCTCCTTCAGAGATCCAGCTGCAGCCAGAAATACATTATCCCACTGTTAGCCAAAATCTGAGTCTGCATTCAGAAGACTGCCTTTTCTATTTCCCCTGCTGTCTATCTCAAGATCAATAGCTTCAGCTGAAAGAATTATATAATTCCTCTCCCTCTCTTTGTACAGTTATGCCTCCTTCATAGCTTACAACTTTTTGTAATACATAGTGTAATGGAGGCTGCTAGACACAACTAGAGAGTAGAGTGTATCTCATGTTTTAGGAGAACAGAGAATGAGGAGAATGAGAAGAATTAGTGAACATGTGTAGTGGGCTGACCCTGGCTGGATGCCAGGCACCCTCTAAAGCCACTCTCTTTCAACCCCCTCCACAGCTAGACAAGGGAGGGTCATGAGATGAGATAAAGACTGGGAGAGATCACTTATCAAACACCATCATGGGGAGAACAGGCTCGAGTTCAAGACATTAATTGAATTTATTGCTAATAAAATCAGAGCAGGATAATGAGAAGTAAAATAAAACCTTGAAAACATCTTCCTCTCACCCGTTCCTCCTTCCCAGCTCTACCTCATCCCTCAGCAGCTCAATGAGGCAGGGAATGGGGGTTATGATCAGTTCATCACCTGAGGCTTCTACTGATGCTCAGGGAGAGTAGGGGGTCCCTCTCACAGGAGAGAGTTCTCCATGAACTTCTCCAATGTGAGTCCATCTCACGAGCAACAGCTCTCTGTGAACTGCTGCAACATGANCCCCCCCGGCCTTCCCTCATATGAAAGCTTGGCCTTAAAAACCCAATACAACCTGATTCACTCCCTTTTTAATACTATAATCTTTGTGATGTCATCTTTCGTTTCTCAAAGTACTGCAGTAGTTACCTACATATTCTTGTCTAATAATCTATCCCATTGCATGTCAGTCTGAGAAGGAAATTGCTTCTTTGCTCTCACTTTATTTGACAGTACTGACAAGTAACACTTCCTTTCCTGATTATACCCACCCACGTGTAACTGAGGGTTTTTTTCTGCAGTAGTTTTTGCTGAAAGCTGTGTTAGAGTTCTGATGGAGATAAACTTTCAGTGATCTCTCATGTCTAATGAAATAAATGAAACATTTTGAATGTGGTCTTGAGTGTACATACTCTTGCACCTGATGTCACCAGAATGGCAAATTATCATGATGCAGATATTGTCTGATTTTTTTTAGAAGTAGTTCAGTATTATGTAAAGATTTTTTTTGGGAGGGGGAGGGTGGGTGGTTTTGATTTTTAAAATTTTTTTAAAAATTTTTAAGTTGGTTTTTTCTTTTTTTTTGTGCAACAGCAATTTTCTGTATCCATAAAAACAGAATTCAGTAATACCTCTGAACTCCTGATAGGGTTATACAATTTTAGGCTCTGTATTATCTATATAAATCTAAACCCATGTGGTTCCCTTGTGTTTATTTTTGTCAGTCTTTTAGGAAGGTAGAGAATGATAAGCCACGGCTTAAAAACCCCATCAGAAATTCCCATTCACAAATACTTATGCGGCTTTTAATTTCAACAGCTCTTAGTTTTGAAACACAGTAGCGTCAGTGAGAGGTGATCATGTAATTTCTCTTGCCGCANCACAGGGTCACAGCCTCCTCCAGGCATCCACAGCTCCAGCGTGGGTCTCCTCCACAGCTGCAGGTGGATCTCTGCATCCCTTTGGACCTCAGCGGGCAGCAGTGGCACAGCTGCCTCACCGTGGGCTGCACCAGGGGCTGCAGGGGAATCTCAGCTCTCTGCCTGGAGCACCTCCTGCCCCTCCTTCTCTGCTGACCTTCCTAAATCTGTTATCACAGAGGCATTAGTAGCATTTCTAATTGGCCCAACCTTGGCCAGTGCCACGTCCACCTTCAGAGCCATCAGGGATTAGCTCTGTCGGACATGGAGGAAGGTTCTGGTNATTTTTTTTAGAAGTAGTTCAGTATTATGTAAAGATTTTTTTTGGGAGGGGGAGGGTGGGTGGTTTTGATTTTTAAAATTTTTTTAAAAATTTTTAAGTTGGTTTTTTCTTTTTTTTTGTGCAACAGCAATTTTCTGTATCCATAAAAACAGAATTCAGTAATACCTCTGAACTCCTGATAGGGTTATACAATTTTAGGCTCTGTATTATCTATATAAATCTAAACCCATGTGGTTCCCTTGTGTTTATTTTTGTCAGTCTTTTAGGAAGGTAGAGAATGATAAGCCACGGCTTAAAAACCCCATCAGAAATTCCCATTCACAAATACTTATGCGGCTTTTAATTTCAACAGCTCTTAGTTTTGAAACACAGTAGCGTCAGTGAGAGGTGATCATGTAATTTCTCTTGCCGCATACATCTTCCAGCCTAGAAAACTATATTTAGGAAGGGTCTATCTTCACGCACTTCTCCTCGGACCTGTCACATTCTCATCTGGCTGCTTTGAGCTTCACAGGAGAGCTCCTAAGTGTTTGTCACTCCCCAAGCCTCGTCCGCACAACCGAGCGCCTCGGAGCAGGATGGAGATGTCTCCAGAGGAACACTGCATGAAAACGCCGCTCGGCATCCTCTCCCTCACAATCTAGAGCCCCTTTCTGAAGCTGATGCTTCACGGGTTGGCCTGGCCCTGAGGTAAATGGCCCGGCCCGAGATACGCTCCCGGCCCCGAGGTAAACGGCCCGGCCCCGAGGTATGCTCCCGGCCCGGCGCCGGGCTGAAGGGGGGCAGAGCCCGGCAGTGGCCCCGTCAGGCGCGCCCCAGAGCCCTGCGGGCGCCCTGCGCGCTGGGGCGGCAGAGCCGC